>VXBB01015305.1:5313-60041 GCA_013399915.1 Illadopsis cleaveri
GGGGGCGCCCCGGGGCTCTGCCCAGGCCTGGCACCCCTTTCCTTCCCTGAGGGCACGACCCGGACACTCGGAAAAAGCTCCCAAAACCGGGAAAATCCTCCTAAAGAGGGGGAAAAAATCCCCTAAAGAGGGGACAGCCCCTGTTTTGAAAAGCTCATGTAGAAGGACAAGCATGTAGAAAGGGAAAAAAAAAAACAAACCAAAAGACCTATGTCCTAGCCCAGGATTGAGATCCTTAGCAACACTGGGGAGCTTTAACTTGGTCCTACATTCCAGCTCTTGCACTAAACACTTATTTTACGAATAAAAAAAAGGCACTTGAGATGTACAAGCAGCTGAAGAAGAAATTAGATTTCTCTATTAGACAGAAAGGGCATAATGTAATGAACAGTATACAAATGTGCAGAGTGATGTATATGCACTAAAAACAGCACAGGGCAAAACATTTGCAACAGACACGAAGTCTAACATCTTTTATTACATTTTGTAGATTAAATATATCTTCAGTAGAGTCTCTTTTTAAAACACACAAAAGGAAAAAATACATTCTTCATGTACATATGAAATACTGACCATGTGGCAGGGACCATGTACAGTGCAAAGTATGAACACAGCTACACAGACATCACCACCCTGGATGATTATCAAGCTTTTTCTACAGTAAAATTGGAACAAGTTAACATTTCTGTTTCCAATGAGAAATCCATACCCTTCCTTTCCATGGCATTTTGTGCAATTGTGCAGGAAAGGGTTTAATTTACTTTTTAAAGATATTACAAAATCCTTGCATTGCATGAAAAATTATCCAACTCCTCGAGCTTTACCACTTTCACACATTCATAATCGTAATACAATTTTTATTGTGATTGCAACCCAACTCCAAAAATCCAGGGAAAAACAGTAATATATATAACCTGGTATAGAGAAAGGAATGAATCAGAACTGATTGTTGCCATGTCCAGGAAACATGTACCCAACATGTACACACACACACAGAGGGTGGAAGATAGCAAGGTGTGACAGAGCATCTCCTGTTTGTCACAAGCTTGGAGTGAGGGCACGGGGTTGCACGTTTCACTTGGGCAGTGGATCTCTAGTGTCTAGTAGGGGATGTCATTCTGGTAGTACTGGATCATGTCATATGTTCTACTCCTAGAGAAGAAAAGCAAAGCCAGAGGTAAGTAAAAGTTTAAAGAAACACTGCACCCATTGTCAAGAAACATTCATCAGGATCCCACAGAGACAAAACATGGGGTGAAGGAAATCAGCTGCTAATCAAAACTAGCCCTGCATTCTTTGAAGGCATTGTGAAGGCCCAGTTACTATTATGGACAGCACAAAACATCCTGCTCTTGTTTAAACTAATTTTAAAAAGTATTTCCACACTTCTCAGTGTGACAACAGCATCAGTAGCTTGGATCCTGTGTTTGGATAAGCCACAAGCACATCACATGGCATTTGCAGTTTGTTTTAGGAGAAGGAAATGCATAATGAATGAATCAAGATCATCAGGGCTGCATGGACACAGTATTACGTGGAAATAAAAGTTATCTTAATTAAGGAGAATGATAATAATGAAAATAAAAGTGCAGGGATAAAAACAGCATTAACAGCAGCATCTCTGATGAGTGACTGAGCAAACCTCAGCTTGTTACAGATAACTCAATTATCCATGGGCAGAGCTTATTCAGGTCACAGATAAACCATGACACAGGTAGAAAAGCTCAAGCTTGTCAGAACTAAGCTGATTCTGGCCATTCACACAGCAGTGTCACTGCCTTAACCCTCCCAATATTAATTAATCTCAGATTCTGAGCAGGTGCACTAGCAAGCACTGGAACATCCATTCTAGTGGGGCTGTATCTGAGCCAGTGAGTGGCACTGGTCTCAAGCCGACCCCATTTGGAACTACACAAGAGTTTGTATTAGACTCTCCAATATATCCCACAAACTCTGTATTATCTAGCATAATGAAACATGCATTTAAGATGTTTAACTATTACATTTATTCTTTAGACTAACCAGCCTTGCTATTTGACCTTCCTGGACTTAAGTCTTCCTTCCCAGCACAAAAGAGAGGAGATGCAGCACATTCAGAAACAAAACTGCTACTCTGCACTATCTGAATATCAAAGACTCAAAATTTTTTGACTGATTAAACTACTTTTCAGCTCTGCTCAAAGCCTGATGACCTTCCTTTAGCCCTAGGGAGAAGACATGCATAGAAACCAAACCTGTTGCTGAGGAAACAGTTCTGGATGATCTTGATGATGAAAGTTGCAGCTTCCCTTTCAGTCATGTTGGGGCTGAACCTGTGCCTATATGCAGAAAATCACAATCAATTAAGAGAAAATTACTGAGGTTTCCTCTCAACACGGTACAAACGTGCCTTTGCACAAGCTCAGCCAGGTGTGATTTCACCTGCTGCAAGTACCTACTTCTTGTGAAACCACTTGGTACAAATGACATAACATTTTAACAAAAAACATTTTCCAGTTTACACATATTGCTGACTTACTTCAAAAGCTTGATTGTCTGCCCTCGGAAACAGGGCAGCCCTGTATCCAACATCAGTGTAACCAGTGAGACCACAGCATCCATGTAAGGCCTAGAGAAAAAGAGGACAAAAACGTCAGAGCACTCAAACTCTTGCAGCCTTCGCAGGTAAAGCAGTCAGGCTGAGGAGTTCAACAAGCTGGATCCCACCTTTTTCTGTAATTAAATCAACATAGATAATCCTCTCACATTTGCTGGTGAAGCTACACCATTGCTTGCAATCTGTTCCTTTAATTAAATGTCACTCCTTTATGCTGGACTGTCAGATAGTCAGAATGCTGCAAGATGAAGTCTCAAGAAGGATTATGCAAAGTAATGCTTTAGCAAACTACATTTCTTTGGCATCAGAAAGGTGAAGCAATGCACCAAAACAGTACAAAAGGCTGAAACCAGCAACACCACAAGAACATACTACCTTTTAATCTTAATTACTTTGTGCAATTCTTTGCTACATCAGCTCAGCTTTCCTTCTCCTTCCTGTCCTCTTGCTCAGAACATTTATTATCTACTAGGCTATTACTCTGCTGCCTGAGTGACACATTTGCTTTGCCACAAGAACTTTGTCCAGACTGTTTCCCCTCAAGGAGCCAAAATGATCTTGACTCCAAGACAGTAGTTTCTTATTGTATTAACTGTGCACTAAATTGTGTGAGGAAATGTGTGAAACATCACATTTATAAATTGAATATATAAAATTTTAGACTATAACACAAAGACAGAAAAAATACCACTAAGATAAGCTGTAAATAGAAGGATTATTACATTGTTTCAAAGGTTGCAAGACGTACCAGGATAGTCAGCAGGCTCAGACTCCCTACAAATCAACATTTGTTATTATTTATCTTCTCATCTGGCTTTGGGCATGCAAGAACTTCCACTTTGAGCAGCTATGGCCACCTTACCTGACTGCCAGATAGCCCCTGACACACATCTCCATAAACCACTTGAATGGCGTTGCCTCCATTTTCCCTCCCATTATCATCACCATCTCATCCGTCAGTTTAATGTCAGGCTCCCAGCCCAGGTTTCCACCAGGTGAGCTTTCAAACATGAATCCAAAATCTGTGCACAAAAGATAAACTGCCTCATAAACTTTATACAGAAGCCAAGAGAGGTGGATTGCATGTATTAATGTAAACATTTTAACTCCAACTGGAAAAAACCTTTGGTGAAGTGTAAGAATACCAACAAAAGCATCATCACCATGACATGAGAATAGATGTAAGAATGGTGATATCAAATAAACTGCTGAAATATTTGTGCAGTTCCAGAAAAGCAAAGCTAAAGCAGAGGTTACAGCCTCACACAATTATATAAATTTACTTGTCATGTTTAATTCATACCCTTGCAGCAAGGAAAGGAATCCAAAGACATTTCTCTAATTACACACATGCACACATATATCCATGCATGAGTATATAAACATGTGTCATGCATACATATGTGTATATACTTTCCTGAACCTGACAAAACTTTGCAGATATAAATTTACACAGAAGTAGCCAACATAAGCATACAATACTTCAAAGGCATGAAAACCTTCCATGTATGTTTACAAACAGTGAAATCAGTATATAGATGGATCTCAAAGGGGAAATGGCTTATCTATTAACAGCAATACTTAAGAGCAGAAAGCAAAGGTAATAACTGACATTCAGAGGTGCATATGACTGACCAATATGGATGATGTGTCCCTGTTTGTCCAGCATGATGTTGCCATTGTGCCTGTCTTTAATCTGGAGCAGGAACAGGAGCAGACTATAGGCAGCCATACTGCGGATGAAATTATAGCGAGCCTGTACAAACAACAAGTTAAAACACATCAGAATAACTTACAGAATTTAAGAATTCTCCATCAGGAGATGAGACAGATGAAGAAAGCTTTTTTCTTTTTTTCCATTCATGATTAGTTTGAAGGGATGTCCAATGACATTCTCCATACATGTATAGCTGCAATTACTTTTTAGGTAACCCACTAATAGCTAAAAATGGATTATCAGCAGCAGGAACTAGATACAGCATTATAGTAGTCATTATGCAATTATTTGCCATTATTTCTTATAGGTAGAATATCTCTCAGTTGATATTTTGCTATGCTTGACCACTGATATTTTACCTTCTGGAATGCGAGGGTAGACACATCTCCATATTGCCTTGTAAAATAATCATACATCCCAAAGTCTGTCTGCCTGCCCAGCTGGTCACGGGATGTGCAGTCAGGAATGCACTCAATAACACCACACTGGAGGGGAAGAAGAGGAACAGGTTTGTTAAGTGTGCTGCCAAATATATCTTGTTCATGGTTCTTGGCAGTCATACAGGCTCTCTGGGAAATAGGGGGAAGCCTATAGATCACCAAATACAGAATTTCTAGTTTATTAATTAGAAAAAAGTATATCCTCTCTTTCAGGATTTCCATGCAATGAAGACAAGCTCTGTGACTTTCCACTGCTTTGCACAAGGTAGTCCCAGAAACAAAACGACATTTGCAAGCAGCAAAATTTCAGAGCCAAAAGCTTTAGAAAAGCAGGAAGCAGGAGAGGAAAGACTCTTTCTATTGCTGGTACTCCAAATATTTGGCATAAGTAATGTGGGCAGTACTTCCTTATAGCATGGAATTTTTATGTGTGCTGGAAGAAAGTATTTTTGAATTAGGAATGATTTTCTACAGCACTACAGTTCATTGCCCACTTACCCCAGGAGCTGTGGCCACCACTCTGTATGGAAACACAAAAAGATCCAGGCCTACCAGCTGAAATATGTTCTTGAAGAGGCCGATGATTTGTAAAGCTAACATGTCCTGTCAGACAAGAAAAAAATTGCACAAACATTACAGGGGTTACAGGTCATAAACCAGATTATAAACATGCTCTGAAGAACTCTGAAGTGTGCATTAAGTTAAGCAGGTGTGCAGATCTGTGCTTGTGCATGCACTATGGGGGAAATGAAAAGGGGAACTGATAAATGCTGTGTGAGTGGGCAGCAAGCAACACTGATGATTTAACTGCTCATCTAAGAATGAACTACCTACCACCCTTTGATAAAAGGGCTACTAACAACTCCAGGGATAATAATAAACCAGCATTTCCTCTTAATCAATCAAACTTCAATGTACAAGATCCCACCTCAGGAATTACTGCTATATTACCAATAGCTCAACTGAAAAATAAACTCTAAAAAAAATTTTAAGGCTTGGTAAACCTATCTTGACAGAATGGCCTTTATTTCCAAACCAGAATTTCTCTCAGGGTACAACACAGTTCTCCCTCTCAGTCCATAACTAGCGGAGATTACCCAAGTTCCAAAGAAAAATATTTCTGTACTAAAATTATTTTCTTCTTATGCATTATCCCTAGGAATCTGTCTCCTCTAAGTGCAAAGCTCGACAGCTTTGTACCTGTCTGCAGTCGTCGCCCACTTTAAAGATGGCTGCCTGCCAGCAGGTGTTCTGACTGTCCTCATCCTGCTCTGCATTTTCATCGATGGAGTCAGAGCGACAACGCAGACCTGCAACAGGAGAACCAAGCAAAACCCACACATGGGCTTTAATTAGTAACTTTTTATTATGATTATCATGACAAGCCCTCTGCCCTCAAACCCACAGCATTTTACTGCAGGTGCACCACAGATATTTCTGCCTTACGAGGTAATTATCATCAGAGAGTTCCCTTTGTCTGCTGGAATTAGAACATCTCAAACCAGTGTTCGTAATTTACCTCATAAATGCCTGCATTGCACTGGGACAGTCAGCTGGAGACTCCCACAAAACGTCTTGTGAGAGAAAAACTGCCAAAACCTGGATTTTGCTGCCGTCTAAAAACCCAGAAAAGGCCAGTGATTTCTATTTTGGTCTAAAGTAACTGTTATAATTTCTTCAAGAGCTCTATGTGCCTTGCTTCTTGGGACTTAAAAAAATATTTAAGTTTTCAGAATTTTCTTCTCTTTTCCTTTGATCCAGTTTAATTTCTCAGCTGAACCATGGCAAATAAAGTTCAACACAGAAATAATTTTTCTGCAGTGGTACAGGTCACTAAAAGCAGGCAGTTTTAAAGGAATTGTTGAGTATTAATTAGTAGTATCAATGATTAAGTTGCAGTTACTAACCTTCTTTTTCAAGTTCACTGACTCCACATCGTTTCACTTTAAATTTGGCCAGATAGGGTGCTTTTGCTGCACTAAATTACAGTAGAAACAAAGATGATGATGAGTGCAATTAGCCAAACAAAAATTAATAGAAAAATACTTGAATGTCATTAATTAACAAGCATATATATATATATTTTAAAAAAATTAAAATAAATATAACAAGAGCATTGTACCTCTGCATAGGAGTTCCTGACTTATAATCAATATCCAGAACAATTGCTTCAGGATTGCTGGGCAAGTAACAGCCTGCAAAACAGAGCAGACAGCTGAGAACAAATCCACTGGCTACTGAGACAATGCAAGTTGGACAATAACTGATGTCAGTGTCTACAACTTCAGTACATAGTTTTGAATTAATGTTAGAGAGAAACTGGGGATTAGTCTGTGAGCCATGAAGGATGTGGTATCCTTTGCATTAGTGAGAAATTCCCAGAAACTAATAAAATACAGTTTTGGGCTAAGACTGCAGAACCTGTGCCACAGAAAGGTACAGAGAGGACATCTCTTACAACAGTCCTGAATTAGATGTGGCAGCAGCCCCAGGGCACTGGGCAGTGCCCTCAGCCACCAACACATGGTAGAAGGTTTTTGACCTGTCAGAGGTCAGGAAAAGCTTTCATCAAACTCCATTTTAAAGAGAAGATTCAGGCTGGGAAAACATATGTTTAAGATTTGAAAGGACCTTCAGATATTGACATTTCAAGGGAATGCCTGATGGGAGAAAGGGGAGAATGAAAGAAACTGGACATGCTTCATTCTTGAGATAACAAAACTTCTCAAAAACACCACATCTGTTTAAAAAACAAGATGGTAGGAAGCAAAAGAGTTTATTTATCCTTCCTCTTCAGACATACACTGCTACTTCTATCCACTATATGCATCTAACTTGCTTTTGGGTAAGTTTTGATGCACCATATAGAAATTATTGGATAGGTAAAAATATTTGAATTTTTTTCAAGAGAGAAACAACTAAATAATAACAGCCACCAGCACCAAAACTGAAATCTTTACAAGCTGCCACTCGTAGGGATTTCAAGATTTGCTTGCAGAAAATAAATAATCATGTTGAATGCAAAAGCCCACAATTTTATTTGGCTGAATCACATCTTACCAGGCTGCACTTTCACCTCAGACAGAGCACTCAAACAAGCTTTTTTTCTTTCATCTCCTTTAGGGAATGGCCTGGAAAGATGAATTATCTTTTCATTATTTGCATATTATACATTACTCTACACACTAGTCTCAGATTTGTTTCAAACTTCTACAAACAGAGCACAATTTCTGAAGTACAATACTTACTTGATAATGGCTGAAACATTGGTGATTTTATTAAAGAAATCAAACTCCCGTTGGTAGAACTCCTTGGCTGGGCCAGACAATGAGCCAGTTATCTCCTCCACTAACTGCTCCAGAAGTTCCCCAATGTCAGCTGCATGTGAAAAAAAGGAAGCATCTGTGTCAGAAGCTCATTTCAGAAAGTAAAATTATATGGGTGATGGAAATAAGCACCTCTGGATAGTATTCAGAAAAAGATACTGAGGGAACCAGCACCCTGTCTCACTTGATAGACTCTATCAGGCACTGAGCAGAATGGGCCCTACCTCTATAAATAAAAGAGAATTTCCCAGCTAAAAGGATTCTTCCTGACAAGCAACAAGCAGGAAGTAGACTTAGTCTGGACTGGGAAAAGGAAAGGAGTCAAGTCAGATTATATTTTAAAGCACTCACGATCTTTTTGATTTCCTTCTTCATCCAGGTAGATATTAGTTTTCATGTTCCAGATGAACTGGTGAGCCAAGAGCTGAGATTTGGAAGCTGCCCACAGGATGTATTCCCTAACGTAACCCATCTGCAAACCAGTAAGGATCAAAGTTCATTACAACTCTCAATGTTACTGCTTCTAACAGCTATTCTTCAAACCCAGAAAGTGTTAAATGGATGGAAAGAAGACCTCTGCACTCTCACTCACTTTGCTAAAAAGACATGAATGACAGTGTATTTTAAAAGGTAGTGAAATTATCTTCAACTGTTTTCAGCTTTGTTACTGACCTACTCTGTTATTCTAATCAGCCTTTCCCCACCTCTAGGCCATTTTCAACCTGTTCTTTTTGGATTTCTAATCTCTTTGAGCTCAGAGCATCTCCTAGTATGTGTACAAAGCACAGTGTAACAGGGACACTGGTCTTCCCTGGCATCACTACGTGCTGCTGTAATCCCAGAAATCTACACAGTGTCAAAGGGACTGTACAGTTTGGTGGCAAGAACTGTATGTGCTGGCACAGTTCCACTGAAATTCTGGAAAGTCAGAAGACACTTATAAAGTTGAAGTGTCCACGAAAATCATACTCCTTCCAGCAGCTGCATTCCCTTTTCTCTACCTGCAACTACTTTTGTAGTCTATAAGTGTTCCTAGAGCTGTTTGATATTAACAGACAGGTGTCTGACGTTGGTGCTCTGCATTGCAGAGTTCTGAAAGAACTAACCACAGGGATGGGAGTATGTTCATCTGAAAATAAAGCACTGAATAAAGCACTTGTCTGAAAGCCAGAGTTCACTGCCTCACTGGCAGGGAAAATGATCTCACATTAATGAACTCTGAATTTGGTTGTCAAGCTTTACTTCGGCTTCTGCAAGATGAGGCTGTGATCTGATTTCATACATACAGTGGAGCACAAGACACCCCTGGATGTCTTCTCTGGTTAACTCCCCAGCAAAACTATTAAGGGCAATGATTTAATTTCATTACTGGTTGTCTCATGCAGCCCTCCAAAAGCTTTATTCAGAGTCCTCACCTGGCACTTCTTCCCATAACAAAATCTCTTTCCTGACAGATGAGCTACATAGCCTTTCTCAAGTTTATCTGTTCATAAAAGAGGTGTATCCAAAGCCAGCCTCTAGAGACAATATTTTTTCTTCTACGTATTAGATATAGGATAATAATAAACAGTATTAGATTTTGCTTAATTTTTTTTATTTACTGCTTTAAATCTAAAAGCTGCATTAAAAACCTGTTTTCTTCACATGCAGCTAATTCATAATCTCACCTTGTCATACCGCAGTGCCTGAACAATCTGTGGAATGTAGAATAAAATGGCATCCTGAAAGAGAAGGGATGGCAGGGTTTCACTGTTTTGTTTTAGTAGTCAGAAGGGAAAATGAGTCACATACACAAAAAAAAGTTCCTTTCATTTAAGTGGTAAACAAAATCCCACTGTCTCTTTATTTTAAACTATGTATTCAGCTCTCTCAAATCGAAGTATTATTCTGTTTAGTTACTCCGTTCAAAAATATAATTAATAACCATGTACTTCACAGTCCTAATAGAAGTCTGACAAGTGCTAAAAAACAGGTTTCTGCTGCCTTAGAAGAAACAACTTTGTCATTGAGAGAAAAGGCAAAAGAGATGATTTGAGAGGGGCAGTCTGAAGAATTCAGCTTCGTGTCATTTACAACAAGGCTGCAAATACATGAGCCAGTTTTACATGGGACAATCAACTTCAAGTTTCCATCCCACTCTGTGCACATCCTGCAGTGTGCTGTGCCCATTTAGCACAAGTCTCTCCATGGCATTAGAATGAAACTTATGGCAACAATGACCAGGACATAACTTCCCCTGGAGTGTTAAAGCTTTCTTGGAACTCCTCTTACCGGAGGGAAAGAGCGCAGGACTTTAACTCCGTACTGGGCTGTCAGAGGGTGAGGTGGATACATGCTGGAGAAGTAGGACAGGCCAGTTGGGGGATCTGTGGGTGCCCAGCACAGAACGTGGCTGAGCTCGGGTGCATCAGCATCAATCGTGTGCCAGGTAACCAGGTACTGAAAAAGCAGGTCAGACACATTACAGGTTTGTAGCACTCACTGATCTGTGGGTACTACACATCAGACAGTAGTGCTGGCATCTAGCTCCCTCCAGCAAGGCAAGTGAAACATGGAACATTTTTTTTACAAAACTACGGCTGTTTTATCTAATGCATTTTTTCCATGGAAACCTAGCTGTTGGAATCACCTCACCTCCCAGAACACCAAATGAAGTTATTAAAAGCACAATCCAGGAGTTCTTGCACAGGGAGAAAGAAGAAAGGATGAGTCATTTTGAAAGGATCAAAAAAGGTTCAATTTTCCTGCCATCTATTTTACAGGTGATGTATAGAATGTAAAATGTATAGCTCTGACAAGACTGTCCCTCACAGGACTAAAGTGCTTCACTGCAGATCAGCATGAGGAGCCTTCCTCACTTCCAAACCTTGGCCTCTGGATACACAGAAAAGGTTATGCTTGAAATAACTTCAGCAGCAGCACTCAACATAGCTTGGTCCAGTGATCTTTTCACTTATTATGCCAAAGGAACAGAAATGGTGGCTGTACTGCAAATGATGAGTTTTGAGCTGTTTTGTGTACAATGAGAATACCCAGAAGCAAAATGTACCATTAGTTAACTGGCTACCTCCTCTCACTGCTGTGATTCTCCCCTCAGCACCCTATTTCCACAGCTGTCCTGTCATTCTCTCCTACCTGAGATATGGGTAGCACTAGAACATACACTGTGATAAGTCAAGACCATTTTCCAATATATCTGAATGAAATGGGCCTCCTGGGGCCCTGTAACAGTAAAAATATTCACAGGTACCTTTATTGCCTCAGGAACATCACTAACAGCTCCCGGGTCCAACCGGACTAGACGAGTCACTTCTGTTCCAATAGCTTCAGTGTTCTTAAACCTAAGTACAACCAGGAACACAATAACATTATTAGAAAATTTTGATGTCTTCTTCTATTTATGTGAAGATGAGGACAGCAGAAGGCAGAAAACTATATGCTTAATAAGCAAACAGTCCAACTATGAAATAACGTGCACCAATATGCTGTGGAAAGAGGATTCTGAAACAAGGTGGTCCTCATCCAGTGCTTTTGTATAAACCAATTGTATTTCACCCCACTTCCACTAGTGGATTCTTGGCTGAAATACTCTGTCTGGGATTCTACAGCAACCAGAGTACAGAACTCCACTTGGCAAAAACTATCACTGTCGTAAGGGGGAAAGAATTTCCTTTCCCTTCCAGAGCCAACTATGCTAATTCTCCTGTAATACTAAAGTGCAAGCCAGTATCTAGCTAAAACACTGCTTTCCAAGCAGTGTTTAAATGCTTAAATGCTATGCTTGCTAATGGGTTGAATGCTATTAATAAACAAACCTGATTTCTTCTGAATCAAACAGTGTTTAAGCGCTGGCAAAGAACAGATGGTAGGAAAGGCAGTTGGACTTCATTAGTGACTGAGCCAAATGAGTCTGTTAAGTAATTTAGTTCTTTTCAAAGGTCTCAGACAGTTGTGACAGTATGTAAGAGGTTGCAACCAGCAGCAAGTGCTATCAGTACTTACTGTAAATACTCACTCAGCTTCTGAGGCAGCAGTAATTGCATCAGTTGTTTTTAAATATCTCACCTGGTAGGCAGCTGCACAGCAAGATGAGGAGAAATGCTCCAAGCCAGATTCACATTATCCTTCCATTGCTTCTCACTAAGACTGATGTATTTAGACCTCCAGTTTGCTACACTGCTCTCTCCAGTTTGATCCAACTCTAGCTCAGGGGAAGACAGTGGATTGTACCATGTGATCAAGCGTTCAATCTCAGTAGCCTGAGGAAAACAGGGGAAAAAAGGGTTTTCTGGAAGAAGCAAGACACTCCCAATATCATACTTTAGTTTATATATCCTGCAACAGTAAGAGGGTCTTAGAAATTCATGCAGTTTGCCATCCTTCTGACGACTCACCAGCAATGAGAGCAGTAACGTCCTGCGCTTCATGTAGTACTTGTGCAGCTGTGTCCCCCTGTTTGTCTTCTTGGACATTCCTGGAGAAAAGGATTGAAAAGTTTTCAGTGGCTCTTGTTCAATAGGTTAAACTGTACATTCAAACTGTCCACACCTGGAAACATGGACACAGAGGAACTGAATAACCACAGGACCCCTGTAACTTAGATCAGAGTGGTAGCACTGCAGCCACTCATCATGCAGGTGTTCTTTAAATATATGGAGTACAACAGGCTACAGAGATAATATAGCCAGCAGTGCATTCACTTTAGGAGTATGACAGTCTACTAAAAAGAAAGAGCATGTAGCTTTAAAACTGTACAAAAACACAGTCCACAATCTAATGTCACTCTGCTGTCCCCAAAAAGCACTAGGGGCATGTTTCCATGAAGCAAAAAATTTCCTTACAGGATTTCACTACATCTTGACCTCTTCCAGTCTTATTTCTCCTGCACAACAGAATTGAACAGCCTATCAAAAAACTCAGGTGATTTCAGAACTTTCCTGCTTGTTACCAGAAAGGCTTTTTCTGTCTTTGTTTTTCAGAGTTTGGCACTGGTAATTAAATACTCTGCCAGAATATGAGCCTGATGTTTAAGGTAAATATTGACTTTAAATATCTGAACATAAACTATGCTGTAAAATTGGCTGTAATGAGCTGGTTACAATCAAAAAAATACCTGATTTTTTAGATATGGTTGACATGCCACTGGACAAAGGGTAAGTATTTATCCATCCTTGTGTAGCCTGTTGCCGAGATCCAACATTGATATCCAGGTTGCTCCTGGTGTCTTGATTATCTAAGAGGAGAGCACAGATCTGATGTAGAATCCAATCAAAGAAACCAGACACTTTTAAAACAGCACCTAAAGGAACTCACCAGGTGGCACAAGTTGGCTGGCAGTCAGATACTTCTTGTCTGAGAACATTGCTGTCCAAAACTTGATCAATATGCTGATATCCTCACGGAGCCTCTTTTCCCCTTGTGTAGGGAACTTTGAAGGACAACTTGAAGAAATCACACAAATAATGTGATGTTGAAGTCATTAGGGGGAAAAAAAACCTCCCAGGAGTCAAAAACCCTCACCAACCTAATCTAATAGTATTTTTTATTCTGACTGAAATCCATAAGGATGAGACCACACATCACTACATTTTATCCTCATGGCTTTATTATGTCTGACTGAAGAGCACAAACTTCCAACTATAACTGAAAATTAAGGCAGCAGTCTGTCAGCATCCCGGATTCATTTGAAAGTTAATATTAGGACTGATTGACTTCCTCACATTCAGACATTCCCATCAATTAAATTTTCTTTTGTGCCTATGTCAAATGTTAAAATAATCAGATACAGTGTGGCTGTATATTAAAAACAATGAAACTGTATTTCAGCCACACACACTCTAATAGCAGTTCTTTAAACCTTATAAATCTAGATACAATTTTGAGCACTGAATAAACTTCAAAATAAGGAAAAAAGGGAAAAGACCAGAAACATTCCTGCTTTTTAAATCACACATAAAATCTGAAACTAATATCTAAGCCTCTTTGAGATAATTTATGAACCATACTAAAGCACAAGACAAGTTTCTGTTAAAGTGGATAAAAAAGGAAAGGAAGAAAAATCACTAGAAGAGAGCTGCTGCTTTGAAGTATCACTAAAGGTTCAGGAAAAACACAAACATTTTCACTGAGTTGTTTCAAATAAAAGAGTACCTGAAATAATCAAAGGCAGTTGAATAAATCTTTTCTCTCAAAACATTTCTGATAGTTGCATTTGGAACCACATCAGCATGCAGCAAAGACAAACCCAGGGTCAGCAACCTAAGAAGCAAAATAGAGAATGGAAATGTTGGCTCTCCCAAAATGGTGACCAATACACTACCATGCAAACCACAAGTACAGCTCTAACTGTAGCCTGAGAAGTGTCTGCTTCAGAGCTCTTGGCAGCCTATTCACATTATCATCAGTCTGCTTCAAAGCTATGTCTGCTGAAGCACAGAAAGTGAAAGCCTTCAAGTCACAAAAGGTGAAAATAACTGATGAAGCAAAGACTAGATTCATTACTAGATCCATGATGTGGGCAATTCATTCTATGAAATCATCCCATGAAGTTTCCTGAAACACCAAAAAATTACTTTCAAGCTGAAGTGATCAACTTGTGCTTTGAAAACAGAGCTTAGACTGCATCACTGCAGGCTTCTGAAGCCATTCTCAGCACTTGAAGCCAAGGACAAGTTAAACATGTCATGTTTAGTTGTTTTCTTCCATCTCCCTGTAATCTTATTTCTTCTCCCTATAATCTTATTTCTGTGGTTCCAGAGGGAAGAGCCCAAAGCACTCACTTAAATCGGGGCCCAATGGCTGCCACGTGCCGGTTCAGGCTGCCTTTGGCCCCGCCGATGTTGAGGGACAGGGACCGCTGGAGCAGGCTGGAGAAGATCTCGATTTGGTCAGAACTGCAGTATTTGGCTATTTCAAACCTCTGCACCAAAAACTGAGAAAAAGAGACAGACATACCATGCCTCCTTCGACCTTTTTAAATTTCAAATCCCACCCCCAGACTCCTCTGTTTCGAACACCTTTCTCCCCATCAATGATTATGCTCATCTAAACAGAGTGTCTCTCCTGGCTGTGAGCACGTGACTCCAGTCCTTTCCCAAATCACAGCAACAGGAAATACAGACTGTCCCACAGGTGGGACATTCAGAAGAAATACACACCTCTATCCAGATGTAATGTGGGGTCACTTCTGGTGGACAGGGCCTTGGCTGGCTCTCCTCTGAGGCTGCTAATGGATCTGCTTCTTTCTGCTCTGCAGAAAACAGCCCAACTTTCTGCTCCACTGTCATTTGCCAGGCTCCTGCCATTTCCCGCATGAACTGCGAACAGGAAGGTGACAGTGCTCCTTGTTTCAAGAGCATCTTCTCATCTGGAAAGCATAATCTTTCCCCACAGCACACACAAGAACCTACTACATCAATGAAAATTCACTGCAGTGCTGACAGAGAGGCAGAGACAAGTCTACACATCCCACCTAAAAGAAAATTCTTCTTTCACATCCTGAATTACAGAAGAAAGAGAGACTCCCCCAGAATCTCAGCTAGTAACAGAAGGACTAAAGGCAGCAGCAGCAGCCAGGCACCATATTTTGTTGAGGAGACTGAACTGTTAGATCAGCCCATGCCATCCATCCTCCTGCTCTACTAAAGGCTGCTGCCTCCCACACGAGCCCAGAAGAGACAAGCACATGCCAGGTTCCTGTGACCTGCAGGACACAGTTTGGCCCCTGAGCACACCCTGGCTGATCAAGCACAGCATAAAGATGGCACATAATTCAGTTTTGCTGATCCTGCTCTCAGGACCACCATCCTCTGCAGTAAGGGGGCAGAGCAACCAAGGGTGCCTCTCTCTTCTCCTCAACGAGACACAAAGATATTTTCCCAAATACCCAATGGAAAAAAATGAAACTGATGCTTAAGAAGTTAACCACTGAAACCTGCAGGTAAACTCAACTAAATAAATTCAGATGGATGATTGTCTCCAGCAAGTGAAACACTTGGTGCTCCCAAAGCAAAGCAATTACCAGAGGCAGCTTCTCAGATGTGTGGACTGTCACTACAACACAGTGAGTTGCTTTATTACTATTTACATTGATCCCCATCTCACAAAACACAACAGGTTTAGCCTGTTAGCCTAGGATTAGAACATTTGCAAGCCTATGTTTTTATGTAATGATGCAATACCAGATACCAGAGGCTGATTAATGAGCAGGGCCACTGATTTCTCTTTGTTTTAAAACACCATTCTATAGTTTGTGATAATATAGAGTCAATTCATGAACAGCTCAGGCATCTCATCAGCAAAGTAAATTCTACAGCTGGGATTCTAACAGGTTTCTTTTGCTAAAACATTCAGGCTGTTGAGAAAGGTCTGTTTCCCACAGTTCACCTCGTGGGGGTGCACAGACTTCCAACAATACAGGAACAGAGACCTCCTGGCAGGCTAAAGTGATTAACAGTGCATTTAAACATCCTTGACACAGATTCACAATATCTGTGAATCTCTCAACATCTTCTCTCTTCCCCCTGGCAGGGGCAGAGAATGAGTAGTTAAATCACTTCCTACCGGCACTTCTATCCCATTCTTGGCAGCAAGCAGCCACTCCCAGCAAGCAATTGCTGTTTCCATGCCATGTTCATTGAACATTCGCAGCGGTCCCCAACACAGATGATGAAGGAGCTGGGGGTCACAGTCTGAAAACAAACATTCACTCAGATTTCTCCAAAGAACAATTGCTTTCCACATCAGCATGCAATTGGTGTGCACCACAGGTAATAATCAGTTCCTAATAATAAGTAGCTGCTGGTTTAAGAAGGCTTTTCCCCAATATAAGCTTAATGGAAAAAACCTCAAAACACAGTTTTGCTGCAAGTTGATGCATACTGGGTTGGTATATGGATAGTTTTTGTAGTTTATTATTCTTGGCATTCACCATCAGAAAGCAGAACTCCATTTGGTTTTCATTACCTTTGCTGCTTATTAGCAGTGCAGTCAACTTAAACATGGCCTGGGTGTAGAATTCAGTATTGCTTGATTCAAGAGCAGCATTCAGCTCTTTGACCATAAGTTTATTCAGGTCAGATGTTCGTCCTGTGGCATTTGAGAACTGAATCATTCCAGAAACCTGTAAAATTTCGAGGGCTTTTCAACAGAGAACAGTATTTTTAGGAATCCAGTTAAGTATTGGTCATGTGCTGATTAGGGAGCTCCACAAACAGAGGCATCTTTTGTTACTACTTTACCAAATCTTTAGCTTTATCTGCAATCTAATCTTTAGCTTTATCTAATCTTTAGCTTTATCTGCAAGACTAACAGTAAAATGATCTGTTTAATAACCTAGGAAAATGATACTCTATTCTGAAGGGATTTAGAGGCTATGTTTCAAGTGACATAAACCCATACACCAGTATAGGCTGGAAGGACATCATCCCCTGAGAAGTGATGCCAGAACCTCTGGACACCCCACACTCATGAGAAATCCTGTACTTACCTCTCCTGCATAACGGTTGCGCAAGTTAAGAGAAGCCATGAAGTTGGAGTAGTCCTTCTTCACACAAGTTGGTCTTTCAGTTAGCTGGGTTGCCTGTGGCCAGATCACAACAAGGTGTTTATACTGTTCATACCAAACCATTTGTCTCTTCATCTTTTTATTCTTTCACATACGTTTAAAATTTCCTTATGCTTATAATTGGAGTAGTATCAGGATTGTTACATACAACAGTACCAGGACTGATCAAAATCAAATAAGGAGCATGTGTATTTTTCCACGGATACAGGATCATAGAATATCCTGAGCTGGAAGGGACTGACAGGGATCATTGAGTCCAACTCCTGGCCCTGCATAGGACAAACCCAACAATCACACCACACCATTGGGAGCATTGCCCAAACACCTCCTGAACTCTGTCAGGCTTGGTGCTGTGACCACTTCCCTGGGGATCCTGTTCCCGTGCCCAGCCACCCTCTAAATGAAGAACCTTTTCCTTGTACCCAGCCTTAAACCTGCCCTGACACAGCTCCATGGCATTGCCTCGGGTCCTGTCAATGGTCACCAGAGAGGAGATCAGTGCCTGCCCCTCTGCTGCCCCTTGTGAGGAAGTTGTAGGCAGCAAGGAGGTCTCTCCTCAGCCCTCTAATTTGTCAAGGTCTCTCTGCAGGTGCACAAAGGAACAAACAATACTCACGCCCAGAGTGGTGTTCTCCCTGTTGTAGCCTGCAAAGTGCAAAACACTTTCCGTAGCCATGGCCAGTCCAGTGTGCTGTGACAAGCCCGAAACCCAGTTCTGATGTTTGTTTAGGTACTCCTGAAAAAAAAACAACCCAAACTCCAAAACACTTGATTATCTTCAAAACAAGGCAGCTCATAAGCAAGTGTTGCATCACTGCAAACTATGGGAAAGTTAATTGTACACAGTTGTGACAAAAGACTGTGTCTACTCATCCCTTCCAGGCATTGTTCCCCTGGCAATAAGATTTTCTGAATGTCCTCCTAAATACACAAACAGTAATTATCCTTCTGTATTCAAAATTAATAAAGTTACCAAGATAAATGCTGGAAAGCTGTGATCTTCTCTTAAAAGAATCACGTCTGACAAAAAAACCCTTATGAGATGAAGTGTTTTGGACTACATGGAAGAAGGGAAAGTAATTAGTTGTCCTTTCACATAAGGATGGAATCCCTTGAGGCTCTTTTTTCAGGGAAGGAAGTATAAACTTCAGGTAGATTTGCAGTGCCCAAGATCTGCAAAAATCAAGTTTTCACAGAAGCAAGTCCATTACCTGTAGATGAGATTTTGTAACAGAGGGAGCCCATTTCATTGCTTCTTGCAGAATCATCCCACAGCGTGCAGCAAAGTCCTTGACTATACTCTACAATAAAAAGCATCAACACAATCAGTAAAATACAGGACATTTAACATGAGGCACTGGTTTTAAGGGTGTAATAAGTAACAAAGGGAGCAAGACAGTTGCAGCAACATGACACAGTTACAATTTCCTGTAACATTTGAATATGCCCTTAATTAGAAAAGAACTGTCATACTTTAAGTCACATTAAATAGTTAAATTCAGAAAAAACATAAATACTGCGCCATATCCTATTAGAAAAATCTTACCTAGGGAAGTACTTTTAAAAAATGTCCATTCAGAGTAGCTCACTAATTTATCTCCAAGCTATGAAACCAGGCATTATTTCATTCTTTGATAAATCAAGGAGGGCCACCCACCTCTCTGGCTTCATGCGTGTCAGGGACTGTTATTCTGTAGGGAGCATCAGGAATGTCATAGTATGGTTGGTCCTTGTGAATGTCCTAAACAGAAACAATTATCAGCTCTCAGTGAGATGAAATTCATCATCACCTGACATTAACACTACAGGTAGCAAACAAGAAGCCTGATCACCAAACCTTTTTTGCTAACATTTGAATAGCTCTAAAAGAAACTGTTTGTGTTCCAGTTTGATTTTTAGAATAAATAATCTCAAAAATCCAAAGCACTCTCCTCAACATTTAGTATAAAATGAAATTCTGTAAAGCATTTCCATCTTCAAAAATTCTAGCACATAACAGATTCAAGAAATATGGATACACATACACAGACTGGAGAGAATACAATCTGAAAACCATAACTCACAGAAGACCAAACAAACCACAAACCAGAAAAATACCACCGCATTTTTATTTCAAATGAGACATTTCAACAATTATAAACCACATCTGACAACATTTTAGCACTAGTTTTACTGCTTATGAAATAGGGTTGCAAAGATAATTCTTGCTTCACAGAATTTAAAATTAAGATTTTATCAGTCTTAGTAAAAGGAAAATGAAAATACAAACTTAATTAAGTATCAAATAAATGCAGAACAAAGAAAAAAAAACATTATAGGAAAGAAAAGCACTTACTGCACTAAGAGACAGAGACAATGTCTGCAGAATATCTAGCATAGTCTTCAGCACAGTTCCACTCCACAGCAAGTGAGGAAATCTAGAGCAAGACAGAATTCAGAAACACAATAACCATGGAGAGCTGAGGAAGGCCATGATTTTATCACGGGAGCTGCATAAAGAGCCAGCTTTATACATCCCTAGGAAAGCTCATACTGAACAGAAGCCACAAGCCAGCTATGGCTCACAGCAGCCTGGCTTTATCCAGAGCCAAAAGCCAAGGAGAGCTATTGCACAGGAGCTGAGACTGCACTTCTGTCATGGGCACTTTGCTTTGCTCATCCCATGGGAATACTAAGCAGACACACATTTTAACCAGGGGGTTCAGAGCTCAGGCTAAAAATAATACCATTGAATGTAATTTTTCAAGGAGACATTTCAGGAGAAGAAGCAGCCAAGAAATCCACTTGACCAGTGTCACCAAGTGCCTAAGCAACCACTAAACAGTCATTGTGAAAAGAGAAACATGAAATCTATACTCACTTGTCTACCAGTCCAGACAAGTATTTGTCTGCAACTCTCCTGATCCTCTTGTGAATGTGGTTGAAATTCACAAGCAAGAACTGAGCATGTCTCTCCAGCTCTTCTTCATTCTCCTTAGTTTTAGGCTAAAAACCATGCCAAAGAGGAATATGAAGCTCTTAAAGGAACAGATAAACTCACTTTCATAAACTGAAATGAGAACATTTATACAAATTCAAAATTTTAGTTTCCAGGTAACCTACTTTATCAGCCATCATTGACAGGAAAGCTTCAAACACCTTATCAGCAACAGCTATCACACACTGCATCATGCCTGAGGAGTGGAGAGAAGTGACAGGTTTCATTGGCAAAATTACATTTGTTTTATAAACCACACTTAACAGTTAAAAAGTGTTTATGTTTACTCAGCCAATATTGAACTTGTTTCAAAACAAAACCAATGTTCTTGGCAAGAATAAAGCAGCAGCAATCTGGTGAACATGATTCATTTTGTTATATAGCTGCTTGATTTGTTTCTGCTTTGCAGGGCTGGAGATAATTTCCTCATACCTCAAGCTGAGAGGAAACCTAGACAGGTAAATCTTACCAGATTTGTCTTTCTGAATTGCTTTATCTTCAAAATAGCAAAACATGACTTGGAAGCGATCTTGGTCCGTTGAACGCAGCACCCTAGGGAAGGACAGTTTTGGAAGTTGGGATGTTTGGAGTTTTGTTTATTTATTTCAGGTTTTGTTTATTTTAGATTTTGTTTGTTTCAGGGATTTACTGATTGTTTTGTTTTGGGGTTTTTTTTTGCTGTTTCATAAGTGAAAAAATGAAATATAGATAACCATATACCTCATATACTCTAGGCGGTAAACAGAAAGGAGATAGGTAGACATGGCAAAGTCCAACTTATTGATCAATGCTGACACTTCTGGAGGAGGATCCAAGAGATTGATTATGGTACTCCGTAATTCATTTAATTCAGCCTAGAGATGAACACATGAAGTTATCTGAAGTGGGAGTCCTGTATCAGTGTCTTCAAACATGCATTCAGCTATTTGTTAATGTTTCAACCTTCACAAGAAATATATCAGGATGCTTCTGCCTGCAGACTCAGACCAACCACCCTTGACTCAGCAAATCACAATGCTTCAAATACAGAACAGAACCAAATCTGGAATCAAGCTTCTGGCAGAAATAATTGCTAATTCCCATGCAGTTATACCAGTGAAGAAATACAAGTCCTACACTAAATGCATGCAAGTTCAACCAACATCAGCACTGTCCAGCTCCTGAAACTTCATGGACTTGTGTCAGTCTCTGGTGTCACAGAACTATGTACCTAGGCACAATGCAGATTTCTATATTATCTGGGAGCCAAAGAGATTTCATAAGCCAAAAAAGAGCCCTTGGGCAGAATCTGTCCTGCAAAATCTATCCTATAAATGCTAGGGAGAGAGAATAATACCAGTATCAAGTCAGAGCAAACTTAACATTTCTTTGAAAGCCTGAATGTGTTGTTTCCTTTCAAACTGGGTTGATTTTCTTTTTTTAATCGGTGCAAGTTTTGTCAGGTACAAAATGGATGAAAAAGCACTAACAGGCTTCAAATCTCCACAAAGACTTGGTTTCTACACCTAATCAAGGTGGTGTAGCTACCCCCCTAAACACTTGTATTAACACTCCATAAAACTGACCCCAAGTCACTTTTGCACCCTGCTGTCAGAAGAACAGTGTAAAATAGCTGCTTTTCAGTAACAGGAGGCAGGTTGAAGGGTGTTGTGCTACTTCAGTATATCACAGGTACCATGTCATTTAACACGGGCAGACATTATGGAAGGAGGTAATAGAAGAAATGAATTCCTACAGAAGTCACGGTGTCATTCTTCATGGCAGAATTGTACTGCAGAACAGATCGGAGTGGCTCTTTGCTGGGAAATGTGAGTAATGGAGACTTGGTGGCAATTTCACACACACCCTCATACCACTCTTCTGGCCAAAGACCTGGAACAGAAGTAGAAAGAGGAAGGTGGAATGAGGGATTAAAAAAAATCAATTTTCACAGAGTTACTTGCATTACCAAGCTTTGCACTACTTCTAGGGCAGATTTTTCATGCTCTTAGGCACAGACATTCAACACATGTGATCCATGTTCCAAACCTAGTAGTTATGTTTAGGTGAAGTTTCTATTTGATTACCATTGTACCCCATGTGTTTTATCTTCCATTCCACTAATCTGGCTATCAAAACTCATAACTAAGGCTATTAACTTAGGAATAAAACTAAGTACAGGTTGTACCATGCTGAATCTGATAACAAAACTGCAAAGATTTAGAAGAAATCCCACCAGAGAACTGCCATGTAAGCTGTTTGTTTTGAACTGTCATTACGCCTGTAATTTTTCTTCCAGCTACTGTGAGTGGCTTGCACAGAGTTGTATTTAGATTCATCAAAATTTTAAATGTGAGCAGCAATGTTGTTCTCTTAGAATGCAGAGTACCTGATCCTTCCACAGCAAATCCCATCAGCACCGAATACAACCAGAAATCGCGGAACAGCTTCTGCAGCCTGGGCTTGGCTTCCTTGATGGGTGGCAAGCGTCTAGTGAGCTGGCAAAGAAATTAAAATTAACATCAGAAAATGGTGGGAGTTAGAGTAACTTAATTCCACATGAAGGAATCAATTCATGTACCTTCTTTACTATGATTTACAAAGGTCATATTCTTCGTCACCTATGAAAACTAGCATTATACTGCTATTGTTTTATTGATGGAATTTTCTTTTTGGAGAGCTGAAAGGCTAACTTTGAGAGGCCTGAAGTAGGAATTTCCTTTGTTTTACACAGGAATAACACCATGCTGATACAATAACCTCTGAGGAGAATACATAATATTAGTATACTATCCACTGCAGGGAGGAAGAGACCACATGGTACTTTAAACTGTGCTGAAGACAATGCCATGCAGCTTTGCTTCAGTGTAAAGGAACTCCAAACTAAATAAATATTAGTCAAAAACACTTCTGGTTGCTATTGTTTATCAGCTTTGTGGAAATACATTGAGGCACCAGTTGGGGATCTTTCATTGTCTGCACCCACGCACAGAATGACATCAGTTCTGAAGAATTCACTATCTAAACAAGCAAGTAAAAGAGCATTATTTTCAACACATTTATTAAAATTCTCTGATACTTTTTGCACAAACAGCTGCTACCATTGGAGGAGCAGTATATCCCCTCAGCCAGCATGATATACAACTTCAGATAAATTTATAAAACAAAGATCATACTGTGTTATCCTAAAAAGAGTTAAAGCACAGGCAGTGTATAAAAAGTAAAAGAAATTGTTCATTAAACCGCAAGCTTCATTTAATATGACTGAATATTACTACTGTAAACTTTATTAACAAAATGTTACAGTCTAACCTAGCTTGAAGAAGTTTTCTCTAACCACAATAATTTTCTCTAAGTATGAGAGCCAGCAGTACTTCAGTGAAACCTTACATAAAGCCAACTTTGGATGCATTTGTAAATCATGAGGGAGATTAGTCATTTAAAAAGGAACAGCATGAAAAAAGAAAAAAATCTCTCTATGATAATAAAATCAGTCTGAGTTTAAGCTGGTGAACAGCACTATGGCAAAAAGCTGTTTGTGCAATGGAAATCTTTGCACCAATACAACACCAGCTGAAGAAACCCCATCACAACCACAGAGGCCTCAAACACTTTGCACTAAGATGCTCCCCCTGTCCCCCATTTCAGCACAAAACAGCAGCTACAGGGCTTTTCCTGTCATTAACAGTCAAGTTTATGTGCGTGCTTGACTTTGAAACTTTACATACACCAATTTTTGCTCAAAGACCTTCCTCAAAAGGGAACAAGTACCTGCAAAGCTATAAAAGCAGTTCAACAAACAGCAGAGAATTCAGCAGAGATCACTAGGCAAGGGAGGGATTTTGGCTGACGAAGTGAGTTTAGGAGTGTTTGGTTTAGAGAATGTTTACTTTGGGAGATACACAAAAAACCAGCGTCAAAGTTCAGATTTAAACCCTGCCGTTCCCTTTACTTGAGCTTTTCAACACATCCTTCCCCTACAACAGTGGCTTTAAGGTAAGCTTCATTTACCTCTCCTGTTATTTTGGGTAGATCTCACCAAAGACATACATATTGCAGAGAAGGGGGATGTTTTGCCTGTGTAAGTGCAGCTGAGAAATAACTGAACTTTGGTGAAGATGAGAATGTAAAGTTGGGAATACAGGCAGCAAATTCTGCTGTGCCAAGAGCAGAAAATGTTTATCAATGGTTACTGGACAGAGTATCTCAGCCCTAAAGGCCTGACTTCTGGGGGCGGGGAAAAAACTAATGAATTTATGGAGAAACAATAAGAAAAAGACTGACTTGAGATGTTCTCTCACAGTGTAAAACAATTCATAAGCATCTTATTTGGATCCTTCATTTTTGCAAAACAATGTATTCTTTTATATGGGAGGATCACCTTAAATGGTTTTAGGATTTAAAGCAAATTAGTCTGGGGGAGAGTTTCAAAAATTAATCTGTCAGTTCGGTTATTTCAATCCTGTTACAATGTTGTTTGAAAATATTTTCCTTCAAGGTTTTATTCACTGATATACAGGTCAGTGAGCATGTACAGGTATGTGAACCTTTATACTTTACAGAATAGCTCTCTTTCCTAATTTAAAAAGCATTTTAATCAACATCTTCTTAAGATTTTTGTTTTAACTGTATTCAGTATTTTGTCCTGTACTATATTGTAAATAACTGTCTTTTTACTCAAGAAACTGTATCAATTGAGATTAACTTTATAAATTTGTGAAATAACTTCATAGTTAAGTTGGAGCAAAACCCAAGGCCTGACATTCAGACACCCATTCAGTTTCAGCTGACAGATCTATTGAACACCTACATTTTGATCTCTGACTGCCACAGGAGGGAATTACACTTTTTCGTATCTTTTTAAGATCACTTTAATTACTACACTCAACATTATGGTGAAAAACCTCTCAGACCTACTTCTTGGTAGAGAGTTTTACAGCTGAGTAAGTCTGATGGATTCTCTTCAAATATATACTGAAGAAAATTCTTGATTTTAAAAATAATTTTAAAATGCAACAGTCCAATACTCAGTAGATGAAGAGATTGATTCATTTTCCTTTAGAAAAATGCAGGTTCTACTTAAATGTAATCTCAAACAAAAGAGGTAAGGTTACAAATCTAGAACTGGGATCACAGTAAGCCTAGAGAAACAAAGTTCTGAAAGGAGCTCACAGAGACTTCGTATCATGAAGAAAACAGAGAGCACTACGAGTTCTGCAGTGCCACACAAAAGTGAAACAAAGCATTAACTAAGCCAAAAGCAGAATCAAGCCAATCCATTACAAAAGTGGCAGATGAGGACAGAGAGCTGCAGAAAGGGTGCACAGACATTGAGTAACAAACCCGAGTAAGGCCATGAGCAGCCCAGGACAGACTTTATGCCCAACACTTTCCCCACTGCAGTCTCACTAATGGTATTCAGTGCAAATACACATATTTCTACATGCCTAGATTGTCTTTATTCACCAGACTGCTGCCTTGCTTTTCCAAAATACTCCCACAAAACTTCCATTTTTTGTTGTAGCTACAGGACGTTTGTTTTTCAAATTTTTCAGTACATCTCAGCCTTCTGGTATGCTCCTGCAGGGGATTGGATCAGGAGTCCCTCTTCCTCCTACCAAGCTCAAATCTTCAAACTTAACTTCACATTATATTTTCAGCACACACTACTCACAAAGTTAGTGCACAGTTGAAGTGTAACAGTTTAAAATAAAGAGTCCCACATATTCCGGGTAATGAGTTTGGAGCTGTTGAAATACGCCAGTAATGACTATTTGTATGGGAGGAGGCAACCAATTCTTTGGCAGGCTGGAGGCATTGTGTAAGCAAAACCAATTACCAGTAAAACAGACTTATCCATCTAATTGACATCTGTTCCACTAAAAAACAGTGCTGTTGAATAAGGTAACTATAGATCTGCAGCTGCAACAGAAATCAGCACAGATCTAAAATTAGGGAATAGATAACTAAAATTCATTTATCCTTGTCTCTCCCAACTGTGTTATGTTCTGTTCCAGGCTTTCACCTGTCAGAATGAAGTTCCTATTTCAATTGTTTGCCCTTGCTCTAATCATAACCTCCACATTTTGCGGAGTCAAGGACGTCACTGAGCATTTTGAAAGCCTTAAAGGTGCACAGCCACAGGAAAATGGGAGTTATATGCCAAACCTACCACTGGAGTTCCACAGAGAAAACACCATCACAAATGACTTGATTCCTGAAGAGGAGGAGGAAGAGGACTATCTAGACCTTGACAAGATACTGAGTGACGATGACTACAGTGATATTATTGATGCTGCCCCACACATGGTTTCTGAAGTTCAGCAGGGAAATATTCTTGAACTATTCCACGGCAAAACCAGAATCCAGCGCCTCAATATCCTCAATGCAAACTTTGGCTTCAACCTCTACCGCAGCGTGGCAGACAAGGCCAGCTCCTCAGACAATATCATCATGGCTCCTGTTGGTATTTCCACTGCAATGGCTATGATTTCCCTGGGTCTGAAGGATCAAACGCAGCAGGAGGTGTTATCTGTTCTTGGCTTTCAAGACTTCATTAATGCCAGCAGCAAATACGAGCTCATGACCGTTCACAACCTCTTCCGCAAACTCACCCATCGGCTCTTCAGGCGCAACTTTGGCTACACACTGAGGTCTGTCAATGACCTCTATATTCATAAAGACTTTTCTATTCTCAACGATTTCAAAAACAACATGAAAACATACTACTTTGCTGATGCCCAACCAGCTGATTTCTCAGATCCCAGCTTCATAGCAAAAACCAACGAACGCATCTTGAAGCTGACCAAGGGATTAATAAAGGAAGCTCTTGTGAATATAAACCCTACAACACTGATGATGATTCTTAATTGTCTTTACTTTAAAGGTAAGACTCTGTTATTTCAATCTTAGCGATGGATTTTCTCAGTTTGCAATGCACTGCCATATGTCATTAGAAATCCCATACAGAATTCAAATCTAATGAACGCTACAAAAAACCTACTGACTCCCTCATTAGGAATCTGTATTATTAGCCCATTTTTTGCCTGTTTCTGTAGCACGACTCTTGGAAGTTAGTGGGCATTGTATACATAGAGCAAATGCTTACTACTTCCAAAACCTTAATGACTCACAGTGAGAGAAAAACAACATATGAATGCAGAATAGCCCCAGAAAGCATAAGCTTTGTAGAAGTACCAGATGGGGAGGTATAGATCCATATGAAAGTCATTAGTCACATTCAGTCCTGGCATCACTGAAATGGTACAGGTTGATTTCAGTTAAAGCACTTAACATTTCTGAAGCATTCACAACTCATACAAATGACTACAAAGAATTTCAGCTTGAAGGAAACATTTTTTAAATATGATCAGAGCATGCTCCTTGTCAACAAGTCCATACAGGGGACCTAAGAGAATAACCAAACACTATTCTTCTACAACTAAAACCAAACACATTGACTACATGTAATACTTCAGTTAATTCAGCATGAATAGTTTGCTGATAGGGGCTCCTTCATGTATTAGTAAAGGCTGAACAGCTAAAGAGTAAAGACTCTTGAAGTAAAGACTCTACAATACATTTTTATTATAAACCCTTATTTTCAATGTCTTTACATTTAAACTAAGAGCCTGTGGTGGGACTTTCAAGATGATTTATCTGCCTCAGGTTGAAAGTTTGTTAGTTTTTCAACAAACTTTTAAACTCATATTAAATGAGCAAGAGGTGGGAGGTGCCAATGAAAGAAGAACTGAGGATAAAAGGAAATCTGTTACTGACTGTTTAAGATGAAAATCAGATAAAGGTGGCTTAAAATACGGGTAAGGAAAGACAGATTAGCCCAAAAGGGTAACAGTGTTTGCAAGTACAACACACTCCTTTCCATAATTCAGAGGAGTTTACTTTCCCCCAGTTATGTCCCTGCTTCCAGGAAACAAAGACCTCTCTCACACCTGTCATCTCAGCAGGTTATAGAAGCAACATTCCCATAAATGTATCTTTTCCCACTCACTTGCAAGGAATTATTTCCTTGAATAATGCCACTTATCCCTAAAAGGAGCTGAAGTAATCATTAGTATAAAATCCAGATCATCTCCTATTCTCAGGCACTTACTTGTATCCTTGACTACATCCCTGATGATCATATCATGTTAAATACAGGGCTTTACTGCCTGTTAAACCATCCTAAGAAAAGGACTATACAAAGTAAAACAGATACTTTTTTATTTAATGTGATTTGGTGAAATTTGAAATACCCTTTTGTTTCACTCTAAAATTATTAAATACTTGTGCCATCTCAAAATAACAGAAATACCACAAAAATAAACAGCTGTGGTATTGGAACTCTTGAGTCATCAAGATGAAAAAGACTTTAGGGTTTTTCTTCTGCCCAGGAAGTCCTGTTAGCCCAAATTGCCTTGGTGCCATCTGCTGAAGGCTGTGATTTCTAACCCTCAAAACAAAGATCAATTCTCCACTACTCTCATTCTTTTGTATTACAGTGACAGGCTCCTGGGAATTCTACTTTGAGTGGAATTGAACTTTTTAAAAACAAGCTCTGCTCCTAGGTTTCTTGGTTTTGCCACTGCTCCTAGCATGTCAATTTTTTCCACATCTTTCCCTTTGCACTGTTTGTACCACTGCAGGAAAGCCCTGTTAAGCCCTCAGAACTAAGAAACCCATAAGCATTTCCAGATATACAGAGATGCTCAGTACAAGTGAAACTGAGTAGTGGGATACTTAACAAAGACTGTCAAGTTTCAGGCTCCTTTTAAATTAAAGACCATCAAGAAACTATTGGAAACTATTTATGTTGTTAAGAAGCATATTTTAACTTGTATACATGTCCAGCCTATCCCCCATTCTGCACAGCTCTGAGTAATCACTTATGAGCTTCCTATCAAGTAGGAACTGGTTATTTTAGCCATGGCAGTTGTGGTAACTGACAAATGTTGACAGGTCCAAAATGTCCTGATTTTTTCTGAGATTCCTGTCACAAATGCAAAAGAGGAGTCACTCAATGGAGTCAACATCTACTATCAGAGATACATCTAAAAGACATCTTGAGGGAAGATTCAAAACAGTCACAAAAGTCATAAAGCTCCTGCTGGGGATCAGTATTGTACCCCAAGACAAACACATTTGCAAAACTGAATTCAAGAAAAATGTTCCCCACTCCTCTATTTCACTAGGAAGAGCTGATTATGTCTCCTATCCCTCAGTGGATGGCAGTGCTGCTGGAACTCCCCTGGCCCACAGCAGCCCCATGTCACTGGCCAGCTGGAGTCCTACACCTGTGAACTGTGATCCCTGAAAAACAGCCAGACTGGGTTTTCCTTGGAAGTGAGACTATTTGTTTGGGAATAGCATAATCCATTTTATACCCCATACCTTTCAGACTACCAACCACAGTCTGATCGCTTCTACAACTGGTCCCCATCAGTCTGACATATGCAGGAACTATTAGAATGAAAGTTGGACTTAAGGCTTTTCTTTTCTTTTTCACAGAAAATCTGGCAAAGTCAGACTAAGGAACCAATTAAGGTTATATTGCAGGCCCTCCACACAGTCACAGTCACATTCCTCACATACTTGCTTGCCAATGATGACCTAAATTCCTGAGTTTTAACAGGAAATACTGGTAACCCTATTTCCACTATAATCTTCTAGCTTTGTCTGCCCCTTAAGAAATGATATTTATTCCAGAGCCACAGTTCTATAAAAAGACCAATGGAACACTGCATTTAAAAAACCTTCTTTCAAACAGTCAATCAATATTTCTGGTATCCAGAGTATCTCCATATAAAAAGCTTCAAATCCTGATGGCAAAGCTTTCTGGGCTGCAAAATGTGTTGGACTGCATTATTTAGGCATAAACCTGTCAGATTTCACCACATCTACAGAAGCCTGTTATCACATCAAACTGGATCACAGAATTAAGCAGTCAACACCCCAATTCTTCAGGTTAAGACAGAAAATGAACCATTCTGAATGGACTAAGGGAACATAATACCTTCAGCACAGCATCTTTTACAACCTTATGGAAAATGAATCCAGCCCTTGCTTAGCTTGATTACTCCAGTTCTCCAAAGAGGTGCCTTCAGAACTGGATTCAAGCATCACATCTCTCAGAAAATACAGCTGGGTCAGGTGTTCTGCTAGAGGCAAACCCTAAAAATTATTTTGCATCTCTTAAAATTTCTGGCTTCCCCATAGGGAAAAATAATACACACTAACTCCATTCTCATTTCTGGTTTGTGTTCACCTGCTTTTGCAATTCAGAAGACTCAAATCAGACAAATGCTAAGTTAGAAAGCCAGGAATTTTGAAGTCACTTTAAAACTTATCTTGTAATTCAGGCTTCACTGAAATCAACAATCTCCTGCAGATTCCTACAATTCCTACAATTTCTCCAACAATCTCCTACAGTAACTCCCAATCCACGTGACTCCAAGCTTAGTGTAAACCTATTCTGGGAACATTTGATTAAACAGCCACCTTGGGGGTTTTATCTGTGTTCTGCATTGTGTGATCAGGCACTTGGGAGAACAAGTTTCCAGTGGAGATGACGACGAAGCGAAGTTTCCGGCTGAACGAGAAGCAGACGGTGAAGGTGCCCATGATGCAGACCAAGGGCACCTTCCTGGCCGCCGCCGACCCCGAGCTGGACTGCAGCGTCATCCAGCTCCCCTTCGTGGGCAACATCAGCATGCTGGTGGTGCTCCCACACAAACTGGCCGGCATGAAGGCCCTCGAAAAGCAGATTACACCTCAAGTGGTAGAAAAGTGGCAGAAGAGCATGACAAACAGGTACCTGCTGAAAAGCACGTCTTGGTAAAGCCTTAATGTATTTTCTTGATGACACTGATGAGGGTAAGTGAAGCACGCAGAGGATAATATATTTTGATAAAAAATATGGAACCTAAACAAAACCTCCAAAATATGGACTTATTGAATTAAAAATCAGGACTGGTGATCTCTCAAAATTTAAATACCATCAAGGATGACTGAGGTAGAAAATTGTAATGAAGTTTCAAAATTCTTTCTATTGTGTATTTAATGATTGATGTAGATTTAAAGAAAACATTCTTACTGATAAAGTTTACAATGAGAAGGAAAAACAGGGCTGTGAAAATAACAGATTATTCTGCACCAATAATCTTGGTCACATCAGCCCACGTTCAGTTCAGCACTGAGCATTTCAACAGAGCTGTGTGTAAAGGAATACGGAATTACAATCCGTAATCAACAAAGGACATCACAATTATGGGAAGGAAAAATAATAAAGCCTCCCTTGAGGAAGATGACAGGGTAGGTGTATCTGTCTTCAGATTTGATAAAAGATTATTTGATGTGCTATCCAGGAATTCAACCTATTTCTGTTGTACACAATATGTGACAAATCTCCAGTTTAGTACTTCAGAAAATCTGACAGCTCGACACTTATTACAAGCATGCACTGAACTGAACTGCTCATAGTCACATACCGTATAGACAAAAATAATGCAAATCATTATAAATGAAAAATTGACAAACAGTTTTCACAGGGGAATTAATTTTTAAAGCACATTTTAAAAGTCATGATGCTCAAGTTCCGAAAGCAAAAGTACAGTCCTGTGTATCTGTGTCCTGCTTAGCAAAAAATCCAAACCACAACAGCCTGCAAACCAAAGGAGTTGTGCACATACATGTCTGCTCAATGAATTTTCCTTTTTGTGTTTATTTTTACTAGAACACGGGAAGTGGTGATGCCTAAATTTAAGCTGGAGAAGACTTATAACTTGATTGATTATCTGAGATCCATGGGAATAGAAGAACTGTTCAATGGAAAAGGCGACTACTCTGGTATTTCAGATGAGAAGATCACCATTGACAGGGTATTTACTCCTCAGTTCACCTCCTCTCTGATTAAACTCTATCACCCAATAACATGGCAGCACAGTAATAGTATTGCACAGTAAGCTAAAACAATATTTTTTCCTCATCTTTTCTGGAGGACATAGGAGGGAGGGTTGTGGGTTTGTCCTTGTCTATCCACATAATGAAGCACGTGTTTAATCAGATGTCAAAGGCACTAAGAGTGTTGTGGTCAGTCAGGAACAGGCTTCTCCACAGAGCAAACCCCAAAGGTTTTTGGTGCTGTGTAGGCTGACCAGCAACGGTGTGGGACACAGAGTGGGGTAGGCTGTGAGCATATCATTTATGTACTTAGGAGAGCCTCAATTTGTCTCATTTGTTTTCCTGTTTTGTTTGCCTGAACAGTTCAATCACCAAGGCACAATCACAGTGAATGAGGAGGGCACAGAGGCTGCAACAATAACCACTGTGGGGTTCATGCCTCTCTCCACTCAGATCCGCTTTGTCGTCGACCGCCCCTTTTTGTTCCTGATCTATGAGCACCGCACCAGCTGCCTCCTGTTCATGGGCAGAGTTGCAAACCCAGCCACATCTTAAAAGCAGAGAAGACCCTCCAACACGCTGTTATATATGGGCTGTATAATTACATGTTAAAATACCAGTCTCATAAAGGAAAATTTATTGTTATATTAGCCAATACAAAGTCACTGGTATAAAAAGAAAACGTATTATCTACAGGTAGTTCTTCATGAATGGACTCAAAGCAGTAGATAATTTGACTGCAATTTAAAATGGTTAGTGCCATGTATTGATACAAGTGTATTACTAGAAAAAAGAAAACCAAAGTAACTTACACTTTGTGTTTTGCATCAGTGTATAAAATGTAATCAATAAAGTATTTAGACTATCTGGAGTTTTGAAATTTAGCTCTAAGTTCGTGCTAGGATGTCTGTTTATGATGAATAGAACTAAGGAAATCCTGAATACCTGACCAGGCATAGACACCTAAGTCTCTGCTGGGCATTTGACACAATTTAACTTGAAACACATGAAGTGTCTCCATTCTTTCTTTTGCTTGCATCATTTAATGTTCAGTGAATACACACAATGTGTATTAACATTCAGACTGATGCACACAATAAGCCTCATGGACCAGTGTATCAAGTAAGAGGAGACAGAAGGGTCTTGGAGGAATGAAATACTAATACACTACTTCTCCCTTCATCTAACATGTATTGCTTCAATACTTCCTCTGATCTTCATTGGTACAAGAGATATCAGAATTAGGCCAGCCTGGTAGATGATATAAATATCCTCAGAATACCCTTTAGAGGGAAAGCAGTCAGCAAAATGCTCTTTTCAGTGGCTCAGTATCACCTAATCCTCTCTAGAAAAAAAGCCATTTATAGCAATAACTCTGTTAATATTCCAGTGCACTCTCCATACTTCATTTAATGGATGAAACCTTTCGAGTCATTGCAAACTTTCTGAATCATTCTGGTAACAATACAAATTCGGTTCAAATGTGTCACACTTGAAAATGAGAAGATTTACCCACACTCTGTAGAATATAACTGTCTACCTGGCACAAGGAACAGAGCTGCATCACATATTCCAATTATTAAAGATAATGAACATACTCACCTCTGCATACCTTACTTTACATCATACCTTTTAAAAAAATGTGCCTCATAATCCAGTGAGAGTATTTTTATTACTTTTTGCATTATCAAATACTGTATCAATCTATCTATATACACTATAAGTTTGTCTTATGTTAGCAAAAATACACAAATAACCTTCAAACCAACTGTTATTTTAAGAATTATGAATTTTCTTAAAAAGATGCTTTTCCAATATTAAGTTTAACTTGTTGATTTAATTCTGCTTTTATATACTGCTGTTTGTAATTTTGCATCTACCCCAACTATATGCTCCATACACAAAGCTTTTCAACCTGTCAGTCAGTGAAATGCTGGTATTAGATGATGATGAATGATGAAGAGCAGATACTGAAGAGGAAACTCAGATGTTTCCCCCTATTTCTGTTTTTTAAGTCCATCACATGATAGATAATTTTCAGTACTGGAAGTGCACAACAGAAATCATTAACATTCATATACACATTTTATTGTTTTATCTGTATTCAAAAAGGAAAGCCTATACAAGAAAGAAAAGCATATGCAAAAGTTTAAATATTCATGCTCTAGGTTTAATTAGTTTATCAATGATGGAATGAGCTGGAGCATCTGCAATATGGGTTTTTGGGGACTTAAATAAAGACAATTATTCAAGGCAAAGAGGTCAAACAGAAAAGCAAATCAGCTACTGCTCAAAACTCATGATCTTCATACATTGTGCAAGAAAGTCAAATATTTGCTTCAACAACCATAATGTAACCATTAACTCTTGCTTCAGATTCTGGCCTATCTCATTGCATTTAAAGGTCACATTGGTTAAGAAAAATACAGTTATCCCCAGCTATTCAGAACAAATATATCATCAATAAAAATTTGAAACAGAAAAGTACTTCCATAACTTTTACATTAAGACTCTCATAAGCACTGATCTTCTCTCAATATGCAAGGAATGGTCCTGCTTTCACTCAAATCAGCACCACTGACTAATGAAAAATGCCACCCACTAGAACATCTCAATGCAGGACTAGCTGCCTCATGCAAAAACTGAGCAACTATTGAATAACAGTGATCCAAGACATTTATAAACACATTTCTTTAACATTAGGAACTGGTCCTTCTGATCACTGCTGAATTTGGGGAGGGCTGATGTACGAAACCAGTGGAAGAGATATGGGAAGGAAAGGAACTTCTCTGATCTTTAACTAGTGCTAATTTTAGACTCTTCTCTTTGACAAGCTTCAGTGAAGAGGTTTGAGGGGGCAGAGTATGAAATCAATGCTTTTTTCCTGCCTGTTAATGGATGTGCAGCATGAACAAGTTACAAGCAGGCATCCTTACTGCAAGCACGGGATACGTTTTTCCCTTTTGTCCCACCAGCTGTGCAGGAAAAGTTCCACAGAATAATTCAGCTTTAGGAGGGAAACAAGCAGCAGGATGCCTTTTGTCCTTCAGGAAGTTTGTCTATGGATCTTTTAGATGTGACTTTTTTTTTTGTAAAAGCTACAGCAGCTGGGCAAATAGTCCTACTGACCTGGTAACATGCCTTGGATGTAGCAAATTTTCCGTTGGAGATCTAGATCTACAAGTTTTTCCTGAATTAGCACCTATTAGTGTACTTTGTTAAAAGAAATGTTTTTTCCCCAGAAAAAAATTACATCCAAGAGTGAACACAGATTTGCTTCAGAATGAATGAGTCTGGCATCGGTGTCCTTGCACATTTCCTAAAACGCTTTCAGCCTGACAGTCAATTCTCATTTCAGAAGACATAGGACATGTACCCCTCTCTTTATCAATTTTTTTTTCCTTTTAAGAAGCAGAATTCACTTTGCTGCCAAACTAAGATTTATTTTTCACTCTGTTTCTATTAACTTCTGTTTTTCACTTCTCCTCAGATATGTGCTGTTTATTACACTGCATGCCAAACACTATTCAAAGTAATATTCCCTGCAGTGTTATTTAGCTCAAGAATCTCCTGAATTAATGGCTTCAAACAATCTAACTCTGAATCACAAAAGATTCTTTACTTTCAAGAGATTTGTCATTATTAAACAAATGGTTCCCCTCCTTAGAGCAAGGTGTATTATTTTACAGTAGTACTACATTTCTCCTGGATGGTAACCTCTCACTAGCAGTCAATCAAACCATTTTGTTTAAAATAGCACCAGTATTTGATAAATGTGAGAAAAATTATCATTTTCAACAACTCATCCATTGGATACTCACCACAGCAATTACAGGAATGAGCACACCCAGGTTCCCTGCACTACTGGAGGCCTGGAGAAGCAAAAGGAAATGCTCAAAACATCTACAAAAGCATTTCTGAAGTATTTGCTATAAAACATATTTCAAGCATCAAACATTACAATTCTATATCTTGCAAAGAGATGTGCACAAGGTGGTCAAGAGAGCATCCATGAAATCCACAGGACTGAACACATCCTGGAATATTTTAACAAAGTTTTTCAGGTTTTCCCCATGGCCTACTGAAGGGATTTTTTCCCCAGCCAGCAGAGTCTGTTGATATTCAATAACTGCCAGAAAAATTATTACATTAAATGGGTGGCCACAAACAAGTATCAAATATTTACCAGAAGTTTCACTTTACTATCAAAATGAAGCCAAAAATAACAAGCCTGTAAAAAGACAGGATTTTCAAGAATTTATTTAAGTAGGAGGAGCAGCCTTTTCCATTGAAATATAAGAAGCATAAGGAAAATACATATTTTCTTTGACTGTTCTGATCAGGAAAACAGTGATGGCACAGACACCACTCTAAAGTCTTTCCCGACCTCCCACATCCCTCCACAATGGATTTGGGAAAGAGGGAACACTCCAGCTCCCTCCTTACAAGAGAGAGACTGCTGGCCCCACACAGATGAGGCAGGGAAGACATGCTAACATGGTAGAGCTTTGCATGAAGTGGAATAAACCAAAAGGAAGCAATTCAAAAAAGCAAGAACAAAGAAGGAAAGAAGAGAAATAGAGAAACAAAGCCAAATAATCTTCAGATGAAACAATAATGGTGCAACCCAACTAAAACAAATTCCAGTTATCTTTCCTGGAGAGTCAAGATAAAGCAAAACAAAAGACAGGTCTTAAAATATTTTTGAAGAGAATAAAATAATAGCACAGAAGACACTCTAAGGGGTAGGGACAACTGGGAAGAGTCACCATGGTTTTTTTGTTAACTTCAGGACAATCCAGTGCATGTGACTCACTGCTTCAGAGTCAGAACAGAGATGCAAACTAACTGCAGTAGCCAGAACCCAGCAGAACGACACACTTTCTGTAGAAAACTCACTTTTCTAGTAGCATTCTTTGTTTAAAAAAATGAAATATCAGCCTCTTTATGATAATACATGGCACTGAGGGTGAAGAAGATGGAATGACTTCCATTCCTGGGCATACTCAGGGGACATCCACTCCAACTCTCAGCAACAGCAAAAGAAAAATAAGGTGTTTTTTCTTCTCCTCACAGAAATCACTTTTGAATGGTTGAAAATAGAACAAATAAACCACTGAACATTTTAAAGGTTATCAAGCAAATTTTAGTGTGCTGAGAGGATGAGACATAGGCAAACTAACAAAAAACCAGCTTTTGTTTGGGGAGCATAGCATGCACAGTGTTTTACCCACTTTATCTCTTCTTGAAAATGAAGAAAACCCATCTTCAGAATACCTTTCATAACTTGTACTCTGCATTGAGTAGAATGTTCCAGTGGAACTGCTCTCAGGATCTTCACACTAAAGAAACACTGCCTCCTAGCTCAATCCATCTGAAATCTGTCATTTCTCCATTTGCACAATTGCACAGCTTTCAGTCAGTGCAGCAATTTGTCTCCTCTACTGATTCCAGAGCATCCCACGCTTCCCTTTGCAGCTCTGCCTCTGACACTCCAGTTGAGGCAGTCTCAGCTGAACTGCAGATATCCCATTTTATCTGGGATACTCCACATGGATCAGTCAGGCATCCTAAACCTGCACTCACATTCCACAACCAGAACTCGCTCTCAGGCTTAGCACAGTGTGGGTTTTCCCTGTTTTTTTAGCAGTGCCACCCACATAAAGCACAGCTGCACACAATTAAACACCAGTGCATAGCTGACCTTCAGCGCTGGTCCTTTTTCACTTGCTCTCTCACTAGCTCTCTTTCCTTCCAGCCCAAGCTGAACAAACAGCTCCAGCAAGTTCATCAGCAGCTCATCCACAAGGTGCTCCACCTGGATGTTGGCAGCGATGTTGGCCAGGGCGTTAATGACTGCCAAGGAGCAGTGCCTGAGGAGAAAGAACACTTAAGAACAAGCAATTCCTCAGGTTTTATATTTTCTTCATAATACTGACAGTAATTCTTGTAATAAGGCTACTGACATATTTTAAAATAGGGTTTTTTCCTGCTGTTTTTGTGAGCATCACTTTACTGACAATTGAAATGCAATTGGTATTTAAGTGAAAACTATTTTTAAGTTGTGCCTTTGGAGGATGTCCCATTTATGATGCTGTCATGGCCACTAGGAAAGGACTTCCCTGTAGCAGTCAAAAAGCAGCCAAGGGCAGTGCTTCTGTTTTGGGAAAGCTCTTGAGCAGAAGGATCAGAACTCCTATCAGTTGTTGAAGCTGAGATTGCACTGTTAACACATACTGACAGGAACAATCCTCTCAGCTACTCCCATTCTGCATTGAAAGGTATCCAGCCTACCCCAACCACCAACAGTCAGTGCTAATCTTTACTTCTAGTGGGGACGGCAATGCATAACTTACATACAAAGAATTAAATTGTTAATGGTTTGTATTTAATCCCTAACAAGTACCAGGACCACATTAAAAACAAAACAAACCACACTCTCAGCTTTTCTGGGCTAAGAGATTTAGTAATTAATTACTGTAATTTGGTAATTAATTACTGTAATTACAGATAAGTAAGTCATCAATGTCAATTATCTTTCACAAACACTGACTCCTTACAGAGGTAAAAGCTATCAATGCTACCTGTAGTAAAAAGCATTTTCAGGAATCTCTGCATTTTGAAGTGCTCTTATTTTTAAACTGACGTAATTCTTTTTAACATCAAAGAACAGTATAATTTACAATCTTGTAATAAAACTTGATAGTGGGAAAAAGTGAAAAACCCCAAAGCAGCACAAAGGGCATTTGATACAGTTTTCACACATTTAAGGGACACAGCTAAGTGTTACCTGTATCCATGGTCCTTGGGGTCTTTTGCAGCAGAGTAAACAACTGAGCTTGCTTTAACACTGATTTGCTGGAATAGATTCCACACCTCACCATAAATGTATTGCTGCAAAAAACCAAAACCAAATCCCTAAGTAAAGATTATTGAATACAATCTCTCTAAAGAACAGCCCTGTAAAATACTCTAAGTACTACCAAGTTCTTCAGACAGGTGTGCAGCCATGGCCTGAGCAATGGTTTCAGCTTCCGTGAAGCAAACAGTACAAGTGCTTTTGTGAATGCTTTTAATTGATTGAATTTTAGAAAATTTATTATGTCCTTGAATTCTGCCTTTCTGATGGAAACCATTTTTTTTCAGGCTTCTGAGTTCTGGCAATTAATTGCTTGTTCAGAGGCACAAATAACATTTGGAAAAAGTCAGTTAATCTTTGTATGACTGAAAAAGACAATATTCCACACTTTTAAATGTATGAACCTACAAGACTTTGAAAGTTAATTACTGATACAAAAAGAAAATACTCTCCACTTATCTGTGATAGGCCAAGTTTAAAAACTTAGTAACTTTTGAAAACATTGAGTTTGGTGAACTTTATAGTCTTTTTTTTTTTTTAAGACTTATTTTCTATGGGGATTCATATTCTTTACAGGGACAGCACTTTACACATTATCACAGATTTTGTTTTCTGATATCACAAAGACTGTACAAGTGTCTACCAGTAGTGAAGAAAAGAGAAGGCTTAAAAGCCTTCTGCAAATGCAGAAGGATCTTTCTAAAATGTATTTCCATTTAACTAAAGGAAAGGGATCATGAACTGGCATCCTCTTGGCCAGTTCTTTCCTTACATTTCCAGTGATGGCCAAACAGCCCAGCTGATCAATGATGAGTACGTCAAGGTGAGAAGGTGGCTGGCAAAACTTCTGCTGCAAGATCTGCAGGATGGGTACCATTACTTTTGGGGTGTCCCTCAGAGCCACTGCAATGTGCCCTAGAGCACGAATTGTGTGGTCAGGAATCAAATGAGCTTCCCTGTTAGGAAAACAAACAAAAATCCCAAGGTGATAAATGTAACTGTTCAACAGTTACCAAGACCTCAGTTACATTTCATATAAGTAACACTTCCTATGCTAAATTTAAACATCACTAACAGCTTTAATACTGCCACTCCACACATCCACAACATTAGAGGATATGTTTGCACAAGTTGATTTTCAAAATAAAAAATAACCTCTCCCAAATTCATTATTGAAGAAATCTACACTAAGCCATGAACAAACTGTTCTAAAAACAACAGTGAAAAGAGGCACAAATGATGGGCAAAATACTAAGACAGTCAGACCAGTTACTACAGAACCTCCCTCATGAGACTTCTAGGTTGGTGAGCAGAGCAAACTGTCACAAGTGACAAAATGTGTCTAGCCAAAAAGGACAGCTGAAGCTTGAAGAGAAAGCATCACTCAGCTGAGGACTCAAAATTGGCTAATACTCACCAAAGATTTGCTGATTCAATCCGCTAAAACTGAATCCATTCCTCTCAGTATGAAAATGGGCTCAGCAAAACTTGGCATGGGAGGATCCTGACCCTATGCACAAGCCCATTAATCTCAGAGACATTTAATTCTAAAATAATGCTGCCAATACTTATATCTTGGAATAAGTCTAAGATTCATTGAGTGAAGGAAAAATTGTTTTTTTGACTGACTGAGAACTTACTTATCATTCTCCTGGGAGATGTACAGACGGTTGGATAAACTGGCAAGAAAGGCCTCGACAATCACTGAATCTATAGTCAAGCCAGCTTTCAAGCACCTGGAGTAACAATGGACAGAAAAAAATAATGCATCAATAAAACATATCACTTTTAACTACTGTAAAATGCATGCCATCTATATATAAGGGAAGCAGGTTTATACTGAAGAGTAAGAACTGACTGGCAAGGAACACCGCAGATACATTTTAAAAAATGAGCCACGTTTCTACTTCTGCTTTCTCCAGAAACAATAATGGTGGGAATATGCAACAAGGTAAATTCAGAATCCACTGCTTTGAAACTTCAATTCCTTGTCTCTAGTCACCAACTCTGCAGCTCTCTGTAGCTGTCTAAAAGGGAAGAATAATCACTGCCCACACAAGTGTGTGACAATCCTTCTGTTACAGGAGGCTCACTCATCTAATAACCTAAGCTGAAAACAAAAAAAACCCTACTGAATATCTACAAAAACACTTACCTGAAAATGGTGACTAGCAGATGTGGGAAGCAAAACAAGACTGAATTATTATTTTACAGTTACAACATAAACAGAACCAAGAGATGCCTGAAGGAAAATGAAGTCACAACCAAACAGGGCACAAAGACTTCGTGGCAGAACAGAGCAGAATCTTCTAAATGGGCACAGAACTTTTCTGCCAGGGAAACAGCACACGTGCAGCATGGTGCCAGGGAAACAGCACACGTGCAGCATGGTGCCAGCCCTCTCTTACCTGCAGATGTTGTCTATGGCAATGTCACGCAGCTGCTCATACATGGATGGCTGACCTTTCTTGCCAGACATTACATTTAGAGTGGACTCTGAATGCTCGTTGGTGACACTAATCTTGATGTCATTCCCACCTACTAAGAACACAGGAGTACAGAAATCAACACCACTTGAGCTGTACAAACCATTACTGCATTTGACTATTCCTGAATCATTATTCCTAAATTTAGCCGCTTACTACTTCACTGGTTTGCTCTAGTATTACAATACTGCTCTTGCAGCAGCAAGTGATTCGAATTGAACATTTTTCTTCTGAAAATCACAACTCAAAATCCTATTGAAATTTAAAAACAACAACAAAAACCTGCCCAATGCCAAGACTGTCACAAGGCTGGAGCAGAGGATGTGTGAGGAACGTGACCTAGTTCACTCTGGAGAAGCAGCAGCTTGGGACAGACCCAGTGGCTGCCTCCCAAACTGCAAAGTAGGCTACAGGGCAGACAGAAACAGCCTTTGTAGGAGAATTAGACACAACAGCCTCAACTTGAAACAAGGGAGGTTCCAACTGGGTATGTGATTTTTTTTCCCTCACTATGAGAATAATTATGCACTGGCTCTGGCTGCAGAATTTCACTCAAGACAGAAGTGCTCAGTGTCAGCAGAACAGACACAGCAGTTCCACTGCTTACCCTTAGACACATTTCTACCAGAATTTCATTTGCTTCCCTTCTCCCCACCTCCAAAAAAATTTGCACAATTCCATCTCCATTTCCATTTCCAGCTCCATCATCACAGAATACCAAAAAGCATGAAAAAGCCACACAAGTTGGAAAACAATCACTCTGGAGCACAAGCTTTTTTCCTTTACCTGTGTGATACTGGCTGTGATATTTGTAAAGTTTCACAAGCACTGGGGAAGGTATCACAAGAAAGTCTCTCAATGATGGATTGACAGAATGAACCACAACAGGGAACCTCTCACACAAACGACCCAGACCCTAAAAAGGAAAAAAAAAAAACAAGACAAAAATCAACAAAACTTGGCTTTAGAATCAAACAGCACTATTTTTATTTCAGCTGCAAGCTTGCAACTTCAGCTCAATACAAACAAAGAGAAAACAAAACAAATCCTACTTAGTCTTGAGAGATTCAATTTTTAGCAGATTTGGACATTTTAGGCCTCTAACTGGTTTAAGTTATTCTAGGGTTGTCATATACCACTCAAGTCTTGCTGCTCTCTTACTGGGTGTTTTCACAGGAGTTATATGAAATGAAGTGCACTCCCCAAAAATAAAGTTACTGTACAAGTTCCAGTGTTTAGAGGAACCCGATAACTTAAAACTTATGTGGTAGAAAACACCACATTTGTAAGACAGGATAAGTGCCCAATAAAGACAAAAATTAGAATAACCAAGGCTTGGTCTAAAACCTCAGTGACCTGCCAGTCTCAATATTTTAACTATTTGAACTAAATAGCTCAGAAATTAAATACTGGTTAGAAAACCCTCATGAATATTATTCTTCAAGAAGTCGTTGAGCTAAGAAAATTCTAAAAGCAGTTTCTAGTTTTCACACCACACCTCTGAAATCCCAATGTAGAACACAGTGATGGAAAGTAATAAAAATAGCAGATAATGTGTTCCAGCAATCTGTAAAACTTCTCAAAATCTCATTCACTGATATAGTGAGTAATTACAGTAATTAATGACAAATGCTGTAAAGACAGACCTGCAAACAGCAAATTAGCAGTGGTAAGTGAGCAATGATGACTTTGCTTGAGGTTTTTGACTGCAGCTTCTCTGACAACTTGATGCACAGGTTTTCTGCACCTTAAATAAAAAAAATGCAACAGAAAAAATGATTTTTAATTTGTTATTAGGCCACATACAACCCAATGCTTACTGGAATTTCTAAAATAATGGAGAGAATTTATAAGCCTCAAACTTGTAGTACAAGATTTAGTGCTGCTTCTGCAAGAACAGTTTTAGAAACTTTGCACCTGCACCAAACAGTTCTGTCAAACACTGTGACTGAAAGAGTAACAGTTTAAAGCTGATTTTGAGCATACCTCATAATGAACAGAAATCAAACATTGCAATGTCCAAAAGAAAAAAATCCCTTCACATGTTCAGCAGATGTAAGATTTATACAAGAAGAAAGAAAATAGAGGAAAACTAAGAGCTTCCCAGTCCTCCTAGCAATGAAGAAAAAACACTTCCTTTAAAAGAACCACTGAGAAATATTTAAGACATTAAGAGCAATAAATAAAACAGAAACTAGAAAATAAATAGCTGTAATTCAGCATTTATGGCATCCCCTGGAGATAATTAATAGGAAGTTTTTGTTTCCATTTCTATAAAGAGATGTCTAACTACTCAGCCAACTAATCTGACAACCTTTTGATGGAAGTTTTACTCTTGTACTCTAAAATTAAAAAGTATTCCACTGAAATTTAATATTTCTCTGAGCACCATCTACTCTGTAAGTATTTCTACAACTTAGAACACAATAGACAGACACTGCAGAGACCAAAGAGCATTTTTTTACTTTGCTCATCTTTCACAGCCCACACCATGAGATCCACACAGGCAGCATTGGCCTGACAGCGCAGTTTTAAAGGGCTCAGCTCGTTGTGCAACCGATCCACATCGTGGAGGATTTTCTGAACTTCTAACTGGCTGCTGTTGAATTGCTCCAGCACAAAATCATGGATTTCCTTCACAAATGAGTTGGGAAGGTCTAAAAAAAGAAAAGGAAACAACATTATACTGGAAGGATGGAAGTCAGTGTGTCAGAATAAAGCATATATAAAAGTCATTGCTACATTATAAATTATATTATTTAATCCAGTTTATGTCCTCTCCAAAAGATAAACACCATAACAAAGTTTACCAGTTCACCAGTGAACAGACAATTTAAATACAATCTATTAATCTTTTTAATGGTGGTCAAAATATTTTTTTGCTACTTTCATAGCACCTTTTTATTATGGAAACATTTCAAAATACAAATTTAACACCATAAGTAGAGTTCCCAGGAAATGCAAACCCAATGTTCAAGCACTCAATACAAAGCAGATGATGCTTGTGATCCTAAACATAATGAAGAATAAATAAAAAAATAAATACTATACCTTTCATATAGTATAGTGTGTCTCTCAGCATTTTAAACTGAGCAAGGTAAAGAGGGTCACTGAAGGTTTTGTAATAGAGATCTGTACTAGAACTCGTCTGAAAGAGAAAAGAAGCAATCTGCCAGATTCAAAAGGAAGTATTTTCCATTATACAAATAAACAAATCTCATTCCACCTCCACAATGCAAACAAGCACACAAAACAGGTACAAGAAGTAACCTCACAGCTTCTCCTCCTCTACTTTTAACAAAAGAAAAAGTACAGTCATTCAAGGCATTAAACAAGATTCAGTCACTGATTTGAAGAGCATGTCTGTTTCTCTAAGAATGAGGCTAAAAATAAAAAAGAAAAAGGAGGGAGGACTCAAAGCTCTCACTTTACTGAGATGGCAAAAGGAGAGGTTGAGGCTGTCTCCACTCAGGCCTACATTTTGAACACGGCAGTGCTTGATGGGAGGCTGAGAGCAAAGCAGAGCCATTTCTGCACACATTTCAGCACACACCCCTTTCACCACAGCTTTATGCCCTGAGGAAATGAGGCAAACTCCATAAAATGTGGTGGAGGCTGTGACAGAACTGCACCCAGGGGAGGGAGAACAAGAAACAAGTTCTGAAATGAGGACTCACAGACCTCAAGAACCAAGTCTGCCAGCTCTGAAAGTCCACGAGCTGCAACACTGACAAACTCACAGAAATAGCACCTAAAAGAGCAGCAGTGATTTCCAAGCCACAAACTGAAAACAACCAATGCATTGCATATATGTGAAAAACGACAATGGAACTGCAATATGCAAGAAAGACCTTAGTCTACAGTAAAACAATTGGGCAACCAATGCTGTAATTTATTAGGACAACAGAACTAATGTAGGAAAGTAACTATTTCCTCCTCCGTTAGTGAAAAATACCACCCCCTTCACCATTTTACACAGTCCAAGGCTAGATTTAAACCACTGAAAGAACTGTTCAAAAAGGAAATTAGTATCATTTTGCAAAGAGAAGGCATACCTTACTAAGTAGTAAGGCAAAAAATGAAGTATTAAAGCCATTAAAGGAGGAATGTAAAACCATACCTCTGCAACTTCAGCTATAACTGCATCTAAGGTCTTCAGAAGAGAATCCTCAACAATCTGCTTTACCTGTGGAGGAAAAAAACCCAAACTAAAACAGGTTTTCTGTTAGTGACTCTAGATAGGAGGAGAATATAATTTAATAAAATTTTGCTAATGCACAGAAAACACAAGTCACTTCACTACAAAGCCTCAGATGACATTAAGGCTGCAAGAAGAAGCTTTGAGCCTCTCTGCTGTTCCAGAATAGCTGATGCCAGACGCAGACAGGGCCTACAGCTTCTGTCACTTGTGTGAATTCCCAGCAAACAAACCCTTCAGGAACTCTCACTCTCACAGCAAAACCCAATCTTCTATTTCAGCAACTAGCAGAATACAGACTAGACCAGAACAAGTGGTCTGCAAGACTGAAGCAGGAAGCAGCTGACACAAACTTATTTAACTTTCCAGATTCTGTACAGTTTATATGAGAGTTTTTCAGGAACGGTATTGAAGCGTGACATTAAATGCCATAAAAATAAAATTACACAAAGCTTCAGAGACCAAGCTTGTCGTTTTTCTTGCAATTCTAAAAGCTTAAACTTAAACTGCATCTATTTCTAGCAAACATCTAGAACACAGTGTCACTGCAATCTTCATAAGGAGCCATCACGTACCATGTTCAACAGCTGTCGGAGCATTTCCAGTGGGATGTTAAACTCTTTATTGTTAATACCATTGAAGAGAGGAGAAACTGAAAAGCTGGAGCTGATTGTGGAGAAGTAATAATCAGGATCCAGTGCACTCCCATCAGGAAGATATGAACCTGATCAGACAAAAAAAAAATGGAAATACAAGTTTGAGGAGGGAAAGGATATTAACTTTCTTTAATGAAAACATTTAGCCACTACAAAAGAGTTCTTTCTAAAACAATCTTTAATTTGCCAGAGGTGCATTTCAGCTCATTTACTGGTAAATTAAGACAGAAAACTGTGATACAATTGTCATTAGAAGTTTACTATCACAATAGAGAATTCATTACAATAACTTGGGTCCATGTCAGAGATACTTTTGACAAACCCTTCCACACTACTGATGTGGATCTACCTGAAAACATTTGTAAATGCCCTTTAGATCAGAAGCACAGAGATGCAAAGACAGGTTAAGTCAAAATTATCTTGCAAGATTTTCTCCTGTATTAGATGAAATGAACACGTGGCACAGTATTATCTTAGAATAGGCACCAATTCACCACAGCAATTTGAAAGCAAAGAGGATCAAATTATTTTTCAGATTCAAGTACTCTATTAAGCAAAAAACTTGCTCAGCAAACTGCTCTTGGCTCTGTCTCCTCTTGAGAAATTACATCTCATGTCTTTCTGAAGTGCTCAGCTGGCTGTGCTAAAGTAATGTTCTGGTGATTAACAGGCTTTCAAGCAAGACTATTTATTGACAACAACAACAAAAAAGTCCTCAGTTCTTTTTTTTTTTAAGCTGTTAACCTTGGCCAGAACAAAACCAAGGTCACTACTCATCTTCTTCAGAAGGTAAGTATCACAAACTCCATCAACAGAAGTAATACAAGGACTGACTGTAGCTGAAATATTTGGTAGAAGTTAGTACTGAAAATAAACACTTGACTGGAATAATCATAACTCTACCAGAGAGACAACTAAAATAATTCAAAGTTGTCCACTAGTCACCTACAGATTTAAGATTATTTCTGTTCTACTACAACAGTATCTCTCTAACTTGCAGCCTTTGGGTTTTATTTTTTTATTCAAACCATGAAGACCACAACACTGAAGAAGAATATATTGGTTCAACACAGTACACAGAAGATAAACAGGTCTGGTCCTACTTGGAAATTTAAGAATTACCCTGCAATCCCATTATATGATTGAGGAAGAGATGCCTCTAGCAATAGCAATGTGAAGGAAAAAGAACAGCAATGTTGAAGAAATTAATTTAAGTCAAGGCTTGAGAGAGGAGAATGGTCCAGAAACAGAGAAAGCCCAAACTGTAAAAACCTGAATGGGCCAGACAAATCCAGAGACACCAAAAGAGCTCAGATGCAGAGCTAGTCCTCCACATGATTCATAAAGGAGAGTTTATTTTTAAGCCCTGCTTTGACTTAGAACTCACAGACGGAGCTCTACCACAACTCAGTAGTTAGAACTTTGCCTGTTAATTCATGAAACTGTCTCAGGTTTTGGTCTTTTATGATACAGTAACTAATGCACATTAGTGAACACCCCAGTGTCTCCTTCAGTATTTCTTGCTTCAGCAAATTACCAAGTCTTCCATAATGACCCACATCACACTCACTCCAAATGGAGCAGTTGTTTTGGATTTATACAATGTGCCACAAGCCTCAAAATTCCAGACTCTAGATCAACAACGTAGCTGTCTACTGAAGCACAATATTAACTCTTGTTCCTCAAGGTTACTCAGCCTAATCTGCTGAAATCTTTTTGGCTTAGCTGAATTAAGCTCTCCAGTACTAGGCACTGCCTAGCAGGAAGGGAATCAAGAAACAAGTAAAAAATAACTGAGCCTGGAAATTACTGGTGTTAATAATTACTTCCAACTGTCTTAACACCACAATTTTTTAAAAAATCGTAGCACATGCTGATGTGCCACTGAATTCCTATAAGAATTCTAAAAGGCAAAGAAAGGGGTCAAAAGGTTTTCTGTTTTAAATTTCATATAAATAGCAACAAAATCCCAAATCACAGACAATTCCTTAAGGTAATCTACCTTCAAAGTAATGAACTGCAGCAGATCCTCCAGGAGAGCTGGGAGGGGGAAGCCCACGTTCAGGACTAACCTGAAACATTGCACAAAAGCCACATTATTATATTTAAAAACCTGTCAGGGAATAGATTGTACACTTTGAAATAGAGCTTCAAGGTAAACTAACAGCAACTACATATTGCTGGGTCTAACAGCTCAATTCCAGCCAAAAATGGGAAGTTAAAAAATGCCAGTTCAGTGCTTTTGATTAAAGGGAAGAGATCTGAATGATGACTTCTCTACTGTAGGAAACTATGCCAGTAACAATCTGTAGTTTCAAACCACCATCTGAACCCAGTCTTCCCCCAAGACAAGGAACATCCACAGCTCCTGGTGAAACCAGGAAGAGTTCCTGTATCCTCTTGTGAAAACTTCAGCCATTAAGTGCCAGCTTCCTGATTTTACAGATATACATTACAATGCCTTTTAACAATAATAACACAAGGAATGGGATTTGCCAAATGCTCCACGTAAAGAATTACTAGTACAGATGCTACTTTAACTGTCACTGCTTGTTCTGTAATTCAGAACCTACAAAACTATTTTGAAACTCAGTTGTGAAACCATAGTAAAGATATTTGTATTTGGTCAAACAACGTGTTAAGAGACTCTCTGCATATCCAGGCTTAAGTCTTAACTCCACTGAGACCAAGAAATCATCTCGGTGCTGACTCCAACACAGAGCAAGTCATACAAACCTGTGTGATGCTGGACACACTGCTAGCCTTTCTCTTCAGGGTTCCTTCCTGGCAAACAGTGAGCAGAGAACTGGGAAGAATTGATCTGAAATCATTAAAGGATCGACGGCGAATTCCGTCGAGCTCTTCTGGAACTCTCAGGGAATGTGGGGGAATTTTAGGAAAAAGCTTTGAAAGGAGAGCCTCCTCTGAATTGCTGTAGCGACCAAAGGCTCGAGAAATTCCTATAAGACAGGGCACTGCATACTTGCATAAATACTCTGGAAAAGAAAAACACATGTAACAGCACATTAACAGTAACTTAGAACTTCCTCTTCATGGTTTTGCTACCACTTCATTAAACTGTTTCAGCCTAAACTGCTTTACAAAAACTGTTTTGTACAAGCAGAGGAAAAACCATGAAAGCATCACAAATTACTACAGTTCTGCTTCTGTACTTTCCAGTCAGCAACAAACAGAACAGAGAAGTGCTAAGGGAAGCTGAAAGACAAAATTCACTTTTCAGGATTGATCCTGATAACCAGCAAACAAACACAAGTTCAGAGGAGAGGAGTTACAAATACAGTAACAATTTTATCACTACCTTTATCGTGCATTTGCGGTGTCTGGCACATTCCCAACAGGAACTGCATTACTTGTAGGACTGCATCCAAAATCTAATGTCATCAAGACAGACACAAAAATATCTTTTGGTAAAGAGATATCATTATCTTACACCAGATCATTGTAACAAATGAGACCTGTAAATATTAACGTGAATTAACCTCTGTGAAGTTTTCTTAATGCTGTGTGACTAAAAGATTACATTGCCCTCACTCAGGTTACAGACCTTCTCTTGCAAAGTCTGCAGTGAACTGCAAGTACTACACAATGAAACTGCAACACTCCCAACTACAGTATCCAAACTGGAATTCTAAAACTCTGGACTCAGCAACTGACACACAAAAGTAACTGCAGACCTATGAATATCCTCTAGGTACTTAACTATTAACACAAGCAAATTAACGCATCAGTGCACACCCTAAAGCAATCAGCCCCTTGCTGACAGAGAGCAGCTGTGCTCTTCTCCAGGCATTTGTCAGGATGGCAGCATGGGAGAACTGGGTAATACAACAGCACAAAGTTAACTGCACCTGCTCTCGGAGAGATGCATCCCTGTAAGCCACGTCAGATAACAATGTCACTAAGCAGAAACTGAAGTTTTCTGCCACTGGAAGCAAACCTGCAAAGTAATGGAGAGAAAATCAGCACTTAAACCTTGTCAGAGAGAAACAACATGGAAAGAGCAAACTATAATAAAGCAAGAAGACACAAGTGACTCCCATATCACAAAGTTCTGAGACAGACTGTAGAGAAAAATAGTATTACAGATAAAATTTAAAAGCACTCTAACCATCATAATTTCAGCATAAATGTTTAAAGAAAAATCAAAATTAAAAACCTGCCCAGGCTTTAACTAATCTGAAATAAACCTTAATTACATAATACTGTGTAAGAGTATTCTTACATTAAGGGAGCAAAAAAATGAAGTGGTTTAAACAGCAACTAAACATCAAAGCTAAAAGTAGAGCATACAAATCTCATGTTCCACTTTCTAGCTACTACACAATCTTTTCCAGTTTAGTAACAAAATATATTGAACACAGAACTATTTGGAAAGTGCAATTCATCAAAAAGCAGCCAAGCAGGAAAACAGGGATCTATTCAACTTCCTTTGGCTTCTAAAGAAAATCAATATTAAAGGCTGTCAAGCCAGGAGCTAAGTAAGAACCTAGCAGGACTTCTCCCCTCCTCTTGAACCATGTCCTGAACAACCTTTGCTATTTCCATTTCCTGGCTGGCATTCCATAACAAAGATCAAAAAATCCAAACATCACCTCTGCCTTTCCGTGCATTGCTTTCTTCAATCCACTGCACTTTGGGAAGGCCCTTCAGGAGCCGCAGAAGGTAAGGAACCACGTTATCCTTGTGCTAAAGAAGGAAATATTCTATTGAAAATGGAGAAGAAAAGCTGAACCATATAATTTCATGATATTTTAGAGATACGGTAAAATTACATTAGCACACACAGAACTTGCTTCTAATGATTGCTCCCACAGGCTTCTTGACTATTGCAAAACTGATTTCAAAACAAACAAATGAAAGTAACCCAATTCAGTGCCTTAAATCCAACCCTTTCACTCCAGGCAGCAGTTCATTCTCTGTAAAAGCTGGAGAAGGAAGTTCCAGAACAGTACCTAACCTCAAACGTTTTATTAATTGACAACAAGCTCCCAAAATAATTTTAGGACAGCTAGAAATTCAGAGTGCCAGTGCCAGTTCAGTACATGTGATGCATCCCATGGCCTTACACAAGTCACTCAACAAATCTATGTAACACTTCAGCTCCCTCACCTGCCAATCAAAGCACAGCACAGCTGCCTTATTAAAAAACCCCAAACAAACACAAAAAGAAAAAAGAACAAGGTCAATAATATCAGCACAGCACATGGTTCCTAACAGGAGACTATTCAGTCCTGATGCAAACCTTAGCAATATGAAAGAATTTAAAGTGAGGTCTAATAGCACTGGACCTGGGACTCTGTCAGTGCTTCCTTTCCTCTACACAGAGCAATACCAGGCCCAGCAGTCAAAGGGAAGAGAACCAGCTTGTGCTGGCCCTGTTGGCAGACACAGAAGGGATGCTTGTGTACAATGCAGCCTGTGTGCCCTGTCTGTCTGTTTACCCTGGCATGAAAGGGCCTATTGCAAACCTGGCCTTCAGGAATGCACTGGAGCATCCCTGCCAGTCAGGAGCATGTGGGGAAGAACATGCAGTGATACATCTGGTGTGAGTAAATCCTCCTGAATGCTCTTTCCTTTCTCTGCTTAAGCCACAATGACCAGAAAACATGGCAACAGTTTGGCTGTGCCTCTCACACTTACCAGTGTTTCCTTGCTCTCCTGACTGCATCCATCCCTTATCTCTGACCTTTTCAATCTACTTTTATGAAGAGCAAATACCAACTTTTTATTCATTGAACAACTAAACTTGAATTAATCCAAGATCTTTGAAGGTAAATAGATAGCCTAAGTGAGAAAAATACCTGAAGGTCAGATTCAATTAGGAAGATTCCTAAAGCAATAACAGCATCCCTACGACGTTCATCCAACTGGAAAATCCCATGGAAATCCACAGGACACATACAGAGCAGCTTTTGTACCTGAAAAACAGCAGAGGGAAAGAACAGTGGAATGAGATTGAAAAACAAATTGAAGCTTGTTTGAAGCACACAGTAGTCTCTCCATCTCCCGGAATAGATTTGGCCACATTACCCTCCTTCAGTCATCAATCTCAGTGAGAACATCCAAGGGCAAGGAAAGAGTGATGAATGACAGAAAACAGAAAAAGACAGAAAAATCTCAAGTAGATGTCAAATATTTTTTCTACAACGTGGGCTGATTTAGAGGTTTTCTTGAACACTTGATCAAAGTGCTGAAGTATGACAAAGCCTTCGTTCCACTACTTCACTTTTAGATGTGCAGGAAATGTGCACCAGGCACTTTCATTATATTTATTCAATTCCTGTAAACAAAAAATAGGTGGATGCAGCTTCAAATACAGCTCCACCAATGCCTTCTATATACACAGCACTGACCAATTAACTGTTGCCAGCCTGTGTATGACTCCTGCCCAAATCCCTTCCACATAACAGATTAAGCTTTCAGAACTATTACTTTCTCACTACTTACCTGTTACTTCTCCCCATACTCCACAAACACACATTTAAAGTGTACATCAAACCTCCCACATACTTTGTTCTTCTATGGAATTATTAATAAATGCAAAAATGCACGTTGTCTTTTTATAAATTTCCTTGATGTTAATAAACACTATCTAAGAAGGGCCTTCATAATAAATAACTGTTTGACTTACTAATGTTTGAAAGTTGAGTCACTTCCTATTTAGATAACTCTCTGAATATCCCACCTTGAAATTTCTAAAAAAGAAACAACCTCCCTAGAGGATTAGAAGAATTAGAACTGGATGCTCAGTGGATTCGAGATTCTGGTCCTTCAAATGCCAGACCTCCTAATTACAAGACCTGCAGTACAACACAAATAATCTTCTCGCTCAACATAAAATACAGTAGAGGAAATATGAACTTTGGAAAATGACTGCTGATACATGTGTTCCATGTCAGGTTACAACAACAATAACATGAGTGAGCAACTTCAGCTAGATGTGAACTGTTACTATCATTGAACTGCTATAATCTGTCAAACTGGAAAAAAAAAAAAATCCCCGGATATTTGTGAATCAACAGCAGGGTGCAGAAAAATTATTCACTGTTGGCTGTCACACCAGTGGTACATTTCCAGAACAAGAAATAAGAAAAGAAGGCTGCAACAGCTGGCTCAGAACGAGCACTATAATTTCCATTAGCACATAGCGGTGCTTTTTTCAGCTATTTAGTCACGATTATTGCCTGATGCCATTGGGACATGCTGTCACTTGGTGCCCAGTCCCAGCACACCGGGCTGTCCATCCCTGCTGCGGGCAGCAGCACAAACACCTGCCCGGAGCGGGGCAGCCCCTCGGGGGCACTGCCCAGACACCATCCTCGGGGTTCTCCCCTCAGCACAGCTTCATCTCACCCACATTGTACCCGGCACTGATTGCGTCGCCTGGATTTAACCAGATACGTGGAGGAAAGCAACCAGCCCTAATTAGGTTGAGATTAATTACTCCCACAAGACTGTATTCTACAGACTTGGGGGACACGCAGCAAGATCCAGTTCCTTGCCCCGAGGGTGCGCTGCTGACCCGAATTTTTGGGTCAAGCTGGCCCACACGGGCATCCCTGAGGCCCAGCTGCCCCGAGCGCAGGGACGGACGAAGCTGCGGTGACAGAACCCCCTCAGAGCCCACAGACAGCCCCGCCCAGGCAGAGCCGCGTCCCTCGGGGCATCTCCCGGCCCGCGGGCACGCTCGCTGCCCCAATCCGCTTCTCACGCGTGACAGTGCCAAGGGGGCGGCCGGACACCCCACACACGGCACAAACAGTGCACAGAAGGGGCCACGAACGGCGGCGACCGGGCTGCTGGCGAGTCCTGTGCACACAGGGGCCACCCACCCCTGCCGCGGCACGGCCCCCACTCCACGGGCGGCTTCCACGCGTGACAACCCCGCAGCCTGCACACACGCAGCCCCCACGCGTGACAGGCGCTCCTCACAAACGCTCTCACCTTCTCCAGAGGAGCCGGGTTCTGCACCGCCAGCGACCGCGCCAGCGATAGCACCGTGTTGAAGTA
>VXBB01015310.1:0-13796 GCA_013399915.1 Illadopsis cleaveri
TTTTCTCCAAGGAAATCTTTCCTCAAACCAGTTGGGGGAGGAACAACTTGAATTTGCTTTCTAGAGGGACCCTATTCAGAGGTTTCCTCCCAAATTTGCCCTAAACCAGTACACCCTCTAATGTCCATGCCATGTTTACCTTAAAACTGCATTAAAAGAGGTAGAAAAGTTTTCAGAACTAATGTTTCAACCTCAATTAATATCTATTTTTTAATGTGTTCTATCTTGTAACAAAACAGTTCTTAAATGTGCAAAGACAAGAGTAACAGAAAAACACATAAAAAGGAGGGATAACAGCTAGGAGGTAGGAAAAAACAAAAAAAGAAAAATCAAACCAAACATTTCAAAATAAAACATTATATATGTGAGTCTTTGGAATTCCTAGAGCTACTTCTTAGTGCAAATACTAAATCTAGAAAAAAAATTACGATACTGTGTAATCAGAAGTGAGCCCTATAGGAAAAAACAAAGCTAATTAGAATGTATGCAGGACTGACTGAGAAAAAAAAGCTTTCTATGATTGTGCTTTTCCCTAAAGTGTTAATCATATTTATTTTATACTGTCTCCTCTGACTGCTGAAATGTGAAGTTCATTCTCCCATGGGAAGTTATACTTTTAACGTCAAATGTAATTATGTATAAAGAAAAGAAGTCAAGTCTATTCAGAGAACTAGGGCAGGCAGACTGCTTCTTCTCTAAAAGAAAATAATGGATACTTTGCTCAGCTGTGGAACACTGTATATGAGTCTTTGGAGACATATCTTCTATGTCTTTAGTTACTGTTTTTTAAGTTACTAGAAGACAAGCAGCAGTTATGTGCAAAACTGGTCATTTAGTTTCATGAATGAAATCTACCTAAACAGTAATCCATGCTATAGCAAGATCTGATTCAAATAATATTTGGGGAAAATCATCCTGACATAGTTAAGAACAATATATTTAAAATATATATGCTCTATATAACAATTATTAATTGCAATCTAAGCCCTGTTGTCTTTCAGGCTAAACCCTGGTATTTTTCTACCAATGTCTAACTCAATGTCATAAAGATACCTAATACACACTTTTTATCAATAATACAGAACTTGGTGGGGTTCTTTTAATGTCCATAGTTATTTACTCAAGAAGTGAGCAAAGGAGAATTGAAATGTATTATGATTTAATAAAAGTCAGGTTTAAGAAGTATGCCTACTTGCATATGCATCCTAAAGACTAGTTTGGGAGACCAGCTTCAGATAAATAATACAACACTCGTAGAGACTTCCATGAAAGATTTACTTTAAGGAAACCACTAAGGAAATTAAATACTTTAAACTATGTTTAAGCACCATGAAGAATCTGACAGACTTAAAAAAAAACCCCAAAAACCAAAATAAAGCCAAACCAAAAAACCAACAACCAAAGAAAACCCTGCAGCCCAAATTTTTGAAAACACATGTGTAAGACTGTCCTTAACTAACTGTCCTGTTCATGGGCTAGGGAGTGTCTTTTTTACCATGAAACTCCTTGACCTTGTTAATTTAAGCCACATTCTTTCTGATGTTTACACAGAGTTTCTGGGTATGTAATATTTATATATGGACTCAATTCCCACATGCTCAGCAGTTTTCTGCAGCAGTTGAAGCATTGTCAACCTTTTACTTCTGCAAATGTTGGCTTTACTTTGTTTTGAGGGCATGGTACTGTGAAATCTAAGTTTTCTGGGGCATTAAATTGATGTGCTATTTCATAATGCACAGCCCTCTAATACATAATTTTGTTGTCCAAATCAAATGGTGGAAATGGTCATGCTACTATAAAGTAGTAAGCTGAAACTATGCTAGATGATGGCACATGTGACAGGCTCCATTGATAGTGAAAGAAAATATAATTTCAAAGGTCTGACTGAACTGAGAAGATTGAACAGACCCATATTTAAAAATCCCTGAAGACACCAATTAAGAGTGCAGAGAAAGTTCAAGCTCTTTAGACTAAGAGGTTTGCCTTTAGGACAGCTAACAAAGAAGAGAAGAAAATGTTCAACTAGAATGTAGCAGTTAATTCTTCAGAGACTTGAATATTCTCTACTCTAGATTTCAGTTTAGATCACTCACCTTAATTGAGATAGTAAGAGAGCCATAAAAAATGCCTTGAAAACTAGACTTCAGCATACTCTCTCTATGTTCAACAATATTTGAAAGACAGACTCACTATGTCAAAGCAGAAACATAATTCACTGTACCAACAAAGTACAAAATGCAATTTAGGAGGAGGGGAAATAATTTTAACTGAACCTAACATTCAAAATTAATGTTAATCCATGCAACTAACACAAAATCTTAGAGCTGGAAATTCCACAGGTCTGTGTTTTCTTGGATATTATTATAGCCACAGTTCTGCATTAACTTTGCCTCAACATCCTCCTCCTTTTAAGAACTGTATTTCCACTCTATATATTTCAGTTAAATTTATAAGTATGGTAATAAGTGATTCCTGGATAATGTAAAAATCAGCCAAATAACTCTCACAAAGAAAATAAATAGCTTGTAATAGTTTATTTTCTTGATCAACCTCTATTGTTACAGAGATTAGGAATCTTTAATTTTAATATATTTATCCTGCCTATTTCATAGTGTCAAATGTCTGCTGTTATTCAATCTCCTGTAGAAAGCCAATACACAGATAACTGAATTCAATTCACAATTCTGCTTCTTAGCAGAGTCACAGCTATAACTGTTGAATGACTGACTGCCATTCACATTAGATATGATTCTGGGTTAAGGAACTTAACTGTATTTCTGATTAACCAGACAACCAGTATTAATCTACTGAGAATGGAGAATAAAGTAGCAGTAAAAATACAAAAGTGAGCAACTTTCAAGTGCCCATTACCTTACCTCACAATTCAGGAAAGGAAAACTCATAGCACATAACACATTCTGGGAGGTGTGCCCAGCCTGGGCTATTGTGTGTGATCCATGCCACCTGTGTGTCATTGATAAAGATGCTTAGTTCTAAAGCCGTCAAGACATTGCCTCACACAACAGGACTGCTCATGGCACATATGTGCTTATCTGTTGCATGCTCTCTATCTTCCCAACATATCTGGGTTCTGCATTAAAGTGAAGCAGTGTCTCTTTCATGTTTTATAAGACACTGTGGAATACTGCAGAAATTTAATCACTCTTATCTGGTTAAAGTGGTCTGCCAGAGAGCATGGTTCTAGAATTTGTCAGGCAGCATTGCCGTATAAAGACCACATTGCTGGGTATGGCTGGCAATCTCAACTACCCCTTTATGGCCTGGCTCATGAATTTTAGGAGGGAGCATGACACCCTCGCTCATGAATCCCCAACTAGTGCCAGGTGTCCTTCAGCAACTAGCACAGCAACTGCAGAGAAGGGACTGACTGTGTTTCTGTTTCTGACAGTCCTTGCCACATGAACTGTATTTTTCCCTACCAGGTTGCTATTTTCCTACTAAATAGTGTGTATTATCTAAAAAGGAGAAAACTAGACTTTCCTGCATATTAGATAGATCGTCTCCATAAATCTCTGCATTTACTTCTTCAAAGACTATGTGTTTTGTGTGGGAAGAAGCAGGCAATGGGTATAACGAAAAAGGCCAAAGGCAAGCAAAAAGGTAATTACAGTGAGCTCTAGGCCACAGTGCTTGGATACTCTTTGCATTTGTGTCAGACAGCAGAGATGAGTCTAAAAAACACTGCTTATTGTGTTGCACCAGAACAAGAACCTGGCATCACAAAAATTCACAAATTATTTTATTGAGTTATTCAATTTTGCTGTCTTTCTCCACCTTTTTAACCTGTTCAAGATAGTCCACATTTTGTCTGAGCATTGTTCCCTGATTCTGTCATCTGGGGTTTAGATACAAGGGAAGGTGACCTACCACTTCAATAGTTTTGTTCTTTGTCTGTTTTTAATGTGATACTAAATTACTATTTGTACTTGCTGCTTATTGATGTAGTGCATGGGAACTGTAGTAAAAGAAAAAGCCATTTTACTTTGTTAATCTGTTGACTAAAATTTGCCTTCCTGATTATTGTTGCATTGTTCTTTTATACAACTACTGCATCTGTCTGTACATACTTCCTTAAGCTTGTGTTGCCCAGGAAGAAAAATGGACTGCATTTCACTGTTCTGAAAAGTAAGCAAGGATGTGATGAAGAAGAAATTGCTTCAGTAGGAGAAAAGTACTGGAAAGCAAGCAATGGTTTCTTTTTAGACAGCTTTGCTGACAGGCAAAGGGAAAAGAAAAATTTTGCTGGTTTTAGAAGAGGAGAAAGTCACCACTGACATGGTGTCCACTCCGTATCATTCTCTCCAGGTATTTTGATTAAGAAATAAATGGAGAAGCAAAGAAACAAGAAAATTCATCAACATTGTGACCTTCTGCCAAAGATATAGCCCAGGCATAATCCCTTAGGTGGTGGTGCATCTTCTACCTCCTCCTCTGTCTCGCTCTAGGATCTCAGAAGCTCCTTATAAGCCTTGACCAAACCAGCTGAGTGATGAAGCACCCCTTTATAATAACAACTGGGTAGTGAAGAATCCTTCATCACAGCAAGAACTCTTGCATGGTAAAGGTGGGAATAATTCTGACTTCAAAAAAAAAAAAAAAATCAGTTGCCTAACCAAGGTTGGGAGAAAACAATAAACAGCTATATTTTTTTACCCTTGGCAAATCATTTACCTGAATTGTAGTCCAAGTGGAATAATACCATAGCTATTGGATTTTTTGGAAAAAAAAATCCAGTGGTTACCTGTAGCAGAATGCCACACTCGGGTCCATATGTAGGAGGATCGGACCCGCAGAAGGAACAAGGCAGGCAGCAGCAAGTGAAGGGAAAGCTAATAATACTTTATTCTACAATCTTCTTCTACATTCTCTCTTTTTTTTCAACAATCCAACTCCGTCTTATATACAGTTTGTACAAAGGCAAGAGATTGGTCATTCAGGTCACCACCTCTTCAACCTGGATGGTGAATACCACCATCAATCAATTCTCCTCTCAGAGGAGAAATATGAAAAACCATCTAAAAATGTACATTGTGTTTCGTTGAGCTGCATGAGAAAACAGGACTGCAATGTCCAAACATTCATGAGCTAAAAAGCTGAGGACAACAGTTACCAACTTGGCTAATGACCAGGATGGAATCTTAGTGGTGACTAGAGCCAGACGCCTCATAACGAGGATCCTAAGTGAGATCCTTTGAGCTCTGCTGGACTTCAGCAGGCTGTAGTAGCACATCCCTCTGAGTGGGATGCCCCTTGGAGCTCACCAACGTGGAAGTTTTTAATAATTAAAAGACTTTCTTTCACTTTCTTTCACTGATGAGGAGTCCTAGATGGCCACCCACTCCCATGCACATACATATTCCTTGAGGTGTAACCAATGCCTATTGAGAAACACTATGGATTTTATGTATTTCACAGAATCTGAGGGGAATTTTTGATGGCTATCTTTACATACATAGATATAAATATATACATCTTTTTGCCTCTGTGTGTGCATGTGAATGAATTACGGTATGAATGTTGCTTTGCTATTGCGAATCTATAATAAAGTCAGTGTTATAATTGCAGAAAATCCTGGCTGATCCTGAGCTTCAGTGGAGTGGAATGGTCTGGAAATGGGCAGCACACTGCAACAAGGACAATCTAGCTTTTGGGGGTTTGTCTGTCATTGTTTTTTTGGTTGCCCCAGGCTTGGTGTTGGGAAAAGTTAGCTGTGGAAGCACCCACCATGGTGGTTTTGTCCTGGGAAGCCATGTAGCGCTGAGTGCAGGAATGGCCACCATCATGTCATTGTCCTGAGGTCCATGTGGTGTCATCCATGGGAAGTGTGCGCTAACTTGTCTCTCTCTTGGTGGCCACGGGGAACTAAGTCAAGATGGTGAACATTTTCAGTGTGTAAAGTGCTTCTATTTTTATACACTTTTGTTGTTATTAATGCTGCTGTTACTGTATGTTTCTTGTTCCATTGCTTCTTGCTTTCAGTGAATTGTTGTCTCAATCCATAGTCTCTCCATTTGTCTCTCTCTTATTGGAGGGGTTTGGGGGAATGGGATTGACTTCTTGGAGGTGTAATTTCCTGCTTCTATTAAACCACCACTACTCTGTAGTAAGCCACTGAGTGAACTTTCCGATCAAACTGTTAAAGTTGCATTTTCACAATTTAATATTAAAACCTGCTTTGTGCCAACACTACCGATACTGATTTTTTAAGTGGCCTAATCACACTGTCATGACAGTTCACCAGCTTCTTCCATGAAAGTAGCAAAAAGATCATTCAGTATGGATGTAAACTACAGAAATGTCATTGTTAATGAGTATTTCTGAAATCCTATGTGACCTGGCTCTTCCAGAGCTGCCCAGTCTAGGTCCACCATTTCATTCCTGCTGTTGAACAAGAAGCACTAATGACCTCAAGGGGTACCCAAATTCTTTTTGAATGTGTCAGGGCCACTGATGAAGCTAAAGATCTAATACAAATATTTGAAATAGGATTTCCTTAGTTTTAGAACAGTTTTGCTATCCTTTTACCTTCTTTGAAATGACCTGCAGGGTTCCAATGCATTTCAGAACATCACATGGGTGCATCCTCTAGTGCATCTGGAAAGCTGTGGCCTGATTGCTATCACTGAGACCTGGTAGGATGAATCTCATTATTGGATCCATCAATGACTAAAACTGTTCAGGACAGAGAGCTGAGAGAGGCTGGCCTCTCTGTCAATAATGGACAAAGATGGAAAGGTGAGGGGGTTGCCCTCTATGATTAAAAAAAATTATTGGATGGTTGGATGATTTCCATTTCTACATGGAAAAACCCCACTACCACTGAAAAACAGCCCAGCAGAGATCTAGGGTGTATGGGTGAAAATCAGAGGCCAAACCAACAAAGGCTGTCATAAAGCAGATGTTTGCTGACAGATACCAATCTATCAGTCTTACCCCAGGCCCAGTAAAGCCATGGAACAGGTCCTCCTGTAATCTATCTCAAGGCATATAAAAACATGAAAGTGGCTTCCCCAAAGGCAAATGGTGCCTGATTAGATGATGGCCCTCTGTAATGGTGTGTCTGCTCTGGAAAAGGATGAGAAAAGGATCTGATGGAATTTACTCTGACTTCCATAAGGCCTGTGATATGGCTCTCCCCAACATTCTTGCTGCTAAATTGGAAATACATGGGTTTACTGGAGATGGGTGCACTCTTCCATATGAAGAGCTGCAGTTAACAACTCAGTGTTCCAATGGAGATCAGTAACAAGTGAAATTTGTCAGGAGTCTTTACCGGGGCCACTACTGTTCAACATCTTTATTAATGAAATGCACAGTGGAATGTAGTGCATCCTCAGCAAGTGTGCAGATGGCACAGTATTGGATCCAGCTAAAATGAAGTCAATTTTCCCCATAGCAGCCCAAGAAGCACTGTGTTTTGTAATGGTATATACAAAGGCGTTGATACAACACCAGTGTTTTGGCTCTGGCTGAACAGCATTGCACAGCATCAGCAAAGTCTCTCCAACACTCTCCCATTCCTACACTCCAGTAGGCTGGATCTTTGGTGGTGACATAGCCAGTACAGCTGGTGACCAAAGTGACTGAAGTGATACTCCATACTATAAGATGTTTGCTCAGCAGTAAAAGTTAAGATAAAAAGGAGGTGGTAGAGGTGGTGGGTGGGGGTGCATGTGAGGTTACCTACACCTACAGGGTGAGGGGATGGATTTGCTATTTACATTGCTTGCTTCCAGAACAACCAATAAGTGTGCTGAAGCCCTGCTTCTCAGGAAGTGATTAGTCATTGCTTATGGAAAGTAGAAAATAATATTTCGTTTTCTTTGGTTCCTTATGCATGACCTTTACTTTTCCTTTTTAAAATTTTCTTTATCTTGACCCATAAGGAGTTTTTCCATATTATTTTCTCTATCCGTTTCTGTCTAAGACAGGAGTAGTAGAGTGATTTGGTAGGCATCCAGCCTACAGGTCATCTCATTGCATCAGCAAGCTGAAGAGTGCAATGGTATGCTAGAAGGAAGGAATGCCATCCAGAGAGATTTTGATAGACTGAATAAATGCAGCATTATACACCTCATGATTTTCAACAAAGTTAAGTTCAAAGTCCTGCACTTGGGCCAGGGCAATCAATAGTAGCATTACACTATTGACTGGGAGATGAATAGCCTTGAGGACATAAAATTGGGATATTAGCAGATTAAAAAAATAGGTATGAACCAGCAATATGCATTTGCCAGAAATGCCAGTTTTTTTCTGGACTTCATGAAAAGCAGCATGGCCAGCAGGTTGTGGGAGGTGATTCTGCCCTTCATCTCTGCTCTGGTGAGAGTTGACCTGGGGTACTGGATCCAGCTCTGGTGTTCCCAAAAGAAGAAAGGCATATATCTGTCCAAATGTACAGAAGAGGGCCACAGATATAATCAAAGGGCTGAAGAAAAGCTGAAATAGAAGGTATTCATCTTGCACAAGAGAAAGCACTGGGAAGACCCTATTATGGTCTTTCAGCACTTAAAGGAGCATGTAAGAGGATTGGGAGAGTTATAATTAGCCCGAAGAAGCACTGGAACTTACAATTAGCCTGGAGGAAAGGAGGTTGAGATGAACCTTCTCATTCCCTACAACAACCTGAAAGGAAGTTGTAGGAAGGGGATGCTCACTTCTCCCAGACAGCAAGGATGACAGGAAATGGCCTCAAATTGCACTAGGGGACATTTACATTGGATACTAGGAAAAATTTCATCAAAAGAGTTATCAAGCAATGCACCAGGCTACCTAGGGAGGTGGTGGAGTCACCATCTCTGGAAGTGTTTGAGAAATGGCTGGACATGGCACTTAGTGCCATGGTCTTGACAAGGTAGTGATTGGCCAAAGATTGGATCTTGGAGGTCTTTTCCAAGCTTTCTGACTCTATGATTCTAAGAAAGATGGGGAAACACTTTTTACAAAGGCTTCTAGTGAGAGGAAAAGGCAACACCTTAAACTGAAAAAAGATGGCTTTAGATTAAATAAGGAAGAAATTTATTACAGTGAGGGTTGCAAGAGACTTGCCCAGAGAAGTTGTGGATAACNCCAAAGTATTTTAAAAGTAAACAGTTAAAAACAGAATGGTTACTCTGAAGCAAATTTCCAAGCAACTGTATTCAACAAGTACTATAATTTTGTGCCCATTATTTTTCTGAATTTTTTCACCTAGTTCTTTAATTACTTCTTCTACGCTATGATGAATAAGCTTTATAAGCAATTATGAGTCTATGTCTATAAAACTCCATTTGCAAAACAATACTTTGTAAATGAAAAATAAGATTATTTTTTAGAAAGGCATNAGCACTTAAAGGAGCATGTAAGAGGATTGGGAGAGTTATAATTAGCCCGAAGAAGCACTGGAACTTACAATTAGCCTGGAGGAAAGGAGGTTGAGATGAACCTTCTCATTCCCTACAACAACCTGAAAGGAAGTTGTAGGAAGGGGATGCTCACTTCTCCCAGACAGCAAGGATGACAGGAAATGGCCTCAAATTGCACTAGGGGACATTTACATTGGATACTAGGAAAAATTTCATCAAAAGAGTTATCAAGCAATGCACCAGGCTACCTAGGGAGGTGGTGGAGTCACCATCTCTGGAAGTGTTTGAGAAATGGCTGGACATGGCACTTAGTGCCATGGTCTTGACAAGGTAGTGATTGGCCAAAGATTGGATCTTGGAGGTCTTTTCCAAGCTTTCTGACTCTATGATTCTAAGAAAGATGGGGAAACACTTTTTACAAAGGCTTCTAGTGAGAGGAAAAGGCAACACCTTAAACTGAAAAAAGATGGCTTTAGATTAAATAAGGAAGAAATTTATTACAGTGAGGGTTGCAAGAGACTTGCCCAGAGAAGTTGTGGATAACCAATCACTGGAAGTGTTCAAGACAAGGTTGGATGGGGAACTGGGCTACCTAACCTAGTGGAAGATGACTCTGTCCATGACAGGGACCTCCAAACTAGGTCCCTTCAAACTAGGTCCCTTCCAATCCAAATGATCTTATAGTTTGAATCTTTATTTTAGATTTTATAGTTTTATTTTTTACCATCTAGATTGGCTACTGGACATATTGTCTCTATCTGCATAGTGTGTTACAATGCCTGTGTGAACAGAACAACATTATGTGAAGCAGCAGAATCTTCAGATGACTCCATACCTGTTATTAAAACAAGCAGTTAAGGGCACCAACAATTGCAATGGACCTAGAACCTTACTACATAAAATCCAAATCTCTTGGTCAAAATTATTCTTGTTTTCATAATACTGCTATAGGGAGAAAATGTATTGATGCTGTATCATAAACCTTCCCATTGCCAATCAATGGCAATTATATACATTGTAATAAGAAAGAATGTTAAACCTTTTTTTTAACAATTATTTATCAGCTACAGGGATTTTTTTTCTTTTTTTTTNTCTTGGAGGGTAATTTATATAAATCAGAATGAAAATATTTACGCCTAAGAAATTGTTACTGGGTTAAAATTCAAGTTAACAGCTTATGTATTTGATAAGGAATACAAAAATAGTACATCTTTCATCATGTAAAAGAAAGGGTATTCTGAAAAATAAGGTTACTGAAGAAAAAATGTCTATGCAAAATACGTGAAATATGTGTATGGGTATGCAGAGTGTCTGCATTTAATTGCTTATGTAAGTTTGTGTTTAAGCATTGAAGAATTCCTTTTGCACTGAAGTTTTGTTCTACAGCAGACCAAACAGGAAGGCCAAAATATACTAATTTCTAATGTCATGTGCACTGTCTGCCAGCTGCTATACTCATTATTACGTACAGGCCACAGCATTATATGCTAGACTAGTTTGCTATTTCATTACTAATTCCTTTATGCATCCTTTAGAGCAGCAATTAAAAGGTGGGCCTTCCTATTTGAACCATAATCACAACATATTTTATCCTCTGTGCTGGAGGCTGTGCAGTGATTTGGAAGTTAAGTCCTTGTGCAATCTCTTAAGATTGCCTTAGAGGCAGGGGAGACTAATTTGCAAGCATCTTTTTGCAAATAATTTTGGACACACAAAAAGAAAGAGCAGGGTAATCTTCAATTTCTAATTCAATTGCTAATTATTTGTTATATTTGATATCTGGAAAAAATAAGAAAGAGAGAAAATCATCTATCTTACCCTTTTCGTAAGTAAGTAAATATTAGTGTAGTAAAATCTAGTAATTGATATGTCTGGCTTCTTTTATCTGGTTGTCCTTTATTATATATGAGATTTTTGTTACGTGCAGAGCAGTCTATGAAGGTATCTTGCCAAAGTTGTCAGTTTATTCATGGCAAACCTATAGCAATCTTTAAGGAGATGCTCTTCTAATCACTAACCTGTTCCTTCCCTATAAAGATTTCAACAAATGTTTTTGTTCTAGCTAAGTATGCCTGAGATGAAGGAATGGTTGTTTGAAACACAGAGAATTTATGAATTTACTAAGAAATTTTGTTTAAGATTTATTTTAAATCTCCATAGAAATACCAGAAAAAAGTTACCTCTCTCAATTATTTTAGTTAGAATGAATATTTTATAAAAATGCGAAAAATCTCTCATCTATGCATGAAGATATACCCATTTGTATTTATTTTTACAAAATCTATTTACCAAATTATTTAAGATAAATGCTTTAAAAACCAACTCAGCTTTCTCTGGCACCACTCGTGTTCCTTAAGCCTTAATTTCTCTGTACAAGTAGTTAATTCATGCCCTGGAGAGCAAGAACTTAAATGAGTCAGAAACTTATATTTTATATGGTATAAAAAGACCAAATGTATAATTTGGTCTAATATATTAATTCATAAAACAGCATCACCACCAACTCCACAAATCTAATATGAAACATTGACACAGTTGTACAGTTCTTTGGTCATTAATGACGAATTCTATGGCTAAACAAAGTGTGTTAAGAGAATTCAAATAATTATTCATTAGCATTGCATCACAGAAATTCCTCCATGGTAATTTTATGCGTATCAGTATTTTATGCACAATCAGAACTGAAGAAACCTTGCTTCAAATTAAATTCTACTTTGTGGAGTGTAAACTGGAAAATTATTCAGTTTGCTCAAACACTAGAATGAGTGCTAGCTTGGTGTTTCAGTGGCAAACAGCAACTCATCAAATGGTAAAAACATATAGCAAAAATTTGAACTAGGTCCCAGACCACTAACTGGCTTGACAGATCAAAGCTGCAACAAGATAGCTCTCAGGATGATGAAACGATTTAGAGAGTATTATCAGATGACTGCAGGGTCCTGAGGATGCATGAAGAAACAAAAATAATATTGCTGGCATTTACAGACCCTGCTCGTCATAAATCGTATTAATACACATACCTCTGCATCCACCTACAAAAACATTTACTGTGTGAAGAGCACACTGCTCTTTTTTACGCTTATCCACAACATAACTTCTCCTTTTCCCACATAATTTTAGGATTCCAATACCTTTCTCTTTACACAAAACGCCAACTGTATTATTATATATTATGTACTACATAACCAATCATTAGCAAGCATTAAAATAAATTCTGACTTCCTTTCAAATCTCCTTACTTCACGGAAAAGGCAGTTTATCCCTCCCTAATAAATCTTTAATGTACATGACCCTTCTTCATAACAGAATGCCCGACTAGCAACTATGGATCTTTAGAAGAAACCACCAGCAATAAAGAATTTCAGAATAGAGAATGCACAGCATTGAAAATGGATTTTAAGAGTTTATCAATTACATCAGGTTTTTTTATCCACAGAGTACACACAGTTTTGTCTCCTGGTCTTAAGTCAAAGCTGTCTTTTACACTGTTTAGAGTAGCAGTGCTCTTGTACTGTCTGATCACTTGTATCTCATGTCATAGTACAATTGATAGGAAGGCACTCTGGTCCTAGGTATCCAGGATTTTCACTCAGAGAATGCCCCTAACCTGTAACAATATAGCTGAAGAAGGACAAGACTGAAATTAATGTTTCCCATGTGTCTATAAAGATCACCAGTAGGTCAGAAACTTGCTCAGACTTTGGCCAGCAAATTCCTATTTCCAGCTCTCCAGTTGCCTGCCATTAAGCCCATATGATTCAGAATTGCTGAACACAACTAATGACAACCAACTCGCTGTCAGAAATGTTATTGCATAGGTGATTGGCATACAATGACAAAAATTGAAAAAGAAAATGAACTACTATCTCTAAATAATGCATGACAGGAAATTATAATATTTTGTAGTGAACACTATTTTGATTTTGCAGTTATTTCCTTGATCTTTATCTGCAAGAAAAAATAGTAAAAAAAGAGTATGTATGATGTCTAAACCCTAAAGTGTTGCTGAAAACGTACTCCTCTACGTCTGATTAACAGCTTGTTCAAGCACTTTTTTCTATTGTAATTAAATGGCATTTGTGGAGCAAAACACCTCATAACAGCGTGTTAGCATCAGTAAAACGGTGTATATTTTTATTCCACTCTTGAATCTCCACAGCTTAGCCACAGATCTATCCTAATAGTATTTACTAGGAGGAAAATAGAACCATTAACAATCTCATACTATCATGTTGTAGTATGTCTGTAAATATCAAATTCAGGAGGCTAAACAAATGTACTGGAGGTAATTTATGCTTTCCTTCCACGTTTAAAAGGTAATTGGGATTAACATAACTATGGTGGAAGTATTTTCTACAAATCTCAGCATTAATATAATTGCTGATAGATGATGAGAGAAATACGGTGTGTGGCTTTTTTTTTTTTTTTTTT
>VXBB01015310.1:24706-66556 GCA_013399915.1 Illadopsis cleaveri
TTTTTTTTTTTCTTTTTTTCCCTGTGGTTCATAATTCAGTTTCAGGCAGCATTCCCGAAAGTAATGCTAAACTGGATGTGGTTCTGAGTGGCACCAAGAGAGGAGGCATGACATCATGAAATCACTGCTACTTTCATCGTTCCTCATTGATTCACTAAAAGACTCATACCCCTGAGCCTCAAAACCAAGCTGTGCAGCACAAGGGATGCAGAGGTTGGTGTGTATTTCCAACCTCTCCTCACAAGAAGTTAAAACAGAGACCATGAGNGTTTAACAAGCCAGTACGTTTTAGTCTTACTGAAGAGAGAGAATTTCTCCATTTTCCTATATATATTAAAGACTCTTCGACACTTGCACCTACTTACTCTTTTTTAGTCCACATATCTGTGTCATAATGGACAAAAAAATACTGACAGAAAATTGCACCCTGAAGGAATTGCTGTTTTATCTGAGTTATGTAATCTCTAGGATAACTAATCCAGAAAAAGGGGCATGTTTGATCTATCTTGTGCTACAATGTGCCAAAACATGTTTAAGGATGGAATCTATGTGTAGAGATTCATAAGCTGAAAGGGAATATTGGATTGCCCAACAGTGGATCCTACTAGTGAAATTCTTTCAGTAAAAATTAGCTGGTGCTCTGTAGGAACACTTTACACAAATTTTCACACATTCAAAGTGAAAAGTCAAAGTTAGATCTTAGATTTGTGTCTTTACAAGGTACTTTTTATGGTTTAAATACTTCCTTGCTCCTTTTGAAAACATTTAACCTGATCCATATTAGCAACATTAACATTTATGGGACTTCAGAACATATTACATATGATCATATATAAATCCTTGCCCTCTTCTTCAGTTAATTAGATGTCAGATTTTTTGTGGAAAAGAAATACAAGACCTTAAAAAGGGTGAATAAATCGTCCTCTTCCCTTGTTTGGTTTCATATTATAGGGCTGGCAATCTTACTCTCCTACATCAAACAGACACTGTTAAATGGTTATGAAGAAATATTCAGTGATGAACTGCTCTTGAATGTACTGCTCTTGTATTGTGCTTCAGTGAACAGTTTATCTCCTACAAAACTGGGACAAAGTGGTTACAGGAAGAAAAAAGGAATGGAAATCTGCATGAATATATACTAAAATCAGCACTAACTGTATTATTAAGCAGTCTCATAATTATTAGTTTGATAGCTGAGAAAAAGTCAGATGAACTAATGTATGTGATTACAACAGGATAAAAAATAATCCAATAGCAGCATCCAGCTAGGGGGAACAATAAACTAAAACTTCAGGCATGTTATTAAGATACGCAGTTCCCACAGCAAGAGAACAGGACTTGCTACACTAATTGCTGGTGTCTAGGCCATAATTTGTTTTTCAGTCCTTACAAGTTTAATCCATCCAAAAAAAGAAAATCGTGTATTAATGATAGGTTTAATAAAACTGATATGGAATCAGTCCCAAACATGTTTAGGTTCACAGCTTCAGCTAATTTTGCCTCATGTAAACAGAAAGGGAACATGTCGGTTTAGTTCAAACCACTGGAAACTGGATTTTGTTTTGTCATTACACTGGCAGTGTTGAAACAGTCCTTGAATGGAGTATAAATTCAATTCACGCTCATTGAAAGTATCTCCAAGTCTACTTTAGTGCTTTTATCCAGTTAATAAATGTAGAACTCAAATCCAGGTATTCACTGCAGTAAAAGTTACACATTTCTACTTGAAGGAAAAATAAGGAAATTCCCATCCCACTGTGAATTCAGTGCGACTTCTATGCAAGTAGGAAGAACTCACACTGAATTAAAATGTGGGCAAGGAGTGTAGCCTCTCTCTTGGCTGTGTGGTCATATATTCAGAACATAAATATGAGAGCTAAAATGGCTGAAGAAACAAGTTGCTGGTGCCTTTATGCAAACTTAGACATGAAAAGGGGTTAAGTAAATGGTTGTGCATTGCACTACAGGGATTATAGTTTAATGGGCTAATCAATAACATAGGAAAGCACAAAACTTGCAGTTTGTTTTTGTTCTTGAGTAGTTATTTGTATTTCAATTGACTTAGTGGTCTTTTCCAACCAATGCTGAGCATGATAAATCACAAGCCATTCCTTTTTAATATATCAGTCTGAAGTACTTGCCTCCTCAGTTTCTAACAGATGAAAGAACCTGCTGTGAATTTCAAGGAAAGAGACAACTAACGTCCTTTCTGTAGGATGGTGGTACTTTTTAGAGAGTAATTTTCATACTGGATTTCCATTAATAATGTAGCTGAAGACATAGGGAATAAACTACTGTTTATTTCATGTTAACAAAATTTCATGTTAACAAAATTTTCATGTTAACAAAATTTTACTGTATTATTTTAGAGCAATAATGATAATTAGGTTCTTCTTATATTAGCAGTCGATGAAAAGTTTTTATAATTTCATTCTAGGATAGTCAAGTTAGTTCAAATTACAGACAACAGCAATGTAAGAATTCTTTTAAAAGGTTCATGATTCCAACTTATTTTATACAGAAATATTTGTACTGTTTTTATATGTAAAGGTAATTCTCAGAAAGTCCTGGAAATCTTTTTATCTGAACTGGAATTATATCCTTCTTTGGCTTTCCCAACTTTTTTTAATAACACCTATGTTAATTGTATTAGAATTAGAATAAAAAATTGTCTGACTGGGACAAAGTCCAGATGTAATTGCTTATCATTCCACAAATTTTTAGGTCACCTTCATATGTGTCATCCTTATATGCAAAAAAATCCCTTACAGAGCTCTTGCTACTTCATGAACATGTAGTATAAAATTACAGAAGCTATCTGAAGAATTTTTTCTCTTTGGTAACTGTTAGATAGCCCAGTACTGTAATCTTGGGAACCTAATGATTTCTGTAATAAATATTAGCAATTTTATCTGTGAGATTGTTGAATGTAGTTTTGGATGTGAAAATAGTACGTAAATAATATCAAGTGATAAGAGTGATTCTAGCTTCTTAAACATTTTATGACAGGTTTATGTCTCAGTGAGTTGCAACAATGGCTTACCTTTTCTCAAAAAAAATTTCTTTTTTCAAGCCAAAAAGATCATATGACTCACTGAGGTTGAAGAAGTCATGCCCATTTCCTTTATCACTCTCCAGACATGTAGCTTTTAAGCTGAAAATCTCCTAAATAGAATTCTTGAATATATCTTTTCCGATAACAGTTTCACTTAATGGATTTACATTAAATTATAAAATTTAAAAATATATTTAATCTACAGAAAATAAGATCAACCTTGCTTTGTTATTGATTTTATTCATATTTGTTAAGGACATACTACAGTCTTGAATAATACAGTTTTCATCTGAATATTGTTGATATAACATGACAACAAATAATGATTTAATTTAATAGATTGGATGGCATTTTCAATTCCAGTTTTCAGTGGTTTTTTTTATGTAGATGGCAGCATTTTATTATGCATGTGGCAGAGTTTCATATGATGCTATTATCAGTCATTTTATGGCTAAATAGTCTTCCTGTTTTCATATCAGATTTAGTTCCAGTTAGTGTTGGTAAAGGTAAGTTTGTACTAGAAGTTTGTAGGGCTCAGAAATCTGGTTGATTCTACAGAATCTTAACTCAGAAGTAACCAGAGGAGGTTAGTCTTGATCAGTAACCTACTGAATATTTTTCATCATTTCTAACATCTTCTCAAGATAGATAACTAAGAAGGCTAAAAGAATCTTATTTACCTGACACCCTGTTAATGTGTGTTTTACAGGATGAAGCTTCTGATTTTTTAATTATTTATGCTGCTTGTTTACTACTCACTCCTTCTACCTTTTTTTTTCTTGTGTATTAATAGATATTAATTTTCTCAGGAACAATTACAACTTTTGTAATTAGACATAGCACAATAATTTGCAAAGTAAAAAAAATGCCCCTTAAAATCACTGTCTTTGTTTGCTAATTCACATACAGATCAGACTTCCTACAGTGCTCCTATGATTCATAGTTTTTATTGACAAAACTTCAATTAAGTCTAAATCTAGATTTCAACCAGATAGGATGGAATTCCTCTCATTGTACCATTTGCATAGTATTTTGCTTGGATTCAGGAAAGAAAATAATTTCCTAGAAACCTGTCAGTTTTTATAAGATCCATGAATCAGTGTTTTAAGTGACTTCGTTGCTGCAGTAGAAGTATGAATAGTTTCATGTGTAGAAGGAAAATAAAAATGCATTACCTAGGAATAAAAATTCCCTGACATTCAGCTAATGTTTTGTAAAGAAACTTAAAACATGCTTTTGAAAGACTGAACATTTTTTGTCATGAAGGATCCCAAAACAAATTACATCAAAAGCATTATTTATGGGTTTTTTTGAAATAAATAATTAGGTAAAGAGATTTCAACAGACAAATACAGTTTGTTATAGATTATTTTATATACATTTCATAAGACTTCTGATTTGGAAATATCAGTATGTTTGTAGGATATATTGTTTCCCCTTCCCTCTACAGAGTTCAGACTTGGAGTATGCCTTCCCTTACCAGATTTTTGTTGTAACATTGTTACACAATATTGTTGTGTAATCAAAGATTGCTGCACTTTACACATCTCAGTGTCCTTTGATCTCCCAAATCAGATTCTTCCTACACAATATGCACTTTACTGTAATAAATAAATTGCCTACTCTCAAGAGGAGCCGCAGAGTAGAAATAACTACTTCTGGAATTAACAGAGGGCCTTGCAGAATAAATAGCAAGTTGTCATGACACTGAATTTCAGTTTACTGCACTGACATAAGCTTCGTTAATTTTTTTTCAATAATGTTGTTTAATTGCACTTAAAAATAAAATGGAAAAAATATTTGTAAATATGTTTCCCTTCAATATTAAGCTGCAAACCATTTTTCACTGTGGATCTTGCTCTTGTAAAAACATGTTGTCCTACATTGCCCTGCAGACTATTTAATAATCAAGCTTCAGTTACAGTCTATAAATGTTTCTAAGCAACCACAACCCACTTTAAATATGCTAGTCAGTTAGGTCTAGACACCCTCTTTCATTGTTTGTCTCTATTATTTCTTTCTGGCTTGAAACATAAAAGACAGAGAGATAGAGGGAATATTTCACAATAATACCTTGTACTGATCAAGGGTGATGCTGTTAAGTAGCCCCTCTGCAGATAAAGGCAGACCTCGGACAGCCCCTGTCCAAGAGTACAGTGATAGGTGTGCCCATCAATCCCTTATCAACATATAAGCCAAGAAGAACAGAAACTTATCTGGCTAATGCCAGTATGGAAAATAAAAAAAGGTAAGATAGGTGTTGGTGACTGTGGGAATAACAGCTTCTCCCATGTTAGCCAATGTTTTCATTCTGTGTTTTTTAATATTTACTTCTTTCCACATTAAAAAAAAAAGCCAAGGAAAAAAAAAAAAGAAGAAAAAGTCTCCCGATTAAAAAACCCACCAATTCTTAGACACTTTCATAAGGCAAGACTTTAAATAATGATTTTTTCTATTCAAAAATGTAATATCAGTTGAATTTTGAACACAGAGGTATGTCTTAGTTGAATTGCCTAACCCTGTTAATCTGTTATCTTCATTTTTATCTTCCCATAATCATAAATTCCATTTTTTTCTTAGAAGCACAATAACCTTTCTTACTTGGTATGTTCAGTTTTCTTTATTATCTGTAATACTTTCCACACTGTATTTTTGCCTGTAAACTTATTAGTGAGGAATATCTGAGAAGAAAATTCTGGCTTAATTTCACTAAGTCTCTTATGGCTTAGAATAGCTCCCTCCATTGAGGCTGGTACAAAACATACTTTGTATTTGCTGTGATTATGCAATATGATTTGCCTAAGCAAAGATGAATTTTGCTAGAAATTTATACCTAACAACAAGTTTTTTCGGGACTTCTGGTATTGTCGCTGCCATTTAACACAAGATTGAGAGTGAAATAAAGCATAAAATTTCACAATAAACAGGGAGGCTAGAGAGAGGCTAAGGCATGTATCTGGTAACTTATTTACTCCCTAGCTATATTTTTGTGTTGCTTTCCAACTGGTATGATATTCTGTAATCAGTACCATAAAAGCAATAATGGTCAAAGATCTTTTATAATACAGTAGCTCCCCTGGGGTATCAAGTAGCTAGTAAAGGAAATTTTGGGAAATGTAAGAACAGCACAAATATATAGTATTACTACCCTTGGGCATGTATCCACATGACTGCTCCTTAGGGAGTTTCTGAAGCTAGAGGGATTATCAATATATTTACAGCTTTATGGATTTTTCTTCCTCAATCCTATGTCATATTTTGAATCCCAAATAACTTTTTCAAGTAGTTTCAGATTTTCTCTATAAGCTGCATTTATTCTGAACTTAACTTACATTTTTTAGACTAAAGTTTTAATACTTGAATTAAATGTGAATGATTGAGTTATTTTGCTTTTTACATGCCAGACATGATTTCTTTAAAATTCTCTATGATTTCCTCAGTTTGTGTGTCTTCCAGATTGAAGCATGCTAGATATGTAGTCATTACTCATACATTAACTGGCTTACTATTTTTGGTCCTTCTTTTTTGTCCTGCTTCTCATCTTGCCCTGTGTTGCTTTATTTACTTTCGAGATGAGCTATCTAACTCAGATGAAAATTAACCACTTTCAAATTAGGCATGCTTTTGATATTAGGACTGCTTTTCTCAAGGAGTATAAATTCACATTTCCTGCACGCTGAATGTCACCTGACTATTTCATTCACGTAATCATCTTAGGATTCTTCTATATTTCCCCACAATTTTTTTTTTTCTCTAAATAGCTTAATAACCCCAGATAAATATGTGGTATTATTCCCACTAACTTTTTTAGCTTTTCTAAGTCAGAGTTTTAAACCTAATAGGTTAAGGTGTGATACTTGAAGATTACCCATGATAACAGAAATAATTGAGCTTTTATAGTCTGACCAACACCCCCAAGTTTCCTATACATTATCGCAGATATGTTTTATAGTATTAGAATGTATTATAAATTTCCAAACTTGCTATACACATATAAAACAATCACAACTTCTGTGTGATACTTTACTTGTCATAAATAATTTCTCACTAGGGACTGATCTACTGCAGTTAATACCCTACCTTACTCATTAAAAAAAGAGAGGTCAGGTCATATGTACCTATCAAACATGTTAGCTTACACAAGGTAGGTAGAAAGAGTATGAAAAGTTTGGCACCTCCTCATATAGCTATAGATTGCAGAATATTGACAAGAATCGTATCGCTGTGCAGTCTTACTCAGCTTTAATAGGTATGATTCATGGTACAAAGGCTAGTGTGAGATAGTACACAAAGCAGAAGGCTAGAAGTGCTCAGTACCCTTTTTAGTTGCTATTGCTAGACATTCAACGCATTCATTAAATTTCCATTTAATTCATAGCACAATTTAGCAATCATGCTGTAGCAACCAGACTTTTTCTCCAACACTGCAAAATCTCAGCTGTGATCTTACTCCTGCACCTTAGGACGTATCTATATATTTATTACACAGTGTACTGATTCAAGCATTATGTTCTGTTTCCTGACTAGGAGAAATTTGAATTTCAAACAGGATACACTTTCCAAGATTTAATAAATATTGCTAATTGGAAAGATATTTGTGACTTACAACATGAAATCCAAACCAAAAGAATTTGGAGGCTTTACAGGAAAAAAAAAAATGAAGACTTAGACAGTGAGTAGATGTGAAATCTTACTTTAAACCTTTGTAGATTTTTCTGCTGTCCACTGAATCTCTCACCTAAGGAAAAAAATAAAAGAGGCATTTGTGAAATGAATAATAAATTATGTAGTTAGAGAATTTACACTAAAAATTGTCATAAGCAAGTTTTATGTTTTTAATTTTGAATCCAAGTGAAGAGAACATTCTGTACATTAAGTACTTAATCTCTAACAGGAAAAGAGTTCTATACAATTAAAAATTACACATACTTTCTTAGGTTTCATTCTATATAACAGTAAATCCCTATAATACAAAAGGCAAAATAATTATCCTCCAAATTATGACTTATAAAAACATAAACTCAGTCTTCTTCAGTGCATTGAAATAGATTCTCAGTTTCATTGTGGGAAGAGAAATAGAAATAGACTTTATAGAATCATGCACACTGTGTTTAGATTTTTGCATGTGATCAGTAAATATTTTCAATTTCAAATTAAGAAAATGAAGACACAAAAACTCAATTTAATTCTTAGCTAATGTGATAAAAAAACCTACAGACGCTCCCTCTAAGAGGTCTAAAGGCAGCTCTCAAAGGGAATTTCCTCTCAAAAGGTGCTGCACTTTTCTATTAAGTAGAAACATTTGCTTCCAAGGGATCTAACAGTGACAGAGGATGTGTCAAGTTCAAGACAGTGGCAGAACATCTTCAGCTTAAATTGTGTTCTGAAGTGCAGCTGAAGATTTTAAAACCAATGTTCTATTGCTTATTTAATTGAAAAACAATCACAGAACCATTATTTATGACGGAGAAACAGAAAAGGATATTTATGTGGATTGTGATTTAGGAATGGTACTGCCGAATTCCATGTCCCCACCAAGACTCTCCCAAACCAGAGCCACTTNAAGGAGAGGTTGATTCACATGCAAAAATGCTCACATAGACCTGTGACAATGAACAATGGCAGATTATGGCACCACGGTGGTTTTTGACAGGAAGTCACACTCTTCTTTTTGGAAGCCAGAGAGGGAATTCCTACCCTCCCACGAACAGTCTTGGCAAAACTAGGACAATGGGTTTGCAAATAGCACGGATAGGGGTCTTCTGTTACTTAGAAATCATTCCTTGGTAATATTTTCCACAGCAGAGGGTTTACTCATCTTCAGTTTCCTACCAAAGTTTTTATTGTTCTCTTAGTCAGTCTTAAAAGAACCTGAATAGAGAGAACTGTTACTGTAACTGTGATTTTTCTGAGCACACTTCTGAAGCAACCAAATTCTTTGAAAAACTTATCTATTTCATGTATTTTACATAGAAATCAGCAAATAGTTATAGTTTTCCTTGGCAAACACACACATATTTCAGATTCTAGAAATTAACGTTATAAGAACCTGTATGTTAAGGCCTGTGAAGAGAAATGAAGCTGACATGTTGTGTTTTTGAAGAAGGCCTCTTTATGTCCACCACAAGCCAATCAAGTCTTCCTGCTGTCCCTGGCTATGTCTGCTGTTCCATCTTACAGGAATGGAGGATGGGCTGGCTTAGGTGTATGTCATCCTCTTGGACCTTGTGCTGGAACCTCGCCCATAGCTGGGCAGCAGAGGGTGGCCATATTGTGCCCACATTGGTGGCCAACGAATGAACAGAAGAAATATGGCTAAATCTAATTTTCATTCAGCTTACAGGACTGCAGCAGGAGACACGAAAATGGAGGGAAGGTAATTCAAATCTAAGCATTTGTTCTCTGTGCAGCAGATGCCTCAGGGCCCACGAGGAGACACTGCAACAATCAACACATTTTTTTGTTCTGTTTTTCCCTTTGTATTTTCATTTTTGATGGAGGCTTCTGTGCCAGGCCAAGCTCAACAGAACAGCTTCACTGTTTGTTCATTTTAATCTGGCCCTGAATCTTGCTCTGGTTCATAGATCCTGAAGATAATCTGATTTTATGTGTCCACAGTACTTTTACTGTGTTTTTGAAGACACCCAAGGGAAAAATATTCTAAACTGGTACTAACAATTTATTACGATATATTTTATTCTTTTATACTTGGGTTTGCTTTTTTTTTTATTTTATGAAAAGGCACTGGGAGGTGTCCTTAAAGATAGAACATGTAAAAGTTGCTCTTCACAAAAATATTCTTTGCCAGAGGGGAAAAAGCTCTCTTTGGAATGGGGAAACTGTGAATTTGTACAAATGAGAAGAGTGAAAAAGTTAACACCACATCTGTATGTCATCTATTCAGGAAGCATGTCAGCATGACTCTGGATTTCAATGCAGTTTCCACCCTCTTGCCACATGTTTCCAGGTGCTTTGTAGCAAAATGTGTAATAAACAGTAGTTCACATTTAAAGGTAAAAGGGTGGTTTTACTCCCGGTGCTCCTTTCCTCATAATTTCAACAAACGAAACAAAACCATCAACCCTCCAAATACCTCCCTCCACCTAACCTAAAGAGAAAATATTGAAAATACTTAGATGAATGAATAATTTTTCACATGTGAATAGTCAAAGTGAAGTTCTACTGACAGAGTAAAAGACATAAATTATACATGATTTAGCTCCTTCAGTAAGCATTGAATGCAAGTGACCAACTGAGTGTTAAATATATTGAGCAAAGGAATGTCACTGCACTCTAAGGCAATTTACAACATGGATTTCCAAAAACATAACAATAAATAAAACAAGTATATTTCAAAATTAGTTCAGAGGAAAGGCATATTTTTAGAAAAGTAAATTGCATATGCTACCATTGAATAAATAAAGTATTTAGTGATCAAATAGTGGGTACAACCTTTATTATGCTTGAGAGATAAAATGCAATTAAGATAAATGAAGAATTGTCTGTCTGCTACTGGAAAGTTTTCTGTTCCATTTGTAAGAATATTTTAAAAGCATCACTACAAGTGTTCCTGGGGACCTCCACTGCTGAAGAGATAGGATTTTGAATTTTCCCTTTATATGTCAACTTCATACGAAATTCTTCCAGTAAATCATATAATGGTTTCTGTTTCTCATTCTTCAGGCTTTTCTTTCTCTTCTTATCATATTTCAGCAATTCCCTTCCTCTCTCTAGTCAGAGGAACTACCACTTAGAAATTATTTGTTGGCTTTAGAGCAGATTGGTGTTTCCATTACTTTGCTTTTTTGTTTTTTTTAAATTGTTTTATTTTCTTTATCTTTTCCCCTTTTTTTAAGCCAGCCACTGTCTTCAGTATCAAGGTACCTGTCCTCTTTAACAGCCCTCCTAACACATTTTCTTGCTTCATCTTGCTTCATCTTTCCACAAGAATCTTTCACGGAAAAGCCAATATTCAAAAATTTTCCCTGAATCTTTATTATTTTTATTATATTTAAAAATTAAAAAGCCTAAATTTGCAGTTTCTCTTCAAGCAATAACTTATCCAGAAGCACTGGACCAAAGTCTGCTGTCTAGTACCAGTATTAGTTTTATCAGTTACAGCTATGCTACTTTCAGTGGTATAGCCTCTTACCTCTTGGACTACTTATCAGTAAAATGTTTCCTCTGAGACAAAAGTGAGGGCTATAGGATCATATTTTTATTTTTCATAATAGGTATTAATTAGGTAATCAGGCAACTGACTTTTTAATGTATTTCTGCAGAAGAAACAGCTTACTTAATGCAATGCACAATTACACTGAGGGCTAGTACAAGATAAATGCACTGCACATTTAGAACAGTCTTTCTCAACAGTGATGTGATGAAACATTTATGAACACTGAAGTCTATACACATCAGCAAGCTTGCTAAAATTGAAAAGAGCTCCTTACTCATGCAAAAATAAGGAGATGCTTAAGTGTTTGCAGGAAAAAGTTTTAATTTCTCTCCATGGGTATTGGACAGATCCTCTGCACAGGGATGAACTTCAGTCAATGAAATGATTAACAACAGTAACACACATTGCAGGGAAGTGTATCCACTCCAGAAAAAAAAAAAATTTAAGAAGTGTTAGCTGGGGTCTGATCGGTGACATGTAAAACCTTAAGCCTCTTGAGATATATTGCATTATAGAACAATGTCTGCTAGTATTTTACAGCAATGATTTGTTTTGCTATCTTGTGTAGGACATGTCAAGACTTTTCCACCTAATGAAAAGTTACTATTTTGGTTCATTTTCTCCCAAAAATGTATTGGCCGTGTTTTCCATTTAAAAATATGTTTCCAGTCATCTCTGTTTGCTTCTACATTTTCTTACTGTGCTATTTTCTTTGACTAACTTCCAGTGTTTTGATCTTCCCTAAGTCTGGCTATTAGAAGAGAAATCTCAGAACTATTTTTGAATACCCTCTTCTAATTTGCAAAATTATTTGTAACTGAAGACACATACATAAATAAATCTCTGTATCCTGATTTAATAGTGTGTCTTGACATCGCCAGATTCATGATATCAGCATTTCAATGTTTCATCTTGACTTTGAAAACTCATTAAGTGCTTTTAAAAATCTGAATTACAATATTCATCATTATTCTGTTAGCGTAGAGAAGTCATAGAATTGGTTCCAAATTTACTGAATGCAATGGATGAATTTTCCTGAGTCCCAAGATGTGGTTTGAATCAGTCTCCTAACCAGCACCAGAAATTAATTTAAAATAAATTTTTTATTTCATACCTATGCCAGAAACGCCTGTATAAATAGTAGCTTTACAATTATTCCATTATGAAAGCCTGAATTCTTTGTACCTGTTTTCCCAGAGGGAATAAACTGGTCACTCATCCAATACAATTTCTTTCTAATATTATCTTCAAAGATAAATTAATCATGTTAGATTTTTGACGTGGCCTCTCATTTCTGTAAGTGGTGCTTGAACTTCTCTGCCATTTTACAGCACTTGCACTTTTGACTATTCCTTTTGATAAAATTCCATTTAATTGTATCTTAACTTGTCTTTACAGCCAGAGAAGGGATTACATGATATTCTTTTCTCATTAAAAAAATTGATATGGAAAATTTCTGGGTTTGGTATTCTGAAGCTAGAATAAATGTAAAGGGCTTACAAAAAGAACAAAGGTACCATCAGGTTCTGTGGTAATAAGACATTCTAAACTCTGACTTCTATTTCTCCATTAAGAATTCCTGATATTAGGTTTCACAATGTATTGACTAGTTCTGCTGATTATCTAAAGCTTGTGAAATCTGAGACTATATTTATATGTATGCATAATTTTACATGCTACTGTGAAATACATACTTGCTGTTTCATCTGAAAAATGTAACTTCATGTAATAACATGACATGAGGATATAACAAAGTATATTAACACTCTAAAACTTTACACAGAACTGCCATTCTAGAAATCGCGTTCTTGTCTGATGCACTAATACAATTTCCATGCATCTGCCTCAAAAAGAATAGCACACAAGGAGAATACTAGTAAATGAATGATAATAATATTGATAATAGACCATTTATTTCACCACATTTTTTTTCACCACATATATTTTCTTGTTCAAACAAGGTTTTTTCTTGTTCAAAGAGAGGTTTTTGGGTTTTGAGTTGGTTCGGGTTTTGTTTTAGTGTTGGTGGGGTTTTTTATTTGTTTGTTTTTGTTTTGTTGTTGTTATTATTTTTCATTGTGCTCTAGCTTATTGTTGCTCTGAGGCTATTTTATAATCCAGAGGACCTTGTTTTTAATAAAGTGAAATTGAGTTTATTTAAGTGGAAATACACGGGAAGTAAAGAAATTTCAAAACATGTCCATGACAACAATAAGCAATGTCCTCTGTGTCTAGTTGCTGTGGCAGAAATTATATGTAGAAAAAATTACTGTAGAAAAAATTATATGCAGAAAAAACTGTATACCTTTACAATGTGCATATTGTATTAAAGATGATCATTTGCAGTTAAGATTTGTAACAGATCAGTGCTTCATGATGAAATAAGAGGAATGATATTACTTAGTGTGTGGGCTAGTCCTAAGTCTAGGTAATTAAAGACTGATCAGCAAAACAACCAGAAAAGTTACTGTGTTGTTGGGTCAGGTTACTTATATCCCTAAAAACTCAAGCTTCCTCTGAGCATGTAAAATTATTTTGTTGCTTAAAAGCCCATATGGAGACTATCAAGGCTGTGTAAACAAAATTCAGCATTAAAAATTGAAAAAAGGGACAAAGTTCATATCCAATGCAGCCCATTAAACCACTGGGGGAAGGAAGGCAGGAGAAGAGAGGGAGAGATAGTTTGTTACGGCAATTGAATAAGGTAAGGAGTAGTAAAAACCAGAAGATACAAATAGAATTAGCAAGCTCTGCTGTCATTCACATTGCTTTCCTTCTCTCTTTTTGTCACTTGAATTCTGTGGTATATACAAGTACATTTTAACTTAATTTTGATTAATCTTCTTAAGGATGAAAAGTGGAATAATATTCCTTTAATTATTCAAATATGGAGTCCAGAAGGCTCTTTAAACAGAAAAGTGAGAAATTTAACAGTTTCAATATAGTGAGATACTTGCAGAAAGCAAAATTTATACAATATGCTAACACTTAGAGGAACTACTGCCAGACAATAATTCCCACAAGATCTGCTACACTACAGAAATATTTTTTAAATCAAATAACAGCCAAAGTGGATATTTGTCATAAGAGACCTACCATGATTTTAACTGATACTTCTCTACCAGTGGATAAGTAAATGAAATACATATGAATGGGGATAAAATAGCAGTGGAGTCTTTCTACTCCCTTCAGGGACAAATTATTTTTTCCTCAAATATTCCAATAGAACATTACGCGGGCCTTTATTATCAAAACAATATAAAGTCTTGCTTAGACAGGATACAAGAAGTTTTGATGGATGAACACAATGATTTTTGTACATGTATAGTACTAATAACAATTTCTGAAATAGCAGCTGTATGCTAGTATATATGAAGAAGTAGAAGAATAACATTGAATTACAGCTGTACCATCTTAATTTTCATGACTTTTAAGCCGTGAAATACTGCACAGATCTAGAGCACTGCTGTGCAATATTGAATTCTGCCATTTATCTTAAACTAGGAATAAGTGAAACACTGAATATCATTAAAGTTAATAAGGGAATCATCTTAGTTGTTCTCAAGAGGTAATTTTGAACAGGAAAAAACCCCCAAAAATGAGTTTATATTCAGAGTTGCTAGGGAATTAAATGAAATGGTTGCCAAGGTGAAATAATATATGAAAATTCCTGACATACATTATCCGAAGATTTCTGTAGTCTGATCTTCTGTTTTGGCTCAGTGTTACGAGTGGTTTGAATACACACGTACTGTTGCTAAGGACTGATGCTGTTGCCAGGTGAAAATGGACCATATTAACCTGGCACAAATATCTAAATATGTTGATAGAAGTGTGCTGATAAAAGATAGGAGAAACATGTCTTGGAAAATTGGATGATCTATTAGTTCTTATCTGCGACATAACAGTGAAGAGACTTTTCTTACTCTTTGTGCACGTGAACTCTAACCCATAAAAATATCAGTAAAGTACCCAACAATAATGATGATATTATTAAATGAACATTGTGTTCTATAGAATATAAATCTTAATCAGGCATCCAATGTAACCTATAAAATTGTTACTGAGGGGAAATAACTGAAGTCAGTGTGTAATTCAGACTAGCAAAGACATATGATCATTGCTTCTGTATCTTTAAAATGCATACTTTCAAGCCATTCTTTCTTCTTAGATGTTTTGAAATTTGAGAACCATTATCTCAAAGCAACTAAGAATATGCTTGAAATAAAATGATGAAATATATACTTGGAATGAAAATGAACAGGTGCTTTAGTTGCTGTGTGTCACATAGGTAATGGGCAGCTTTTTTAAATGCTGGCTAAATAGCAGTCTAATGCCTTTCTGGCAATTTGCATAGTCTTGACAATAATATTTTGTAGTATAATATTGCTTGTAAGATCTCAGTCGTTTCAGGGAGCAGTTCCTTGTTTATAAAACAAACAAAAAAAGGAAACCAGCAGAAGCCATTAGTCAGAAATATCCACACAGGAGGGCTTGAGAAACACTTACAGTATCCTGTCTTGATAAAGACAACTACAATACACTACATGCATATAATTCTAGCTTTCATTTGTCAGTATTGGGTACAGAGCACCTACCTCCACAATGCTACAGAAAAATCTATTGTATTTTGATGAAATTATACATTTTGAGAAAATAGTTTACACAAGAGCAATGTGTAAATGGCAAAGTCACAGTGTTCAGTCTTAAGCAACACTTTTCTCCCTCTTTAGGACTCTTCCTAGAAGACATTTAACCATCTTCTATATCTTTCAAGGCACCTTTATTCTTGCTTTTGCCAGGCTTTAAAAGAGACTTGTAAAAAGTCACTTAAGAGTGTGATCTTTACAAACATCTGTTTGCTGTTCTACCCAAACTAAGAAGTAACTCTTGAAGTCACAAAAGCTAAGAAAGCACGACTGCTCTTCTGTTGTGGAACTTAGCGTCTGTATGCTTAGCTTTGACTGACACATCATTTCTTCTCTGGACCCCAATCTATTTTCTGCCTCACTAAACTTACAAAACTCTGCATAAATTGTTCTTCTCAGCTTGTTCTGTAATCCTGTGAATACACAGTCTTCCTGTTCATCCCTTCACTCAGCAAGTGCCAGCTGTTGGGTCCTGGAAACAGTTTTATTTATGTGAAATAAAAAAGTGTGTGTTGTGGAGGCGGTGGGGGGGGGAAGCAGTTGATCAGAAAGCTGCGACCACAACAAGATTGTGCAGAAATCTTGAATCAGAATCTTTGAGTCAAGCAAAAGAAATTATTATGGTTTCCATTAATCAACATATAAACAAACTTAGACTAGATAAGTTTCACATGGAAAGATAAAGCTCTGAGTGATTTTAGTCTATAAACTAATCCTTTTTTGATTGTTCTGTTGAGCATGAAACAGAGGTCATGCTGAGAAATTACAAAAAAAAACCACCTCTGTGGAATGAACGTAAATTATCTTGATATATGCTGTCATTATGCATCTGTCAAAAATGTCCTCATTTTTAATGGGAAGCACACAACATGCATGCCCCTATCATATTTTCACAAGTTATAAAATGTGTGCATTTTCAATACTTGGAATGGAAGTATTTATATATTTTATCCAAGGGCCATAAATATGTACATATGTAATTAACACTGAGTAACCATTATATGAATTACAATGGCTTCCAGGAGGCACTGCCTCCAAAGTGACAGAGTGAGAGATGAAGCTGGTCTTTATGGAGATGCAATGGGAGAGAGGTTCAGCTTCACATGGATCTATGCTCCCCCTGCAGAGCTTTGAAGCTACACGAATACCTATGATATGGAAGGGAATGACACTACTGGGTAGTGGTACAATAATATCCTGCCTTGCTGATGAGTCACATACTCCTCACTCTTTTCTGTAAGAAAGAGAAAGACAGCAGGTCTTGCCAACATACACAGCAGCAGTGGTATCTTCTGTCAAAATCCTTTGCATTTGAAGACTTTGAAGAGGTCAAGAACATATCAGAAATGATAGATCTCTTTTGAGTCTATCATGTGGTACCTGTTTTGGTAAAAACCAATATTGTTGACAATACTCTCTTGTACCAAAGATGGCACCTTTCTTGTTCAACTCAGCTTGCTTTCCCCAAGTAACAATACTGAAGTGGAGAAGAGTGGTCCAGATCTCACCTCACTATGTGTTGTCCAGCTCCTGCTATCTGCTGATTGGGGTAAAGAAAACTTGCTGACCTTTTCTAGGCATAGTATGTGAAACCTCAGACTTCTTCCCTATCACTACTTATGTTTGACCTGCTACTATTTTTCAAGACCAAAGACGTTGCAAATCTGGTAGGGCTTAAAGGGTAGTCTTATTCTTGAGAAGATCCACTTTTTCCTCACTCGTTTTCTTGGAAACAGCTGATGGCTGAGCAAAGAACAGAAGTGGTGCATGTAGCTAAAGAGACTGGAGAATCCAGAGTGAGTTTTGAATTGCTAAGAGGAAGTAGGTACTTGTTTTGGAGACTTAGGGAGTTACACATGTCCAAACAGAAGTCACAATTACAGTGTCATATGCCAGGATTTCCTCACTGCCAATAAACTGGATCACTTCAGGTAACTACTTGAAATTCTGGTAACGTCTGGAGTCTGGAGATATGTGATTGTTATTTAATGTTCTAATTAATAGAGTTCAGTGGTAACTCCATACCTGTTTCTCTTGCTCTCAGAAATGATGTTCCCAAAGAGAAGAATACACAGGCCTTCTATGTTGACTTTTAGAGATCATTAGCCTGCTCATGGGTGAGGGGGAGGTGCTGGTTTAAACTCAAAATTGTGACTTACCATGAGAAAAATAAGCAAACTTATACAGAGCATTCCTGCTTTGTTCCTTTGTCTTTAATCTGTGTGCCATCATACATTATGCCTTTGTGATACATAAAAGAATTAGGAGGCTTAATTCAAATTAAAAGTTATGCATTATCTAGTTGGAGTGGTTGTTTCTTGTGCAACAGTTACATTGGAATATAAAAACTATTAATAACAATACAGCAATGAATTCAGAAGTCTGCTAAAGAAAAGTACCAGAGATCCCAACAGATACAGTACAATGATAAAACATCTGAAATAATCTTATTTTATGGATAATTTTAGTATTTATGTAGAGAAAGAAATAATTTACTATTGTGTATATATATATCTAATAGTATTCACATGTAAGTTTTAGTATAATTTTAGAATTTGCTGATCAGAGGAAGAAACAGAACTACTATTTAATGAAAAAATTGGCAAGCAAGAGCCACTAATAAAATAAAAATCTTTGTATCTGTTTTGTTTGCTTAGTGGCAAGGCTTGGATGATACAAAAAGATAATAAAGCCTACCCATTCATTCAAAGAGCTCTCAGAATGCCTAAGAAGATTCATCCAATCAAAATCAATATGTACTGCCACAAGTGATAAGCTAATTAGGGAAATCTCATAATTTCTTATAAGAGTTAACTAGATCTTCTAGACAGGCCAATATGGTTTTCCATGTTTTCTGGAATTGAGGTGCATGTGGAAATATGGAAGCTTCCTTCTGTTTTTGTGACTTGCTTCTTTGTGCAGCTGTTTTTCAAGTTTCTTGCTTTTTTCTTTGGATATCCTTTGAAGCTAGTCATTAAAACAAACCTAAAGAGCAGTACTGATAAACTTTATAAGTAACATTTTAAAACTTAATATACTTTGTGTTTACTGGTTCCTATATAATATCCTATGAGGGAGAAATATGATGTATAAATCCTAAGGTTTTCACCTTATGTTACTCAAAACTACCTTTATTACTCATAAAGAACCAGGCATTGTGTTTACAAGGAAGATTCAGAGCAATTGCTCCATTCTTATGAATTTTTTACTGAGAGTATGGAAACAGGATGGAGTTATGATGTTTATATGGGAGATCTTAAGGAAAATAAGATGCATCATCACAGGAAATCGTCTTCCAGCTGTGTCCTCTATCTTTAACATATAAAATCTGAAATTTCTCCCTCCCTTTTATCTGGTCTGCCCACTTTCAAGGTAATGATGGAGGAACCCTGTTATGTTCTAGAAGGATAAAAAGGGGATATCATGAAGACAATGCTGGAGACATTAATTTTTTTCTTTCTTGAAAATACTATGATAATATGTATACAGTCTTTTCTTCATTCTTTTGGCACAGAGTAAACCATTGAGTTGATTACTCTCAAATACCTAACATTCAAACATATGCATCTCAAATGTATTTCCATACACATGAAAAATATGCATATATTATCATTATGATGATTTATGATATGATGATTTATTAATCACCATACATATGGAATGGTATATTTTTCATAGCAGGTGCAGACAGAGTTCAGAGAGGTCTTATAATCAGGACAAAGTCACACCAAATCAACATTTTTAGATCCAAAGGAATAAATGGAAGTAAGCAAAAAATTTGTAATGCATAAAATTAAGACACTTCTGGTTTTACAAAATAAATAGTAAGTTTGATAGCTGTGTTAAACTTATTATTTATTTTGCAATATTATATTTATAATAGAAAACAAGACTTGTTACAAAAACATACAGTATTTTGCAGATCATAGGGATTTGAAGTGTTTATAATTTTTTGTGTCAAATGTCATATCTAAAATTTAACTGGTTTTCCAAGGAAACCTTTTTATAGGCAGTATCTATGTATAATGTCCTCCCAACACTGTGTTTTAATTTAAATTACTGAACAGTTTTCAATAAAAACAACCAAAAATGTACTTTTTGCAGCAGGATATTAATGAAATTGTCACAGTGATGACATAAGCAGCAACTATTGTTTTCTAATTTCTGTGAGTAGTGAAAATGACTAGCATAATAAAAAGGCCATAACAGAAGGACTGATTTCCTGCTTTTTGGCTTTATAACCTGGTGTCATCTATAACTGCATGTCCCTGTGTTCAAATTTATGCAAATTATTTCTACTTGTAAGGAGAAAACTGTTTTTATGTTGACTTGCCAGAGAACCATCCTCTTATTAGCTGATTTCCTTTTCTATCATAGGATTTTACACTCAATTTATCAGGCAATTAAAACTTGAATCAAGTTACATAGCAATTGTGCTACAAGGGGAATATATTGCAAACAAAGGTTTGATTAACTCCTGGACATGGCAGTAAAAACTGTAGCTGGGGTCTGTGTATCATCTTGATAACAAAACAAAGCACTTATTCTTTAATTTTCCTCTCTGGGAAAAAGAGGAAAGGATGGGATGTAATGGGAACAAGGATGAAATATGAACTAGGCAACAGGTAGCCAATTTCAAACTTTGGTCAGTGAGTAAAAACAACTGCCACCTTGTATCTCTTTAATTAACATAAAGTGATTTGATCTTACAATAGCTTCTTGAGAATTCATCACAGATGCTCAGCTGCCACAAGCAGATATTTTTTATTCATTGTTTCAATGAAGATAATAAACATAATGCAAGGGAAGTTTTCACTTTCAGGGAGGAATATGATTCAGACTAATTTCTTAGACAAAATGTTTGTGCTCTCGTTCTGGATATACGTATTGAGGAATTTCCACCTGAATGTGAGGAAGAACATCTTTACTGTGCAGGTGACTGAGTGATTGCCCAGAGAGGCTGTGGAGTTTCCCCCACTGGGGAGATTCAAGAACAGTATGGAGAAATCCTATGACATGTGCTCTGGGATGGCTCTGCTTGAGCAGGGAGGCTGGACCAGATGACCCACTGTGGCCCCTGCCAACCTGACCCATTCTGTGATTCTTTGATACTGAAAATTTGATATCCAGATTGGTAGTTCGGCTTTTCTTGTGAAGGCCTCATCACTTTGAAAATTGATACCAGCGTTCACAGTACTGCATAACAGATATGTCTTGCAATGGAGCTTGGCCCTCCATGAATTTCTCATATAACTTGTACTCATTCCATAATTCCTTTAAAGATGCTTTCCCAACTACATGACATCTGGATTTTGTGGATTTTGTCTGGTGTAGGGCAGCTGTTCAGAAAACAATGTGAGAAGATCTAGTCTAAGCACTGTTTTTTGACACAAGTTATGCAAGCATATTGCAGGAGAAAACTAAGTATCAAGTGTTTAGTCTGGTTGCATAGGAAATTATTCTAATATCAGACTTGTCATACCTCAAGTGTTATTTTCATGGCTTGAGTGGACATTGTGACTGAAATAATAATGAAATTTCTTATTTACAAGTGGAAACCTAGGCAAATTGTACTTCTAACATTTTTTCTCTACAAGACAACTCCGTTCTGTGACTAGGAACAAACTGTGAGCTGTCAAGAGAATTCTTGAGCCAAGAAAGCACAGGGAGAATAGGAATGCAAAGCACAGGTCGCATCATGACATGCCTCACTGCCTAAATTCCAGACTGAAATGGTCCCTGCTCTCCACTCTAAACAAATGATCATGTCCTTCATAGCATTTTTTAAGAGATAAGGCCTTATCCAAACCAGTGAGTGGAAATGAAGACCCTTACTTGATTTCAGAGTTTTACATAAACTTTCAGAGATCAATGAATTCCAGAAAATAAATTTTCTGTGGAAGAAGAGAACAGGGATTGTATGTGCATAGAAGAAGGAATGGAAAATGAGGGAGAAAGAAAACAGAAGAAATAATGAAACTAAAGACATGTGAAGGGAAGTAGGAAAGAGGGAAAAAGGAAAACAAGTTCAGAGAGGGAAACTTAGAAGGGAGAGACTTAATAAAAAACAAAGGAAAAGAAAGAGGAAAAATAAATGGACGAATGAAGAGAACTGGAGAAACATAAAGTGATCAAACATTCTTTAAAGTGTGATACTCCTTTACATGTACATAGCAAAATAAGAAACAAGGAAATAGATCAAGAGAAAGTTATGAAAGAGAGAGAACACCTGTTCAACATCTCTGTCAGTGATGTGGAGGAATGGAGGGAACATGTCTCATGTCTGCAGAAGGACCAGTTAGTAGTTTTGGGGCTAATGCAATAAATATACAGAAAAGGTTAAAAGCTAATATACAATATTGGAAAATAAGAATACTATGCTTAAGATATCATATCTCAGTGTTTCTCTCTTCTTTTCTGTAAAGTAAATGCTTTGCTGTTCATAGGTTGTTTCAGAATTTTTCCTTCAAATTTTTTTTGCTGTGTTTTTATATTGTAGGCAGAATTCCCATTTAAAGGAGTTTTATTAGGGTATTATTGTTCAGAAAAGGCCTTGAGAAGTAAACAATATATTTCGTATCAGTCCATTTTGAAATTCCAGCTTATCCATGTTTCAATATTTTATTTATTCACAATTAACTCCTTGTCTGAATTAGCAGGGTTATTTCTTTGCTTCAGTTGATTTGTCAGAATTGTTAAAGCAATTTTATTAATTCAGAAATGCCAGCTTGTCAGAACCTAAATCAGGGCATTTCTTTTAATGCTCATCTTGCATCAGGAAGTCTTCTGTGAATACAGAAATGCAATGCTGTTTATTTGCTCTTTACTTCTTCCCAGAGGTACAGTAATATAGAATTGTGAGTAAATGACAAATTTCCTCTTTTATCCTTACTCTATGGGGTTTTTAATTTTTTTTTCGCATTTTCTCTTTTTAAAACTAAATAATCTCTCAAGTCACATTGTGGGTCCAAGAGTTTCTAAGATTTCAAATTAATTCCTGTGTTTATTTCATGATTACTGTAACCAAATTCAGAAAGACGAAGAAGAAAATTCCAAATATATTAACTTTCCACCAAAGGAAATTTAAGCAATATTAGCATTTTCTGTAGTGTTTTTCAGATGTCTTTCTTCCTTTAAAACTAGTGATTAAGAAATTATACTTCTGCACTGTAAAACTCCATAATCTGTGTTCTAAATACAACATTTAAGAAGAATACAATACTATGTCTAAAGGGGGATGGTTAGTTGAAATATAGCCCTGCATAAGAAATTATATCCTAAAAGCTGTCATTTTGTCATGAATCCCTGAAATCAACCGTTGTGCCTCAAGGGCTGAAACCTAGTTTCAAATAACTTCAGCTAGAAAATACCTAACACCTAAAACTCCCAATGCTTTCTTTGATTCTAAAGAAATGACTAAGCATGATTCCACCTTGAAATTAATAACTATCTATCTATCTATATCTATCTATCTATCTATCTATCTATCTATCTATCTATCTATCTATCTATCTATCTATCTATGCCCTTATCTCTAATCAGCTACTGTGTTTGTATTAAACAAAGGAATTCTTAAACATTCTTAAGTAAATGTCTAAAATGAGTGCCATGAATACTCATTTACTGTTGTTTAAGTACTCAGAGACTGACCATTTGTAAAATTTTAGGAAAATTCATAGCCATAAATCTAAATGAAGGCTTTCTCTTGACACTGAAACTCAGTCTAGTTATACACTGCCAAAGAACAGAATATTGGTTTACTGAAAACAATAGTTCAACTAATTTTCACAGAAATTGTGTCAGTGAAATATATTATGAAAGCAGAAAAGGTTTTTGGGAAATTCCATACTATAGTTTGAGACCTTCAAAAGTATCTGTTAACTTCCATGTTAATCTTTATTATTTCTGGTTCATATGTTAATAGTAAAAATTGTGTGGCAATGTTACTTACACAATTGAATTGCAGCATACCGCAGCACATAGGAAATGACAGAAATCATGAAATGACTGGAGGAGTCTATGATGTAAATTCATGATAAAATGCAGGAATGCTGGCTTTATTCTGCTATCACTCACCGTGATAATAAAATTCTCCATGAGGTAGTAAAAGCAAACACTGAATGTATGCTTTCCAAGGACTCATTATCAGTTGCTTTTAATTCTTGAGATGATGATGAAAAAAAAAAAAAGAAAGCTGGAAGAAATTTATTGCAATATATACTTCCTCTTATTTTTGTGTTATTGGGGTATCTGTAAGTTTGTGAAGGAATAACAACTACAAAGATTTATGGAAGAGGGAGGAAGGCTGCAAACCACATGAAATATGAAAAGTCCACATTTAAAGGCCAGAAAGGAAAGGTAAGTATGAAGGAGGTCTTTGGAGGCATAGTTCTGGGTACGACTTGATTAGTACATGAATGATCTAGATACAGAAGGTTTCAAAGAACATGTTCTACTAGAGATTAACAACGTTGAGCATCTAGAAAACTAATAGTAAGCCAGCAACAACTTTTTTCTTTCCTCTTGCATGTAATTGGCGTGAGAGTTGATGAAAATCCTGTTTGAATAATTTGGATAAATTATTTGGTTACATGCTTGAGATGACCTGAAGAAATTAATGAGTTTAGAAATTCAAATTTCATAAATTAGCTTTTGGATTCATTGCTAAATCTAATCAGAGATGTTCCTGATTTACGTAAACATACCTTCCTTCAAATGTCTATTTATAGGAATCAGAAAATCCATATACATCTGATTAAAAGTTTTCATTACCTGTACTTCTCTATTTTATGATATGCATATTTCAACTCAGTTTTAAAAATGGAACTGACATTTTAATAATAAAGAAATTTTCGCACTGCCTGTGTTCACATTTCAATACTACAATCCTTTGTATTGCTGTAATGCTTTATTTTGTAAGCATTAATAATCATGTCTCAGAGCATTGGCAGAGCAGATAATATAGGTATCACTTGTGTTTGAAGCAGAAATAGCATAGTCTTTTATCAAAACCTGTCTGATAGGGTACCATTTGGTAACAGGTGGAAGGGTGTTTGAATAGAGTATTTTATGGCAGCAATCATTTTAAATATTTTTCAGAAACATAATGATCTACTGCAGTAATTCTCAGTTTAAAATGTACCTGTTTCATTAAAAAAAAGGCACAGAGACTAAAAATGTCTTCTTAACTATTCAGAGGTACAACTCTTTTTTGCAGAATGAATTATCTTTTTTTTTTCCTGATTGTTGGGACCTTAATGTTTTCTATTAATTTAAAAACAGTGTTCCCAATATCAAATGCATTTTAGTATCAACCAAATATATTCAGGAAAAAACCTGCTGCAACAGGATGAGGTCAACAACATTGGATGTTTAGTCGTAACATGTTTTTTCACTGTAATTACCTGTATGTCTCACAACCACAGCAAGGGAATTCCCCTTTATTCTTTTTACTCTTGAAAAACATGGTACATATTTGCTGTATTTGTAGGCATGGAAGGCCAGTTCTTTTTATTGTACATGGAAATTGTTACCTTTTTCTAAATGAAAAGGTACATACTGCTCGTGGTGTAATTACTTATAATAAGATTGCTCATTGCTGAATTGCTAGACTTGGCCAATATACTGCTGGCTTTCCAGGAAATGCTGTTTTGTCTTTGTGCAAAATTTATGATCTGTCTTCTGCCATTTTACTGAAAAATGAGGGAAACTTTGAAACTTGATACCAGAAACTGTTCAAAAGATGCAAGGTCACATTAAAATTAGAGCTTCTTTCCCCAAAAATGTTGAACATCCCAACTAAAATTCATGTACACTAATACACTCAGCATAAGCAACAAACAAGAAGGTGGAAGCCATTGTGGATCATAAATACTATGACATAGTTGTCATCATGGAAACACAATGGAATGTCTCACAAAACCGAAGTGCTGCAATGGATGTCTATAAACACTTCAGATGGCAAAGGAAGAGAAGTGGTGGAATAACCCAGTATGTTAGGGAGTGTCTTGATTTTCTAGATCTTAATGATGGTGATGATGAGGCCAAATTCTTATGAGTAAGAGTCAGGGGAAAGGCTGATAAGGCAGCTACTCTGGTGGGAGTCTGTTATAAAGGTGTAAAGGCAGAGACAATGTTTTTTAAGCTGATAGGAAAAGTAAATGGCCTCAAGTTCTGCCAGGAAAGGCTTAGATTTGATATTAGGGGAAATTTCTTCTTTTAAAGGTGGTCAAGCACTGGAATAGGCTGGCCAGAGAAGTGACTGAGCTGTCAGCCCACAAGGTATTTAAAAGATGTGTAGATGTGGCACTTAAGGACATGGTTTAGTGATGGATTTGGTAATGCCATGTTAACAGCTGGAATCAATGATCTTAGAAGTTTTTTCCAACCTAAGCAATTACAAGAAATAGCTAATATCCCCCTATACAAGTTTGGAAACCCTCTATTAGAGGGCTGTATTTAGTTGTTGTAGGAAGCATATGTCTCTTACATGTAGCAGGTAATGTGGAATTGTAGCCCTGGTTTGTGCCTGACATGTTTTTGTTTCTGAAATTCCCTTCCCAGGGAACTTTCTGTAAACAACAAGACATGTTTTAGTAACGGCAAGAATGTTTACATATTTCCACTAAGAGGGACTTCTTTTTGACGTCCCTCTGGTCTGACCAATGTGATTGAAGAGGTTTGTCTTCTTGTCACCAATCAAATTAATCTGTGTAGAATAGTATAAAAAGAAAAACAATTTCTGAGAACAAAAGAGTCATCTTTTCGGCCTTCTGAAGTTGAAGTCTTTGTGTCGTTGTAGTGTACAATAGCTACACGGAATGAAGCCTGAACCCATATATTTCATTACAACTTTTTGATACTCTACCCTATATACAAAACCAAAGACTCAAGTAAAGTCTTCAACCTGGAAATTGGTTTTCTTTCTTCTTCCAAAAAAAAACTCCTTTAACAAATGTTGTCATGTAATGAATTTCCAGTTCTCCTGCTTAGATATTTGTGGAAAAAAAAAAAAAATGATCTTCACTGGGACATTTGTAGAGGTTTTTCCACTAATTCATGTAGGTTGAGGCCTCAGCGCTGAGATTTTCCAGCAAAACCTGATCTGAATCTTGCTTGGATCTGTATGTTCCTTCTTTAGAATTCATGGAAATGTTTAATATTTAGCTGATGGGATCGCTTATAGTTGATATTACAAAGCAGCCCACATAATGCTCAAATAACGTCTTTGTGTTGTGGCAATAATACTGGTGGTGCTTCTCAGTAACCAAAAGTCACTAATACCACACATTAATATATGAATAATATTGAATATCTGATGATAATAATAATGACACGTTAGTATAGTTTAATTGGCTCTGGAATTTCGGAAACCATTCTCTGGTAGACCACAAGGAGAGCAAAGCATGTGGCTTGGTATTGAAGGCAGTGCTATACACTTTTTCACATAGTTTTGTCATGTGTGGTGAGATTGGGCTGAAAGCCAAAGCGGGCTATTGCATATTCATGATGATTTTTGCTTTTGAAAAACTGCACACAGAATGTAAATTTCACAAGCAGCTGCTTCTTTCAGGAACTGAAACTGACTTTCACTGCTCCGTGTTATAAGGCCCACAGCAGTGGCATGGATCTACAGACTGTCCTGTGCTGAGTCATCAGCCTTGTTCCAAGTGCTTCCTTCAAGTGTTCCTTGCTGACCTGCAGGAGGTGGGTATACTTAGCTGTCTTTTTATGTTAAACAAAATTTGCTGACTAATTCTAAATTTAATTGCAATCAATGGGTTTTCCATGTATTGTGAATGAACCTCTAAAGCAGCTTTAGTCCATTTAATTGATTATATCACTTCCAACTGTGTCCTGATCTTACCTTAGACAGTCTTAGATAAAGCTGATTTTTCAAAGAGAGCATTTCAGTACTAAGCTGTCTGATAATACTCATAATCAGATTTGATTTTAAAATCTTAAGGAACTTCATTGTAGCTAAGTTACTTCTCAACATCACTATAGCTGATTAATTGAAACCACTGTTTCCTCAAAGGTGATATATTTTCAGGGAGCATTTACAGAGTGATATTTACATAGCAAGACTTCTTTCTGTAGTACTGAGCTATGTTTTTCAAACCAAGAGTGTACAGTTTTGAACAACAGAATTGCAAGTTGAGTAACTAAAGTAAGGTTTAGCATGTTGTGGTGCACAATTTCTATAGATAGAAATAGGTAAATACCATTTATCTCATTGACTGGACAACTTGACATCAAACACTCTGGTCTGAATTAATTAGATTGGGAGATGGCAACATTTATGAGTCTTCAAAGCATTGCAAAAAATAATGAACCATGTTTCAGAAAATGAAATTTTATTTTGGCCTTATGTTAGACAGAAATTAGGAATACCCATTTGGCTAAGTTCATCAGGAAATCACCAATGGTAGTTTCATCTTCCCTACCAAGAACAACCTTTAGAATTAATTGAGTCAGCTGGCCTGGCAAGCAGATGTCCAATTACATCATGGAACATGGGTTGCAGTGTCTCTTCTTAAACAAAACATGTAAATATTCAAAATACTGGTGCTGATGTGAAGCTTACATATTTACATTTAGCATCTGTTTACAAATTCACTTTAAAAAGTAGCTGTAAAAATGTGGCTATTTAGCAGTATTATTTCCAGGGACAAATACAATTCTATAAACATTCAGCAAATGTTTTGAAATCTGGCAACTACTCTTCTCAGAGGGGGATCTCTCTTTACTTGAGAGTGTATCCCTAGGTGGTGAATAAAGAGAGATGCTTGGCTTGCTATCATATCTCTAAACACATCAGATAACTATGCCCACCAGCCTACTTGGACACAGCAGTGGGTTTGACCATCTGCTCCCAAATATGACTACAACTCAATTTTGGCAGTAGAATTCATGAGTAAAAGGCAAGGGGTACTAAGAAATACTGGGTTCACACAGGTGCCTTGGAAATTTAGCCTTGGTAATGTGTTGTTGTAACAGTGATATGCATTCATATTTCCACAGCTCTTTGAAAGTGCACAATTTGTGTTGGCGTGGGACAGCAGAAGGCTGTCACTTCTGGTTAGTACTGTTTTCTGTAGGAGCTACTGTTCATGAGTAGACCGAAAGGTAGCAGAAAAATTCTACTTAACAAAAAATAAATATACCCCACTGCATAATGCTATATATCATGGAAAAGATTGCAGAGGAGTCAAATTTTTCATTTGCTGCTACCTTCTGGAAGAGGGCTAAGTGAGTACAAGGCACAGCTGTGACTCCCTCTCTATTCATTTAGCTAATCAAGAATCCTTTACAAGAGATTTTGGGGAAAAGTGGATAGAGGCCACTATTGAAGCAGTCACACAAAAATGACATAATGGTCACCTGTTGGTCTCTTTTCATTCCTTCAAGAACCATTCTGGAGGACTCTTTGCTTTTCTGACCTTCTAGTAGACACTTTCCTGCAATCTGAAAATGGAGTAAAATGGTATTCTTAAAGGTGACTTTAGAAGCCATTCTCAAAATAAGAAAAATAAGGTTGAACATTACAAGGAAGCGACGGGGTGTGCACTAATAAAGGAGTGAAGGTAAAGATACCTTACAAGAACTGATTTAGACTGTTTCTCCTCAAAGTTTTTCTCTTCTCAGATGCTTAAATGTGCCTTGGTCCTGGTGATCAGAGACATGTCATGTGGCCTATTTGGGGAATTAATTTTCCTTTCTTTTTTCCAGTTTCTAATGGAATAAGTTTAGTTCTNTTGGCCCAGACTACCTAAATGTGAACAAAACCTGGAAAATCTAGATACTTGCTCAGAGAGCTTAGCCTAAGGAATATGTGGTTCAGAGATGCTGAACTGGAAAATTCTGTGTAACTCTGTTAGTTACACAGAAGTTACTACAACTGTAGTCAGTCCTAATTGTTTTGTTTTGTTTTTTTTTTACTAATTACTACCACCATCAGAGAACAAAAAATCTCACTTTCTCAGAGGAATAAAAATTTAAAAAAAGAAGTATGATCTGTGATACAGAAGAAACCAAGGTGCAAGTTAATTCATTTTTCTATTCATCCATATTCCTTCCTTTTAAGATGAAGATTTTAAAGACAGAAGAGGCTTGAGACCAAATAAACCTAAGACCAAACACTTTCAGGAAAGTTCAGAAATATATTGTGAGGGATTAAGAAAATCAAAAGACCAGATTGTATTGTTACCACCTTCTATACTAAAATAGGAATATGGAAGGCATAACACTTGCTATATTTGTGCCTTCTCAGTGGTATAAAAGTTAAGAAAATGAAGAAGAAGGAATACACAAAGCCAAAGGAAAAAATAATGATAACTCATTCCAAACATGTCTGTTCCCACCGAATACTATTAGTGAAACCACATGAAACATTGAACATTTTAATGACTGCAGCTAACTACATCTTTAACCTCTTCATCCCAGACAAATTTTGTGTCTTTTGTATTTATTTAGCAAACTCTTTGACTTTTTTTAAAATATTCCTTTAAGGTTCTCATGTAACTAAGTCAACCCTTTTATTTAAATTTGTGAATAAAAGTCTTCTTTTAAACAAAGAATATTTTCAGTTAACAAGCATACATTTATAGAATTTGAGACACAGGATGAGACAAATAGCCTTGTCATCCAAATCCCATACCAAAAAAAGTTCTCTTTCTTTAAGTTTTCTTTATCTGATTCAAAATACAGGACCAATTCTCTAAAAAATATACTGAAATAAAATCCAGAGGAAATCCCACGGAAACAGAAACCTCAGTAAGAATTGCCAGGACTTGAATTCTGAGGCAGGGACTTGACCCTCCAGCTGGGGCTTAGACCTGTGTCATCTCTGTGCAGTACAAAGTATCCCCTTTTAGGAAAATGAACCAATGAGAAAATGACATATTCAATTAGAAAATGGAATCAGAATATTTTGCAGTCTGATTTCTTGCATTTCATTTCATGCATCTTGCTTCATTTCATCACTTTTTAAAAATAATAATTATATTTTACCTTTTTAAGCACTGGCCATTTTTCTAGTTTAACAGCAAGTCATTCCAGGCTGACTGACTCGGTTTATTATCTAGCACAGGCAATACATTTAATACACTGTTTCAAGGGATAAAAGCCTTCCATTATTGTTCCCTAAAGGAATTGTATTAATTAAACTTCCTGGCTAAATTCCCCTGAAATAATGAGTGAGCTGCTTGTTACCATGTTGAATCTCAAATGAAACAGAGAACAGATTTTTAACGAGGAGGCATTCTGCAAGGCCTATCTAAGAATTTCAGTGCAGAGCCCTCCGCCAGCTCAGTGGGCTGTCCTGGAAATTGAAATGTTGCCTAGATCTTGCAGGGGACGGCTGTCTGCGGCCAGATCTCAGAATGCCCATATGTCATACTTTCTCAAGAAGGCCTTAGGAGGCAATCCTAAACTTACTTCCTTCCTTTCATTTGCTGAGACATTACCAGAGCAACTATTAAAATCTCTCACAGAGATTTAGACATGTGACATTCTTCCACAGATTTATTTTTTTGAAGTGGTGCATTTGTTTCCAGCACTTGTTTTCTCTCTTAGGCTGATAAGGAGGGTCTGCTTGCTCTTCTCAGTGTCATCACTGAACCTTGTGAGTCCTCACGTTAAGATAAATACCTACAGAAATTAAACATCCTTTCTTTCTTTATGGACTAATTTTGAAACCACTCTCTGGATGGATATCCTCAACAGAATAAGCACTACCTTCAGTGTCACCTTCCTTCAAAATCTTTTCTGAAAGTCTAAATTTTGTGCCCAGTATGGAGCCACATCTCTTGTAAATTTACCTATTGTTCAAGATAGGCATAGAGAAGTTGAAGATCCCACCTGCTGTACTGCTTCCAACTATGGGGGCAGCAACATCAGAAAGACATGGACCTGCTGGAGTGAGTCCAGAGGAGAACCACAAAGATGATCAGAGGGCTCAAGCACCTCTCCTTTTAATACAGGCTGATAGACCTCGGGGGTTGTTCAGCCTGAAAAAGAAAAGACTCCTGGGAGACCTTAGAACACTTTCCCGTATCTGAAGGGGGCTTCAAGAAAGCTGGAGAGGGACTTATTACAAGGACACTGAGTGACAGGATTAAGAGGGAATCACTTTAAACTGAAATAGGATATGCTAATATTAGGTACTAGCAAACAAGTCTTTACTGTGAGGACAGTGAGGCACTAGAACAGGTTGTTGGAACAGAGAAGTTGTGGATTTCCCATCCCTGCAAGTGTTCAAGGCTAGGTTGGTTGTGGCTCTGAGCAACCTGTCCTAGTGGAAGGTTTTCTGTCCATGGCAGGGGAGCTGGAATTAAATGATCTTTAAGATCCCTTCCAGCCCAAACCATTCTGTGAGTCCATGATCTGTCATACATTCAGTTAAATGTGCATTAAAAGCACAGTTTTCTCTTTTGTCTTTATAGAACTACTTTATAGAACTACTCAGGAGTGGGTTTTATCTTGGATGAGGGATAGACAATATATTTTTACTTGTTTACTCTAAGTTATTTTTGTAACTGTGCAAATAACATCTAAAATAACTTATTGTTCTGCATGTTGTAGAGAAGTGTCCTTGCAAAAGGACAAGCCAAGTCAGAAAAAATGCCAGAAGACATCCAAGCACTATGACGGTGAGGGAAAGTATTGTACCTTTCCTACACAGGATTTCTGCAACTGTGCTGTGTGCAAAGCAATGCTGAATAAGACTGCAAGGTTTCCAGGCTTCCCACAGGTTATAAAATGCTGTGATTTAATGATCAAATATGTGAGACTATCAGGATTTTCAATCATAACATGAGTTGCATTTTGACCATAACTACAGAAATTATTTTCCTCTAGTTCATCTCAAAAAGATGTGTTTTATAACTATATCTTATCAAATAAGAATGAAAACCAGATGAGGTATTACTGCTCTGAAACCTGTCCTCTAGTATTAACCTCCTTATGCTATTAAATTTGTGTATAATAACAAAATTAATGTATTGAGGTTTTATTACTGCAAAACCAATGGAGCTACTAATACAATAAAACTCTCTGGGAAAAAAAAAATTGTATTGTTTTATAACTTCTTGACACTATTTTTCTCCTCCTAGGAAGAATCCTATGTGAGAGAAAATTCTGTTTATACAGTTAAAAAGTCTACATGGATCATCTTTTAGATTACAACAGATAAAATATGACTGAGATTGTTACTCTTAATAACTTCTAACACTATAGTAAAAGTAAATTTATGTCAGATTTCATCCATAACTTAAAGGATTTCATTTGTGACTCTGGCACTATCATAAAATAATATAATTAGCCAAAACAGAACTTCCCTTGCCAGAAAACAAGATACTTTTCATGATACTCAGGGAGAGAAGATTAAAAGTGTAAAAGGAAACATATATTCACAGAAAAGTTTGGCTATTCAAGTATTGTAGTTTTAAGCCCAGCTGAATAGTTGCTCACTCAACCTCCACTCCCTCCACCTTCCCCTACCTCAGTGGAATGAGGAGGAGAATCAAAATAAAACTTTTATGTTGAAATAAGAACAATTTAATAATTGAAAATAAATTAAAATACAGTAAAAATTGTGAATAATAGGAGTGATGATAATATTAAAGGACAAACAAGTGACACACAATACAATTGCTCATCCCCAACTGACCCATGCCAGAACCCCCATTCTCAAACCCCCATTCCCAAACTCAGATCAGCCTCTTCCAAGTAACTGTTTATATACTGGGCATGACATTCTGTGGTGTGAAATGTCCTTCTAGTCACCTGTCCCAGCTGTGCTCCCTCCCAGTTGCTTTTTGCTCACCTCCTCAGTGGCACAGCATGACACAGAAAAATTCCCTGATTTGGGATAAACATGACTTAACAAAAACCCAAAACATCAGTGTATTAACAAAACTATTCTTATTCTGAATCCAAAACAGCACTATAACCACTGCTGAGAAGAAAGTAATTCTATCCCACCCAAATCCAGGACATCCAGTCAGCTAGAAGTGAATTTCTTACCATCCAGAGTTAATATGTCTATAGCAGTTGTGATCTTGATAATTGAGTTGCACTTTTTCATCACCCTTAATTCCTTAAGTTAACAACCATCTATATTACAAGTGGACTGTATTTCTAAGAAATCTTAAGACCAAATTCATTGCTCCTTGCAAAGATAACAGTTCTCCTGTTGAAAATTGTCATGATAGCAGCACTACTGACAAACTAGGATAAGCTATTTGTCCCACACTTGGCTAAGAAAGTCCTATCATGACAGTATTCCATCTTCTGGTACAATGGTATTACCACAACATCTCAGCATATAGACCAATTTATTCTACAAAAAGGAGCTGTAGCAGACAGAACTTGAATAACATAGGTATCAGTATGAATTAAACCAACCTGAGGGTTTTCCTAGGTTTAGTATTGAGAAGAGACCCGGCATTTCTCACTGCATTGTGCAAAAGCCAGATTCACTTACCTCAGCCTGCCTCTATCTTGGTGGAATTTTCAACTTACTGTCATGGACAGAAAGGATTTCTCTGCTGAAAGCAGATTGTTTTAAACAGTCGAGTCACAAAGGAAAATCTGTCCCAGCCTTATGACTTGTCTGCTTGGCGTATATTTCTGACAGTGAACTAGCATTGTGATAATCACAGGTGAGAATGAAATCGTTTACTTGTTCTAGAGGTAACTGTGTTTTATTTCTTATAGCAATTTTACATATATTACATTTTTTTCACAAGTTGTACTATTTCAAAATTATTTAGTGTATGTTCAGACTTCACTTTTGTTTCCATTTAAACAAAAAGAATATTGAGTCAGTTTGAAACACTTTGCAGCTGAGGACTATTTTTGAGTTTCTTCCAAGTGAAACACATCCAGTAGAATATGCTTTAATTTAGATTTTCCTCAATGCTGTCTAAATTTTGTCTGATGTTGGGTATGAAGTTAGTGTCTGTAATTATTATAGTTATAACCTACAGAGCCAAAGCATCAGGTTAAACAATAGGGGAGACATAAACATAGCTAAATTATCTTTATACTTCTTTCTGATCCTTTAGCAAATGGGGAGACTTGTATACATTTAGGCTAAATACAAGCCATGTAATACAAACAATAATCACATTTCCTCCCAGACCAAATGATTGATTGTACAGGGTATTAAGTATTCATTTTTTGTCTGTCTCCAGTTTCAAGCTTTTAACCCCAAACACCTTTATTGTGGAGGATTTTTTTTGTCAGGCTTTGAAAATCCAAAGGTGAAAAACCCAAGCTTGGATGCAACAGCTTATTCAGAAAGACAATTGCAATGAAATTCTGTACTGACATCCTAAAAAAACCAGAATTCCCCTGAGTATGTTTTCTGAGATGTCAGGATAGTGCACTATATACCCTGAAAAAATAAACTGTATGCTAAACTGTCTGCCAGATTTGAGAAGAGTGGGTCAGTGATGCCCAGATGGTCTTTTGCATTTCCTAGGTCTGCTGTACATGAGATTTATTTGCAGAAGAGATAAAGAGCTACACATATGCATTCAATATACTTACACAAGGGAAGAGGCTTAGTAACATTTACAAAATGCTCTATCCTGAGCAAAAACAAATCCGTGGGAGAATACTGAACTTTCATATTTGCCCTCAAACCTATATTTAACTAACAGTGTACTTACATTTAAACCACACTAAATAGATCCTAGCTGTTAACACTGTTCTTGTACAGTATTACAAATACTTTGCCTTAATATTTTGAATAAAGATAGATCATGTATTAAGTGTAAACAAATAAAAATGCTATAGTTAAAAATAGGCATATGCTGATTTAGGTTCTACTGTGGTAGTAGTTGCTTGGACTGCTGTTCTGACAAATTTGTGGGTACTGACAAACAAGCTCAACACAGAAGTAGTATTTAATACCGCTGCCAAGAGATCTATGCCCTGCCTTTTACATGTGTACATGATCAAATTTTAACTTTAAAAATTGTATGGTTTCAATTAATTTGTTTTGACTGTTGATATCAAACTTTTGTCTGTTGATTCTACTGTAAATAAGAGTATTTTTTTTTAATTGAAAAAATATATGTGAAGAAGGAAAATTGCACTGTTTCTGTCTTTCAAGGCTCTTTCCCCTTGCTTTTTTAAACAACACATATTATTGATGTAAGAGAATATGTAAATATATTACCCCCCTTCAGTAGAATGTAATATGGAATAAAAATGATCCTTGTAGCACCCATGTACCAAGTAACACTCCTGCACCTTAAATCCTGCATCTTGTTTAGATCTGAATTCCCTCACAACCCACATCTCCACCAGCCATACTCTCTGTTTCCTGCAGCCACAAATCTCAGGTCAGATTCAGAGTCTTCCTGGTGATCTTCCTGCAAAAGCAACACAGCTACTAGTCATATGTGATGTACCTGTCAAAGTTCTTTCTTGTCATGAGACGTGGTTGGTGGTGTATGTGCTAAAGAGTTGCTTATACTAATATTTATGAGCTTTTTCAATAAGTGAGTGTTCTATGCCTATATGGCTATTTCTCAGTTCAGCTCTAAGTACCATTTAAACTACTACTTCCCCTGCCATAGCACTCTTAGGTGTCTGTTCTTGGAAATGTATCTCTTTTTACCTTGCATTTACTAACTTTGGGCAGTCTGACTTATACTTCGTATTACATGTGTTGCAGCTGTTACCTAATCAGATTGTCTGCAGCTTGTTTTCACTGTTTGAGGGCCAGAAAAATGAAAATATGAACTAAATGCCCAATTCTGAAAGCATTTCCTATTATGAGGAGCCACGGTGGAAGCAAAAAAAATTACTTTGAGATGAGCTATGGCCAATTTGAAAAGCCTGCAGGATAGTACTGTAACATACAAAGAAAATCACCTTGCTTAAATTCTAAAAACCTAGAGTATGATGAATATGTACAGGAAGAATCCTGAAAAGTGTGGAAAATTTTAATCCTCACCAACTCACAGGGAAATGAAGGGTGCTGAACAGACTGAATAGACAAACTAGTAAGATTGTTACACTGTAGGCAAAGATGACATTTTGTAAAATTTTAAGTGATATGTCACACATAATGATTTCAGACAATAAACTGGGAGATCAACAGAATAAAGGATTGAGTGTTCACTTGGAGATGCTAAAATTTTTATGTGAAATCAAATTATACGGCACATGTACTCTATATTTTAAATGTTCTGTACTGTTTTGGTGTGGCAAGATTTTGGTAGTGGTGTACCTACAAGGCTAGAAGTTTTCTCCATATGCAATAAAATCAGTGCCAGCTGTCTCCAAGATGGACTTGCTGCTGCTGACCATGGCTGAGCCCATCAGAGACATTGATAGTGTTGTGGAGATAAAGGATTTGAGAAGGGGAGAAACGCTTCTGCACAAGAGCAAACGTATCCAAAACAGAGGTGTGAGAATGTGAGAGAAGCAGCTCTGCAGACACCAAGGTCAGTGGAGAAAGAGGAGAAGTGCTCCAGGCACCAGAGCAGAGATTCCCCTGAAGCCTGTGATGAGGAAGGATGTGTGTCTGCAGCCCAGGAAGTCCACANTATCCAAAACAGAGGTGTGAGAATGTGAGAGAAGCAGCTCTGCAGACACCAAGGTCAGTGGAGAAAGAGGAGAAGTGCTCCAGGCACCAGAGCAGAGATTCCCCTGAAGCCTGTGATGAGGAAGGATGTGTGTCTGCAGCCCAGGAAGTCCACAGTGGAGAACATATCCACCTGCATCCCATGGGCTTCATGCTGGAGCAGGTGGATGCCTGAAACAGGCACTGACTCTGTGGGCTGCCTGCACTGGAGCAGATAGCTGGCAGGGGCTGTGACTCCGTGGAGAGAGGAACCCATGATAGAGCAGGTTTGCTGACAGGACTTGTGGCTCCACAGGGGACCCATGCTGGTGCAGCCTGTTCCTGAAGGGCTGCATCCTGTGGAAGGGACCCAGGACAGTGCAGCAATTCAAGAAGTGCAGTCTGTGGGAAGGGATAATTTCGTGGAGGATTATCTCCCATGGGAGGGATCTTCTGTTAGGCCAGGGAAAGATGTGAGGAGGAAGGAGGGTCAGAGACAACGTGATGAACCAACAACCTGCATTCTACATTCCCCTGTGCCACTGAGGGAAGGAGGCAGAGGGTTTGGGAACAAAGTTGAGCCCATGAAGAAGAAAGAGGTGGGGGAAGATGTTTTCAAGATTTGGTTTTATTTCTCATTATCATACTCTGATTTTAAATTAAACTGACTTCCCCAAGCTGAGTCTATTTTACATCTGCTGAGTTTTCCTTCTCTGTCCTTATATTGCCCACAAGCCTCTCATTCATTACATTTTGTCTCCCCTGCCCAGTTGAAGAGGGAAATCAGAGAGGCTTTGGTGGTCACCTGGCAGCCAGCCAGGGTCAACCCACCACGTGAAAACAGTGACTTTCAACAGGTGAATGGCCAGCTAGCAGCTAGCCATTCAGCCTTCTAACCTGTACATTAAAATATACCCATACCATAACATAGCAGTAACACACATAGTTTGTAGGTATCACACAATGTTGTACCTATCGTATGTGCCTTTTCACAGAAATAAGCAGAAATCTGTGAAATAAAAGCAAAAGGGGTTATGACTTCATACATTTAGGTACTACTGCTTTTCAACTGTAAGTATGACAATATTAGCTGGTTCATGATGTATGAAGTTACAGACCTTTCCACTTGTCTGAGTTAAAGACTAAACCACATCAGGCAAAGGGTAGAGCCTTTTCCACCTGTCTCTTTTGGACTACTAAAGTTTTCATATACTAAATACATATTTTGACTGTTTTCTGTGTCTTTCATTTGAGCTGCTAATGTTTAATTAAATAAAATCAGAAAATGGGGTGTTTTGAAGCAGTAAGAACTGACTTTGAAATGATTGCAATATTCACATTATTTTCTGCATATAGTTCTGCCACAGATATCTCTTATTTTTACCTGATGTTCTTTTTTATCAGAATCACTGAAAAAAGCATTGACTCTGCCTGATCTTTTACATCAAATTATCTTTGCATTGGAGACTAAAATTTCTTCCTATCAGTCTTCTTTCAGGATATTAGTTTGCATTTTAGGCTGGGTAGTGATGGGATTCCCTTCAGCAGAAAAATTTTAAAGGATAGTTTGCTTTTGAATGGTGCCTCTTTGCACTTTAGCACACACTGACTGTCCAGTGCATTATATTCATTTACAGCAGGACAACAATCTATCCCAACAGTCTTCATATGTCACACTCTACCCTACTGCCAATCCACCACATGATTTCCTTCTTCCTCCTCCCCTGTAATGATGTGCTGTTAGAAAAAACATTATACACACACCACATCATCCCACCACAACTTCACACCACTCCGATTTTCTGATGGCATCTGGGCATGCAGAAGAGGCCCATATGGAACAATCAAGAGTCTCTTCTCACCCAGAATCTTAGAAAATGTGCCTGGACTTATGGATTTGGCGTTTCATGGACACATCTCCTGGTATAAGGCCCAGCTTGAGAACACCAGCGCTGGGAAAAACGTGTGTTAAAACTGCTAAAAAGTAGGATCTTGTGATAGCCTTCAAATGCACTAACCCATAGTCAATGTTGTGGGTAGCTCATTTCACCACTTCTCTGACAAGACACTACAACAGAGCCAGCTGAACAATCCAGGAATAGGGCTTACATAGCACAGGACCTGGAAACCAGAGGAGCATGGATGCGTATGTCAGTTCAACAACAACAGTCTGCTGCCTGTTATGTTGATGCCCCATGTCTTCATAGATTAAAAACAGTGTGAATTTCATGTAGCAAAATTATGGATCAGTAAAATATGGAAATAAAAAGTCCTAACTTTGGATTTTTTACTGACAAAAGACAGAATTGCATGAACTTTTGCATAGGCCGTTAATCTAGTTATTCTTTCTTGTAAGTGAAATTAGTACCCTGGGATATAAACAGTATATTTTCTGTTGGAAATTTCTTTCCTGCTGATATACAAAATGTTAAAGATTCATGATCTGGAGTGTCCTTCCTGAATCGTGTTTGGTTTAAGTCTGAAATGATGGTCAGTAACAATTTTCCTCATTTGAACTGTCCTGTAAATACACTTAAAGTAGAGGTATACCGAATATCTCTAACATGCTGACTGTTGAGGACTGTTTAAAAAATGCTCCAATGATATATTAACCATAAGAAAAGTAAAGAAATTAATAGTGATTCAGTTGGCACAATAAATAGATAAAGTACATGTCCGTAAGGTTGGAGTTTGGAGTATACTTTTGTGTATTATAGGCAGTGCTTCCTTCCACAGCATGGCAGAAGAATCTTCTATTAGCAGTAAAATAAGCAAGAATTATCATTATTTATTTTAAAACCTAAATGTGCCTCAGCTGGAAATGGGAGTTAATAAGCCATTTAAACTGTTAAATCTTACGCAGACACTATGTGTATGCATTTTCCAAAGTATGGTAACATTATTGTGATTACCTCGTTCTGGAAAATTATATAAAACCCTAAGATTCATAAAAGCTTTTGGAGAGTCAACATATCATGGAAGCATGTGTATTTTGTTTCACTATTATTAACAACATCAATAATAAAATTTAAAGATATCCCTCTTTGCTTGGAACAAAGGTCTTCTTTTATTAGTTCAGTGATACATCTGAAAAATGACCCTGTGCCCCTAAATAATATGCACAGATTAGGTGCAACTATGATCACAAAGACCTGTAAATTACTGAGACACAGTGATTTATTTATGTTTTATGTTTCCCCTCTTTTTTTTTTTTTCTAAAGTAAATTCTTGTAGGTGTAACTAATATTTCACAATGCTGAAAAGTTTTATTTTAAGGCATATTAACCTTTGATTCACTGTCAACTTTAGAATTTTTTTTGTTAAAAAATTGCAAATTTATATAAAAAGTGTTTGAGTTCTAATTTCTGTGTAAACTTTTACCTGCACAGCATATAGTGGTTCACTGAAATTGCATGTCTCTGTACATTAGCATATGTAAATAAAAATAAGGATTGGTGCTATGGTGGTAGCAATAGTAAGTCTGATTATACTGCTAAAGCATCTTCGATTTAACAGTTTTCATGTCAGCTTCTGGAAGCTGCATCTGGCCGATTCTTAAAATCGCAAAGTACTGTAGTATAAAAAGGTCTAAATTTCAGTTTGCAGATTATTTTATAGGAAGACAATGCCACATAGCACATTGAAAAATATTCCCAACCAACCTTCTTGCATTCTAGTGTGGCTATATATAAACGTTGAAAATTTGGGGTAAACTGAAATTAATACAGCAATTTGTTCCAATTTCTTTGAGAGAAAAGCTCTTCAAGTTACTCTCAAAATTTTGAAGATAATGAGATACACATCAAAGTATCAAAAAGCTAACTTAAAACTAGTCATGAAACTTTTTGAAATATATCATCATAGTTTCTTTTCTCTTGCTTTCTAATGTTCGCATACGTGATTTTTACTAATACTTTTTTTACTAAATTCCCTGGTTAAGTGCCATTATTGTTTTTTTTTGCTGTTGCAGGTTTGTAATACCCATAGATATATAGAGTAGGGGTTAAAAAGAAAACATAAAACCTGATGATTCCTCCCTAATTCTATGATTCCTGTATCTGAGGCTTTCAGAAAATGAGTTAATTTTTAAAGGGCTTATTATTTAAACTCCCTAGGTGTATTTGGCCTGATTGTGACAGAGTCAATTTTCCAGTTTATTTCAAAGCATCTCTTATGTATTAGAATTTTTAACTTAACTAGTACTGATAGTACACTAATTTTCTAGCTTTTGCTGAACAGCATTTGCACAGCATCAAGGATTTCTCTGTCCCCACACTGAGGAGATTGTGGGTGCACAACAGTTTGGGAGGGAACCGAGCAGATGATCCAAAATAACCAAAAAGATATTCCAAGCTTTATAATGTAATGTTCATCCACAAAAGAG
>VXBB01015317.1:0-14343 GCA_013399915.1 Illadopsis cleaveri
GGGAGCGGCTCCTCGCAGGCTCGCTGCCCCGTCCCGAGCGCTCCTGTCACCGCGGCTGATGAGGTGAAGATGGTGATCCGCGTCTTCGTCGCCTCCTCCTCGGGCTCGGTGGCGGTGAGTGGGGGCGAGCGGCGGGGAGCAGGGAGAGGAGCGCGGCCGCCGCGGGCAGGGCTCAGCCTGAGGGGCCGGGGACTGCGCGGGGCTGGCAGCCCGTGCTGCCCAGCCTGCCAGCCCGTGCTGCCCAGCCTGCCCTCGGCTCCGAGCCTTGTCCCCGCACCCCGGCACGGACCCGAGGCCGTCCGTGGGCTGCCCTGGGACGCGGGGCTGAATTTGCCGCGGTTGCCTGTGCGATGGGGGCGGGAAAGACAACTCTCCTCCGCAAGGCTGCCGAAGCTTAACTAGTTCGTAAATTGCCTTTGGCAAACCAGGCTCCCCGAAACCTTTGTAGGGGACGAGTCTTGGGTGTGTTTAAAGGGTCTCAGAGGTCGTTAAGTGGGGCTAAACTTTCCCTTTTGGGAGGCGATCAGCGCCGCGGTGCAGGGGAGACCATCCCGAGGGGAGCCGAGCTCGGGCAGGTGCGGTGCCTCCGTGCCTGCCGCCCACGGCAGGGTGGACAGATAAACACAAGGAGAGCCTAGGGACAGGCTTCAGGCCAACAGCACCTCTCTGCATTAAGAAATACTCTGGAATAGGTACGGCTCTTCCCAGGCTCGCTTTTGAAGGGTATCACTGCATTCTCTGTTTAATTGAAGCTTGTACATCATTATCTTGTTAAATTAATTATGCATGTGACTTATGAATTTCCATATTTTCATATAAAGTGACAGCTTTTTGTTAAGGAAATCTGGGCGTAAAAGTCCTACTGAATTCATTCTTTAAAAAGAAACATCAAAGGGATTTAGATATAATTGATATTCTTTATGCTTCAGCAGTGAACAGCACTTTCTGTGTTGCAGAAGGATGTAGCACATTCCTATATGAAGGTTTATTGTGTATTCAGTTCCTTCAGCCTTTTACTGTATGGATCTAGTTTTCGGTTCAGTAACATGATGATAGGTATGTGTTCTGATATGTTTTGGCATGAAGTGTTCAAAATGCTTAGTGGCTGCATTACAGCTAATAAAAACTCATTATTTATTTCAGTAGCCAACTGAGTAAACACAGCATCTTCAGAACTCTGTAATCCACGTCCATTAAGCATGCATAAAAGAAACATCATCTTCCCTGCATGGGCAGTTGGTTCACGCTGAGGTAGTGTAGCATTGCTAGTTTTAGTTTCTGTTTCATGCCCCATGGGCTGAACAATATACATAGTTTTGTATTTTGTTTTTGTTGGAGGGGTAGAGAAGGGCCACATAGTTCACTCACCTCCATCTTCAGTCTGCAAGGAGGTTACTGATAGGAGTCTTTGATTCTGCTCTCTCCTTACCCTGTCTGCCTGCAAGGTACATATGCAGTTAGCAGAGCAATATAATTCTCATAACTGTTAACCCTGAAAACCAAATCTGAGTTTGACAAGCAATTTAAATTGCACATCAGTTGTCTTGCTGAGTTTTTTTCTGGGTTGGACAACAAGAAGATGACAGGATATGGGTAACAGTTTGCATGCTGGTGATAGTCACCTTTCTTCTTCACCTAGTCAGTAGTACATCTGAGTGCAGCCTAACTAGAGCAGAACAAATGATTCAGTGATTGAAGGTACTGTTATAAAGAGCCAGAGCTGTGGCATCTCTTTACTGTCAGTTTTTTTTTTTCATCTGTGTTATCACAGCATTTAAGAACTTTAATTATGGGCTAGGTTCCTGCTGTTCTCAGTGTTGCATCATGGAGGCTTTTCTTTTTTCTGTAGGCTTTGCAGGGGGTGTCCTTAGATCCAGGCTAAGAATGGCGGAAAATGACGAAGAAAACACTATTATTAGCCAGTTATGTGGGAATCTGCATCTGGAGAAGAGGGTGGTTGCTGTATTTCATGTCTCTAAACAGTTTTAAGGGAAGATTTAAACTTCTAGAACTAAACATTAGTGAAAGGAAAGAAAAAGTGTTTGAGTCATTAAATTGTTGTCTTCTCCAGCCTTCAGCACATCAGCTATTTTTTGGGATCCCATGTAATTCATAAGACAGAATTATTTCCCCACTGAGAAAAAGGAGTACCCCATATAGATCCTACTCTGTCTTCTGCTAAAAATGGTGTCAGAATACATGATTTAATTTCTACCTGTAAGTCAGCTTGAGTCAAATTGTAGGCAAGCTGCTTGTAAGAGTAGATGTTTCTCAGATTAGTATCTGACCTGCTGTAATTGACCAGAAACTTCTATACCTAATACTGACTGACAAAAAAAAAAGCAGTGTCATTGTGACATAATTTCTCTCTAGACATACTTTGTTAAATTACTTTTTATTTTAAAATGGAAAGTCCATGTAGTCTCTAGAGTAAGCTATTGTTTTGGCAAATATAATGAGCTAAACTCTTTGTGTATGACTCCTTTTGAAATCTTCAGAATACCCAGGTGAAATGATAGGCATTTGGCGGAAACATTCCTGAGAAATACGATTGTATACTCAGAAAAGGCTTTAGTTTGCATAAATATAACTTTATCTGGAGTCTACTAGAATTTTTATTGATCTCGATACTTGGTGTAATTTGTTTTCTGCTAAAGAAGATAAAAATATCTAATTGTCATGCATGACTCTATAAGTCTAGTGCATAAAATATTTTGAGGGTCATTCCAAAGAATGAGAAATGGAAGTAATCGAAGCAAATCAGAAGGGGCCAAGAATAACGTGAATTTTCCCTTCATTTGGTTTTGGAGTTCTCCCTGCAGCATCTTCCGCACATCTGAAAATTCGTAGACCCCCGAGAGGTTAATTGTTGCAATTGCTTTTTGTTTGTTTAATAAAACTTGTGACTATAAATGCTTCATGAGCTTAAAATAATTCACAGATCCCAAAATGTAGTTGTTGCTTAAGTGGAAACATTGATCTTCAGTGTTTAGGGACAGTGGGTTTAGCCTGTAGGGACGCTGTAGAGGAGTTTCTGAGACCTTCTTGTGGGAAGGGAAGAGGGAGGCATTGTGCGTGCGGGTGCATTTCTAAATCACCTCGTGTTGTGTTAAGCATGCATTAGGCAGATTCAATTGAATCGCAATGCGAATCCTCTGAATAGGCAGACAGGCATGTTTCTACAAGCCTTACTGTCTCCTGCTCTTTCTGACCTGAATTTCTACTTGTGTTGGTAAGCTGTGTCTCGAATTCCAAGCACTTCTTTGTAGGGCTGGGGAGGCAGGCTTTGCTACTCCTCCCTGATAAGGACAATCAATGTTCTTTTGTGCCGAAGAGAAATGTTACTTTAAAAGTAGCCTTTACTTTTCTCTCTCAGCAGTGCTTCACTGTTTTCAGGAAATAGTTTATGCCCATGTTTTTCCCCAAATCATTCCAAGGTGACTGTAATTTTATCTGTTTCACTTTCTCCACTTCTCTATCAATAAAATTTTACACTTGTACTACTGTACTACATGTGGACTCATGGTTTTCAGTGTTTTTAAGCAGCTTTACCTTTGTCAGGAAGCTGGTAATATAAGATAAATAACTTTAAGTTTGGAATTCCTACAGTTATTATCTAGAAAAGCCAAACCAGACAAGACTTCAGTCTTGCAGTTAGAGGGCTGAAAATCAGGTAAGGGGAATATCATTGAAGAGTTGTTAAATAATGGAGAACCTTCAAACCACTGCCTCACTTGTACTTTCTCCTTTTTAGTGTTAATTTATTGAAGCTTCATCTCTTGAGCTGAACAGATAATATAGGGGAATAAGTGAAATAATGGCACAGCAGGTACAATCTGCTCTGACTAGTGAGATACGTGAAGCACTTTCCCACTGTAATTTTTGTATGCTCACAAGATGAGAAAAACTGGTTACTGAAATGAATTCCTTTCAGTGCACAAAGATAAGTGCTGCTCAGCCACATTCTTCAGGAGAGCATGTTTGGGAGGACAGGAGAGTTTGGGGAGGAACAGCAACAACCTGAAAAGAATAGACTCTTTTAAATGACCAAAACTTGGACTTTGACTCTTGCAACTGAAGAGGATTATGGATTTTTTGCTAGGAAGCTTGATAAGATAGGTGCAGTTATAGTTAAATTGTTTCTATAGCAAATATTGGTTTTATGAGACTAAAGCTCTCCTTTTGATTAAGCTTATTATGGAGGTCAAATGAGTTGGATTTTTTGTTTCCTGGAATGACTTTAAATCACATTATAAAACATTGGAATGTCAGAATAATTATAGTCATGTTTGTTTGGTTCACATGTTGTTAGGTAATCTAATGGAGACAAATACAGTGCTAGCATTCTTAAGGCTAAGCTGGTTTCCGATGGATGATGAATTTCAACTCCACCCTTGTTTGTAAAAAGTCATTGTAACTCAGCCTTTCTCACAGCACTTCTCAGAAAGATTGTGCTTCTTGTTGTAGTTGTGGAATAAGTTAACTTAGAATAAGTCGCTTCTAGAATATCCACCATCTTAACTTTCTTGTTTGTTTGTTTGCCTCTCTGCACCACAAAAGCACAACAGTCAAAACTGAAATTGATTTGGCTGAGTGATATGAGTGCCTTTTGAGAAAACAGTGTTAGTTATGGTGGTCATTTGGAGAGACTGACAACTTGTTGCATGTAATTTATGCAAATTCAACTAAAATAAAAAAGCTTTGTAAATTATAAATGCTATGATTTTTTTAATATTTGAATTTTGTAAAATCAGATCAGAGCAGCAGGTAAGCTAGCTTTTCAGAAATGAGACAATAATCTTTACAGTTGGAAGTGATCCTGCAATATTTACATGGGAAGTAGCAGTATTTTGGGTGCTTAACCACAGTATTGTCTACATCTGTTAGCGTGCTGAGAATATACCTGTTGGATTGGATCCTCAAAGCCTGATTCATAAATCCCACATGAACATCATACTGTGTCACTTCATCTGTTCAAGGTGGTGGTGCTTTTGGCTGTGCACCTACAGAGCACTGGATACTGGAAGAAAAAAGCTAGATCCTTGCTCAGTCACTGGACACATCATGTGTATCCACATCTTGGACATTAGCAATTATATTAGGTGCACAGGAGAGATCTGGGGACTTTCTGAATCTAGTCCCTTTGATGAACAAAATTGGTTCCTTCCTTCTTCTTCAGGTTTCTTATTATCAGGTCAGGTGACTCACATTCATCTTTGCTGGCTTCTGTCAGTCCTATTTTGCTTATGGCAGAGAGAGCCTGAGAGCTTCACTCATGACTGAATTCTGTGAGGCAAGGAGGTCAATGTTGAAGGCTTTAGCTGGTTTTCAGCTTAAGGACTCACTGTCTGTGCATCTGTGTTTCAGGTCTGTATTCTAAGTAAGTGTAAACTCTAGTTCCTTTCTCCTGCCTTGTGATGGAGAGAACTGAGGCTGTGAACAGCAGCTCAGACCGCTTAAGGAATGTGTTCAGGAGGGAGCTGAATGTGAACTCCAGTCACAAGGATGCGGGTTGAATTTGTGTATGGTATTTAGTACCTAACTGTTGCACAATTCTTGTATGCTCTAGTGCTTTACAAATATTTACATTTCTTCTTGGCAGATAGATCATATAAGAAATAATGCCACTTTAAAGAACATGCTTTGGACTACACAATGTCATGTGCAGAAGGTTTCAAACCAACCTTTGATTACAATTAGCTGTAATAAAACTTCAAAGAAGGTATTGTTCTGACTGAGGTTATGTAGACTTTTCCCCTTTGTTTTTCTATAAAGAGTACAGCAGTATCAACGTGCAAGTCCCCAAATGGACATACTTCACTGATGGTGACCCATGCTCTTTCATCTTCCACCCATGTTGATAAAGTCTAGAAATTCTTTTTCCTAACTCTGGTCATAGTGCTACAGATTGCTGGATGTTGCATAAAACTGAATTTGATTATAATAAATGAAAAAGAATATTGAAGTAGAAGCTAACATGCATGCAATTTATTGGTACAAATTACTTAGGAGCTTTCAGAAATTGGGAGTTGTGGAAAAATAGCATTTAAGGAAGTTTTTCATTGTAAAAAATCAGTATCATTGATAAAATCAGTATCACTTTTGTGTTTATCAATCTGAGTGCAACTTGGAGATAGAGAATTGTCACTGGCTGGTAACCCAGAGTGTGTCTCTTTAATAGCAACTACTCTAAGGGCAACAGCTTCCTCACCTGCAGCCTCAAGTGTTGGCCCCCTCAGGGAGTCTGTTCAAAAGGAAATGCTGCAATCTTTGCTTTCCTTACAGTATGGAAACTTGCTAAGAAGAGTAATGAACACAGAATCACAGGACTCTATGGAATCTATTTCTAGTTGAAATCTACTGTATCCAAAAAAGCATGAGTATGTTCAAGTGTGTCAGTGTTTTTTAACAGTTTAATTTTTTAATAAGTTTTACAGAAGATAGTTAACATTTCATGAGTCCCTTAAGTTGGCAAATTTTCTTCCTTGGCAAGGTAGGAGGAAATGTAGAGGCAGTGGTGGTGTTTCTTACCTGTGACTGTCAATGAAATTGGTCTGCAGATAGCTGCCGAAGCTCAGGAGAGCTTCTGAATTCCTCCGTAACCAAGATATTGTTTCCGTAATCTTCTCTCCTGGGGTTGTGTGTTGTTTATTTGGCACCCGTTGGATGGGCAGATGGATTTAGTTCAGAGACTTAAGTCACTGTTGTCTGTCATTTCTGAATACATCAGATTTCAGTGTGTCTCATATAGATGAACAGAGGGTGACCTGATCTTGGAAGGAATGGCTCAAAGTTGTTGGTGACTGAGCAGAAGCAGTGACTTGGATACAAACGATGTACAGGCAATTAATTTGACATAATTCGTCTTATTGCAAAATAACACGCACACAAAACTTCCTTTCTTGTCTTATGTGGGCTGTAGACCTCCATCTGTAAAGTATTTTGGGGTGAAATCTTTTAATTCTTTGCTTCACAGCTGTGGCAGTCCTTCCACTCAGGTGTGCTACTTTAATGTAAGATATTTATCACCATTCTGAAGGGGCTGACTCTAAAGTGTGTGGGTCCTTTTGTGGTCATAAGGGCTACAGTGATGAGGAACCTACTCAAAACAAGTAATTTCTATCTCGTTAGTGGGGGAAGGGAAAAATCAATTTAATTTACATCAGTAAACAAGCTTACTTAGTCTAGATTTAATATTGTAGTTCACTTGAATTGAATTTGGTACAAAGAAAAGGGGGTAACTGTCTTTCTGGCTGATTTCTGAAGAGAAGTTCTTAGGAGATGTAGGTTGTTCAAGGAGTCAAGTGAATCATCAGTGACATTATGCCCTTCTGTTGCTGCCCATCTGCCTTGGGTAGGACAGACCTTGTCTTCAAAGTTACGAGCTCCAGGATTTGTTATTGTTGATTTTGCTGTTCTGTCCCTGGATAACTAATCCCCATCATTCCTACTAAGACAGAATGGGAAGGCACAAGGTGTTGGTCATTTTACTGCAAGGAATAAACTTGCAGAAGTTAATGCCTGGGAGTGACATTTGCATATGCATCAACTTGCATTTTGTTTGAATATGCATATGGAGATATGTACTTTTGCATGCACGCATATATACGGAGAGATACAAATATCCATATATTTATGTGGATATGGAGAGATATATATGTTTATGTATACATACTTGAACCTTTGAATCACTGATAGTGCTAATTATCCCTCAGTAAAAATAAACCACTGATTTTAGCATTCTCAGAAGAGAAATAAAGTCCTGGTGCCTTTAGGATGCTCAAGATATGTCAGCACCTGTTGGGGCCATGTCAAAAATGCCTGCTCCTTTTTTATTGCAGCTGTGGATGTCTATCTTCAGTGTAAGCTAGAGTGCTGAAATCCTGGTGCTTCTCACCTATCTCTATTATTCTATGTTATTCCATGTGTCTGCCCTATACTTAAAAGCTTTATTTATGTACCTTACTTCAGCTAATAAGTTGTTTTGCAGAATATCAGAATAGTTATACCAATGTTAAGGTACCCACCAGTGTGATTGTGCTGGTTAATGGGGACATACAGTGGAATAAAATAGTTCCCTTTCTATCTAGGAAAAAGGTAACATTGGTGTAAACAATGTTAGAAAGATTTTTATCTGACAGCTCTGACAGGGGTGGCAGGGGCATGTGAAGACCTTAGTTCTGATAACTTCAAAGTTGCTCTTCTGCCTGTTTCAGAGCTCCAGGACTAGACGCCTGGCTGTGTTCTGGCCTCCTCCATCACAGCTGAGCATTTGCCTGGGTGGATGCTCAGGTGGATGGGTAATACACTGGCCAGTGGAACCAAGTGTCTGCAGCGCCAGGCCATGTCTAGCTGTGCCACTGTCACAGGGGTAATGATAACTTATGGCAAGCTTCTGCTTGTGGCAAAACCCTGATCAGCCACACTTCCTGGGTTTCTGAATGACCCATTTCATGGGATTGTTCTGTTGCAAACTCTGCCAGCAGGGTTCCCCTCAGAGCTTTTGTTTGCGAGAAGAGGCCTGAAGCCATGAATTTGTACTTCATATTAAATGCAAATGAAAATATGATTGGGTATGTTCTATTCACACATGCTAACATGCTTTTGCATTGGCTTTTGGATTTTTATGCTGTTACAAAGGAGTAGAATATTGTTTACCTTCATGTGTTGGGAGATACAGCTTTTGTGATTCTTTTCACCAGTCTGTGTAGCATAGGTCCACTGAATTCACTGGATAGATCCCACTTGAAGCAAGAGAAAGTGACTAATAAAAAATTCATCAGAATTTAACAGTGGAAATTCTATTAAAGCTTTCACAAATTTGTTTTGTTTCCTAGCATTTTCATATGCTGCAGAGGATGATATTGGGTATTATCAGTGCTATTAAAACCTTTGAGTGATTATTTGGAACAATTTAATAGTAACATTACGAATCAATTAAAGACTGGTTTCTTAATCTGTGTTTTTCAGAGAAAATCGATTGAATTTTTGTGTGCCTTCATTTGAAAGGAGGCTTCCTTTGATCTGATGAATAATAGAGCATCAGCAACTGAAATCTGTCATTAAATTGCTGCAGGGTTAGTGAAATTATCGTCCCTGTCCAATCTAAAGAAATGCAATTCAAGTATGCATTAAACCTTTGATCTGGATCTGCATCTCCTAAGGTCAGATAGTCTTTCTGAAACATCTCTAATTGAGTGCTCTAATAGTTTCTGTAGAAACAGAGACAGGAGTAGCATTTGAAGGATGTAGATAGCATCACATTCTTCAGTGGGAACCAGCTAGGAAGCTAAAATTAGTTAGAAAAGAGATACAAAACTAGTCTTTGATCAAAGAAGACAGCTGCTATGAAGGCCCTGATGTGCAGGCAGTCCCTTCCTGCTCAAACTGGCTTGCCTGCAGCGAGGTCTGTTTTCTAGTAAAGGTTCCCAGCGTGAGGCCCCAGGGAAGTCTGAAATTCAGTGTGTTTATGCAGCGTGGTATTCAGCAATACCTTTGGCTATGTGGAGATGACTCCTGTTGACCTTACAGGAAATGTGTCTGCAGTTTATGGGACAATAATCTGATGGCTGCTGTGTTTGGGGATGCACCTTGTCACTAAGAAATGGGTCTGTACAAGTAGAAAAGAGAATTTACAGATACAGAGCTGCAAAAAACGCACAAGCTACACAGATACAGTTGCATTTGTTGAAAGAGAAATAATGTTGACATTTATTAATAAGGTTAGAAACCTTGTTCTGCTCAGTTGAGTCAAAGATAATTTTGTTACTGATCTGAATTATAGCAGTGGCCGTCAGCCCTGGTTTAGAAAATCCATCCTCCTAGCCTTACAAAAACATGAGAAAATGTTGCAGTAACGTAGTCCAGTTTTATCTGAAATACGGCATTTGTCTCAAGCCACAAGTGCATTTTTCTGTTGCAGTTTCATATAGTGCTGAGAAAACCTGTAAATATCTGCAAAAACTTAGCACAATGATTTCTGGAAAACTTGCACTGCTGTTATTTTAATGTGCATTGTCAGGGGTGTGTGTATCTGTAGTTGGCAGAATGACACATCTGTTCTGTGTGGATAGTAACTGTCAGTTGAGAAATAACGAAAGCATTGACAACTTTATTTTACAAACTCGTGTTTGAAACTCTGGGGGCGTGTTGGAATCATAGTATCTCTGCTCCTTTAAGATGAGAAAACAAGCAAATGCAAGCATAGTCCTTCTTAAGGAAAGGCTAGATGCTTTTTCTAAGTGGTCAAGGGGTCTTATTCCCCCAAATTCATGCAGGAGGATTAGTACCTGTGTGGGAAAGATATGGCTGTGACCTTGTGTTTATGTAGGAACAGGATTCTGCATTAAACCCAGCGTGCCACTGCTGTGCTAGACAGTACTGCAGTCCTCAAGCTTGCCTTAAACCCTCTGCCTTGCTGTCAGGGGACTCCTGCACATGGCATCTTACAGATCCACCTTCTGCCTCCACTGGCTCTTGTTTCGGAAGTAGCTGGAGCCGCAGTTGGGCGTACCTGGGTGTTGGGCTATGGGCCCTGAGTGACAAAATATAGAGGGTGCAGCTCGTGGTTATGGCAGGAGATGGCCGGATGAACTTGTATCTTGAGCTGACAGAACTAAGACCCCCACCCAGATGAAACAAGGCTAATTGCATGTTAAGTCTCCTGGACTGGTAGGTGTTTTTATCCATTCTGATAGATAAATACTTCTATGCCACCGGGTTTTGCTGCTTAAAGCTAATGTGAAGGAAGAAACATGACCTACTTTTTTTAGTGCTGAAAATTTTCTTTTGTATCTCATTTGCAATAAATATGGAAAATACAGCTGGGAATGCTTTATTCATTGTGATAAAACAATATGACTGATAAATACAGAGAACTAGTTCAAACACTTTCTGTGTTCTACTGGCTCACCTCATCACAGAAAAAAGTAAATTCTGTGTTTTTATCTTAAAAGTTCAGGTGGTAAACATGTTACATTATAGGAAATGTGTGTGAATCTCTTGTTAGGGGGAATTTTGTTTTAAAACTTTTATTCACAGAATTTAGAGTAGAATGGAATATTTTAGTTGGGAGTAACCTACAATGATCATCTAATCCAACTGCTTGACCACATCAGGGCTCACCAGAAGTTAACTAAAGCGTGTTATTAATGGCATTGTCTAAATGTGTCTTAAACAATGACAAGCTAGGAAGCCTGTTCCAATGTTTGATTTCCTGTGAATAAAGGCTTCCTTATGACAAGTTTGAAACTCCCCTGACAAAGATATTACACATCCCATCACCGGATACCAGGGAGAAGAGATCAGCAGCTCCCATTCCACTTCCCCTCCTCAGCAAACTGTAGGGAGTCATGAAATCACCCCTCAGCCTTCCTTTCTCCACACTAGACAAGCCCAGGGCCCTCAGGTTCTCCTTACAGGACATTCCTTCAAGCTCCACCACCAGCTTTGTTGCCTTCCTCTGGATGCATTCAAGGACCTTCACGTTCTTCCTAAACTGGGGGCCCCAGAACTGCTCATGCAGTGGGATAATCACCCCTCTGGGTCAGCTGGTGATGCTGTGCTTGGTGGGCAATATGGGTTGCCCTCTTGGCTGCCAGGGCACACTGCTGAATATCAGAGCATTTGCTTAATTTCCAAAACCTGCTTGTAAGGCTGCTCTCTTTGGTGCTATTTCAGTGAAATTTAATCAATTACCAGATGTTTAATGTTTCAGGAAAATAAAGAAACATAGTGGATTAATAATGTTTTACTTCACAAAATCATAATTCTACCAAGCCAGCTGATGCACAGAACAAAGCAACATCTCTAAATGCCTGCAGATTTCTAGCTGTAGCAGTTTTGGACTCCCATGTGCAAACTATTCCCCACTCTGCTTACTCTGCACAACTGTGAGACTGAAAGATCAACTTTCTGTTCATCTGTGCAGGACTGAATTTCCAATAGTTTAGACTTGACAGTTCTCATCTACCTTGCTGAACTGGAACTTCGCTGGGGAGCAAAGGATATTCCTCAGAATCAAATAACTTGGAGAAAGCAAAAGAGATAAACATGAATAAATGTAATATAGCATGGAGATCAGAGAACAACTTGCATTTAGTTAGTAGGTACTGAAAAGTAGCTGAAATTATAAGGATGGCAGTTATCATACTTGTATTTATGTGTATGTCTTTTGAAAAAGAAGATATATGCTGTTTGTTGAAAGGGTTTCTTTCGTGATGCAAAATACTTACTATAAATATGCACTTTGACAAAAGTGTATGAGGAGGAGGATTTAAATGTAGAATGCCAAGCAGGAGATTTAAATTATTCTCTGGCATCTTTAAAAGGTTTCTGCTGGAAAAATGCATGAAAACAACACTTTATTTTAACCACTGTCTTGAACTACTGAAACATATGGAAAATGGCAAACAAAACGATCTTATCTATTGAAAGAAGTTAGCTGCCAGCTGAGATTTGAATTGTTAGCCTTTTGAAGCAATAGTCTAGCCCTGCAGGATGGTTGCATCAGGAGAAGTTCTTGATAGCTGAGGATATGTTTTACGAATTCCTGAGATCTTCCACGTTGGTCGAAGTTTCTCCTGTCTCTTGTACTAGCCACCAAGATCCTCAACTTTGTTTAAAAGAGAAAAAAAAGGTCCTAACACATAATTCTAATAATTCTGACTTTTTGTCTCACTGTTGGCTGAGACATTTTTAAAATCAGATGAAGTTATGGGCAAGCTCTGGTATCTGCCCTCTGTTTTACTTAGAGGTGGAGAACTGTTGAAGAACCAACACGCTTTCCCAGCATCCTCACGAGAAAATACCTATGACTAGGAAAGATCCTGTATCTGTAGCAAAAATACCATTTCAAGCAAACATTTTGTCAAATAGAAATGTTTTCAGGATAGTGTAATTCCACAGATTCTTCCTGTAAGTTATAGTCTAAACTGACAGCAGGCTTTGCAAGCTTCCCTACTAGAACAGCCAGCTTTGCATCCTGACCTTTAATCTGGCAGTCACCTGCTGCTTGCCTGGCTGGGCAGGGAATCTTCTGGCTATGTTACTTGGTCTGCATGGAGTCCTTTGGCTCTTAGTCTATCTCACTAATTTGGAGCTGCCTGTACCCTCAGTGAGACTTCCAAGTTCTGGTTCAATTCCTGCTGCGCAGTCTACAAGTTTCACTTTGTTTTAGCCATTTTTTATTTCCACAGAAATGCTGTATTTTTTAGTTTCACATTGATGCAATAGAAAAAAAAATCACACCATTAATTGGAAGGTAGATCCAGCATCAATGGCATTCTTATTCTTTTGATGAGGAAGCAATGAGCCAAAATTTGGGGTGCATAGCATCTGTTTTCCTACAGTCCATCAGAGACTCCTGTGTAAATGGATTTTCAACACTGTAAGAACACATTGTTTCTACTGCAAGAAGAAAATTATAGAATTAGTTACTTTATTTGTGTACATTGGTGGCAAGTCTTGTTTCCCAAAATACAGAAGAATTCAAAAGAAGTAGACTCAGGGATGACTTCAGAGGCTTTTTCAGCTGCACACATCTCAAAGGCACCCTGTGTGGCACTGTCTCTAGGTGATTTTTCTGTAGAGCATTGTCTTTTTCCTTTCTTGGTCTTCCCCCTTTTTCTGTTTCTTCCATTTTTGTCTCTTCTTTTCCCTTTGTGCTTATTGAAACCATATCTAGTAAACTCATGAGCAAACTCCCATTGTCTTGTTTTTAGCAGTGATAGTTGTATTTATACTTGCTAAAGAATCCTTTGTAATTCAGAACGTTACTCTGTTACTTGCACAGAGAGCAGTGATTTCAGACAAACTGCCTTAAATAATAAACTTTTCCCCTCACCCTGTGATAGACGTATGTGCGCATAGAAATAGATTTGAATGTGTTTATCAGAGTGCAACATCTGGCTAGGAAAATATGAGGCTAGCAGGCATTGGGCAAAAGGCAGTTTAACTGTCTTTGTAGCTTTATAGAAAATGTTTTCCTTTGCTGACTGCTTGTGATTAAGAATCTTTTAAAAACCAAACCTGTCTCAAATTTTAATTGCATTTCTTAAATAGTGGATTCTTTTCAAAGTTACCATACAAATATTGCCAAGAAGCAAAGGTGTGCAGAGTCCTTGGCTAAGCAGTATCTCAGCAGCTCCCAGAGACCTGCAGACTGATTTTGCATAAAGCTGAACAGATTGCCCTCTCCGTTTAATAGTGTTTCATATTGTGTGTCCTTAATTATGTCTCTGTGTGCAAGTGGAAGGTTGCTGCTAGCAGGAGACCAGGGCAGTGCTGGCTGCATGTGGCCACTGTTCACACACTGTTCTGTTTCTCTTCAGGTTGAAAAGTTCT
>VXBB01015317.1:14406-101525 GCA_013399915.1 Illadopsis cleaveri
TTTTTTTTTTTTTTTGGAGGATGAAGCATTCAGGTGCTTTTAGCTATTTGGAGCCCTGTTATGAGAAGACAGGGCTTTCCTTCTGTCAGATGCAATGAGGTATTTCCTATGGCGGAGAGGCACTCACTTTACTTTCAGAAATAGTTATGCAATGCTGATTTTTGTTTATTTTTATTTTAAAATTTTCTTCTCGATTAACCGTCTTCTCTTCATCACGGCTTCTCATCCTTTTTTCATATGTACACAGCTGAGTTGTATTTTCCTGTGTCAAGAATGATGAATTAATCATATGAACCTTTGTAAAGTTCTGTCTCAGTGCTGCCATTTCACTGCAATAAAAATTGCCAGGGATCAGTTATGCTCTTTTCCTAAGTCAGGCAAAGAAAAGAGAAATTTGGTGGGAAAATGAGGATTTGCATTTCAAGCTTGTGAATGCATGGGATAGTTTTTTATTGCTTCTTTATGAGAGCAGAAACATATGGAAACATAAGAAAAGAATACGTTAACACAGTTTAAAATTCTGTTCCTTTAATGTATTTAGGGCTTGTATCTGTTTGTTAGAATATAGTATCTCCTTATTATCTGTGAGAATATGTTAAGCCACAACTGTGTGAGAAGTGAAGATAAGTAATCCTCTGCAGTAGCTATATTACAGCTGCATTTTACACTGCAACAGTCTCTTTGGTTATGTTTGCATGACTTGTAAAGGCAGAGGCTTACATATAATATTTTCAGTCGTAGGAGTGAGTTGAGCTTGTGTTTATGTAACACAAATGCTGCTTATGCAGTTCATATTTCAAATACCTGTAGCTGGTCATGCTTTAGCCACTGCTGAGCCATTTTCTTAGGATGCAGTTTTGTTCCTGATATAAACTGATGAGATTGTGGTGCTGACATTATTGATGCTCTTTCCCTTGTTCTCCTGGTTCCTGCATTATGCTTACGTGAGGGAAGCTGCAGGAGTTACTTGGCAGGAGGGAGGAACATTGTGTCATCTCAGTGACAGCCAGCAGTAAGATCTGCTGAGTTGTATCATCAAACTGCACCATAAAGGTGCCCCTGCCAAATGCAATACATTCAGTTTTTGGCTGAGTCAGTGGGTGGAGAACGTGGCTGATGTATTTCTAGAGTGAGGGCAGGTGTGTGGAAAGAGTAACCAAATTAAAAAAAGAAGGAAGACCATTAGCAGGACCATCTCCATCTTTGATGCACAGGTGTGCCAGGCTGTGAAATAAGTATTTGAGGTGAACTAAGACATGCATTCAATTTTTGTTTTTTAAATGTCAGGCTTCTAAAATGTGCTTGTGGTCTGACAAACCAGCTTAGAATATAACCTCATAAGCCTTTGTTCTCACTCACCATGTGTGGTCTGAATATTTTTTGGGGTGGGATTTTGTGTTAGAAAGATGGCTATTTGTTCTTGGGATCTGTCTAGAATGAGGGGACACTTCAGGCTAGGCTTTCAGTTCCTTCAGTTCCAAGAGGATGAGACTGTAAAACAGTCAGTGCTGCACATCTGAGTCACCAGCCAATGCATGGAGTGGTACCTGCTGTCATTCCCTCCACTTGCAGACAGGAGGACAGAAACCCAGGGAGTGCCTTACCTCCAGAAAGTGGGGGGTAGAGTCTACAGCAGAGGACCAACCTTCCACATCCAATTTGTGAGCACCAGACACTCAGCAACATTCCTCCTGTTGACACGTGAGGGCATTTGAAACTGAGAATGTGTCTGCTTTGCCCCATTTATATTAATGATACAAGGCAGAGAAGTTCTCTTTAATCATTTCACAGTTCCTATTAACATTGTGACTTCAGTCATCTTGAATATAGTAGAGTAGAAGTAATATTTATTTGTCCTATCTGAGTTAGATAAATCCTGGACTACTGAGATTTTTGCAAGGTATTGAATATCTTGGTTAAAATAGTATAGAAATTATATGAAATGCAACTGACTTTTAGTAATGAAGAGACCACAGGCTATGCTCCTCTGGTTCAGCAGCTGTCAGTAAGGAAGCCTTTCTAGGACAGGAGAACTTCTGAAAACAGGTTCAGGAAGCATAGACAGGGCAAAAAAGAAGGAAATTGTCACTTGTTGGAAGTGATGAGAAGCTTCCAGGGAACTTTGGATAGAGGATGTAATTGATTTTTCTAAACTTCTGCTCCAACCTGGACATGATTTATAATGGTAACATCCTCATTTTCTCATTCTGCTACTAAATGAGAAATAAGATTTCTCTTGCTACTGGAGGTCACTGTTCAGCTTAGCTGGAAGATCTGATTTTAGCTGTGTGGGAAAAGAAATCTTAGAACAGTTTTTAGTCTGGGCAAAGATGTGAAAAGTGAGGTGGTTGAAGTGAGGTAGATTCTGAACAGAAGCAAGCAAATATTTCAAGTAAAGACAGTCAATTAATTGTGGGAATGATTTGCAAAGACCAGCTCTCAGTTATTATCAGTTCAGAAATGGAGCTTAGAGGGGACAAGAAGTCTGAAGAAACCCTTTACTCCTAAAAGGAATTAATTCAGGAATGCTGGAAGTCAGAATAGATAATCCCAGTGGTCCCACCTGGACTGGCCTGAGTATGTCTTTGAAATATTTCTCCAAAGCAGTCTGAAAATTCATCCTCCTGCTACCTGTTGCAAATCAGTATAAAGAAATGAAAACTAGGACAGAAAGACAGAATACTTTAGCTACAATAGACTTCCTTTATAAAACGGGTTACTGATTAAGTGATTAGCTCATTTTAGCAGTTTTATGTATCACAATGGACATCCTATTTTTGCTGCTTTTTAATCCTAATAAAGATACCAGCTCTGAATACAAGGATAAAATTGAGTTGTCTCTGGGGATTTTTTCCTGTCTTAGTTTTGTGAATAGAAATATATTAACAATAAAACCAAACCCAGATAAATGATGTTCAGAAAAGAATTACCCTGCTAAAAATAGGGGTTGCAAACGTTGGACTATAATAGCAGACCATTAACTCCATCAGTTTTCTCACTGCATTTAAAGATAGATTAGGCTCATACTGCATAAAGATTTTCCTCTGAAAGTTCACAGTGGATATATGTTTTGAAGGTGTATTTTACAGCGTCTATTTTTACTCAAAATATTTTGATGCTGAAGCAGTCTGTCAGGTAAGACTACAAATGCTTTCCCAAAGCAGTGTAAGAACAGCCACAAACCAAGTTTTTCTTAACATGGTACCTCTGACAATGGGATTATTTTTTTCAGGTTCCTTTCAGTTGCATCAGACTCGAGAAACCTTGGAAGCAGCAAGACAGTTTAGAAAGAGCATTATCCACCTCCGTAGTTTGTCAAGTGAGGATGCATTTTTCTCTACTGGGCTCTTGACAGGACAGGCTAAGAAGGAAGCAAGGACTGACACTGCTCTTTGTGCCATGTTGCCTTTGCTGCGTGTTCCCTGTGACCAAACTGGGAGCTTTTCGGGCTGCAGGGAAGCACAGATGAGAGTTGCAGGCAGGATTGTGAGGCTGACGCACTTCTGCGGCACAGATCCAGTTGTAGACAGGGACAAAGGTCCTGTGGTTTTCTTGGGGAATAATCAGCTGGCTGCTGTTGTGACAGATGCTCTGAGCATCCATCTTAAAGAACAAGGCGTAATTTAATAGAATTTTAAATACAACTAATGCTCTTGTTTCAGTTTATAGGCCTGAATCGAATAAATTAGGGAGGAGAAAATGCTAGTTTTTTGGCTTGAAATTTTCAGGCTATTTTGTTTAGGTTTATGCAGCTGGTACATCCGCAGCTGATAACTCATACAGATGTCATGTGGAGAATTGTAAGGCTTATGGCTTAAAAACCCGAAAACCCCAATTTACTTCACTTCAACATCTTAATTAGTTTTATAAAAATAAAATGAGGCATTAGGAAATTTGTGATTGTGGGAGAATTCTAATGGTGTGAACTGTAAAATAATAGGGATCTGACTAGATCTGAGTTACTCAGTTTACAGGCTGCTGGGAGACAGCAGATGAAAATGGGTCCATGCGGATACACGTGTACTGGTGCATGTCCTGGCCCTGAGAATGGAGTGCTCTGGTATTCTGGAACTGTTGGAAGAATGGTTGCTGGCACAGTCAGCTTTGACCAAGGCTAACTTAGAGTCTCACAAGCAGCCCGTGGCCATGATTTAGATGTTACAGCCTGCCAGGGATCATTCCCAGTGTGCAGTTTGCAAACAGCGGCTTTGAGAGGCTGCAGGTGTAATAGCTTTGGCCAGAGGATGCCAATTGGCCTTGGGGCCAGAGGGGTAGCCCAGCCACTCTGGAGTTTGCTCGTGGCTCTGACCAGTGCAGGGGGGCATTTCATGTGAGTTTTAGCAGCACTTCACTATAAGGGAATGACCTCTCCCACATATAATTTTAGACATCTCCTTTCTGTTTAACCACATATTTAGTATTTGCATTAAGACTATCTCAATCTGTCTCTTTTGTGTTCTTTTGCAGCTTCTTTTTTTTGTTGAAAGGCAGAGGAAAATGTTTTCGTCTTTGAATTCTACACTTTGAATTTTTAGGGACGTAGTAAAAGGCGTGTTGCCTTTGGTACCACCAGTGATGACGATGCAGTAATTTTGCTGTTGTTGACAATGCATTGCTTGCATGCAAGTTTAGGAGCCGCCTTCTCTATAAAAAAGTGATTCTTTCACATATGCTTAAAAAACTGTACCAGTATGTCCAAATAAAGGAAAAAGAATAAGACACCATGACACAAATTTACTGTGCAGTCCACTTCTTAAGAAAGACAGTAATTGTTTCTAAGCTTTGTATTTGTAGTTTCTTGGGATGGCTGCCTTATTTCAAGGAAATAAGAATTCCATCAGTATTGCTTTCAAAATTATGTATTTTTGTGATGCATTTAGATAGATAGACTCAGTTGTGTGACAGGAACAACTAGCACATGCATTTTGAAAATCCTCTGATTTCCAAATAGTATCTAGGTCATATGATACCCACAGGCATGATTCATCCACCTGGGCTTTATGCCAGCCAGCAACTGCATGGATATGACACTCCAGGAATACTGTAGAATTATTAAAGCTGATTTTTTTTTCAAATAACACTGTGATGATAGCTGTAAAAAATACAGGACATAATTTATAGTTCCTTTCTGAAAGTATTAATTTCATTAGGCTGATGCCAAAAGTACACAGACTTTCATTTCAAAGGTTGCTGTCTTGATGTAAAGTCCTATTTGAGGTAGAGGTTGTCTTTACCTGAGTGTATCTTCTTGAAGCCCAGCTAGCTCTTAAGGGCTGATCTTGATATCATAGAATTGTTAAGGTTGGAAAAGACCTCTGAGATCATTAAATCCAACTAATCTTAACTACAATGAAATAAAACCTGCCAGTGTTCTGCCTCTTTGTATAAAGATGATACTCTCTTTGAGGGGCAGAAACCCCATACATTTAATACAAATCTCTTTTTCTTTTTTCTTTTTTTTCTTCCCTCCCCCCCCTTCCCCCCAAAAGTTCATTTTCAAGAGATGACATCATGCTTACTTTCAGGCATATGTGTTATGCTGATAGACACTCTTAGCTAAATATTCAACAAGCCTTGCTCAGGAAACAGTTGAACTGCATTTTAAAAAATGTGTAGGTGTCTAGAAAAACAAAAATGTGTGTAGCTGGGGTGGGGTTTTTTTCAGATGTACTGACATGTTCATCTCAATGAACACTTTAGGAGTAAATTCTTCTGGGACTTGCCAGGTTATTTACCATGTATTTTTAGGTGCCTGTATGCTTTAAAAATATAGTCCCTAATGTCTTTGAAAACCAATTGCTGCTTTTAACTTCTGCTTCTGAACAGACCCTTACAGTTTGCTTTTTAAAAGTATCTTTAGAAGGTAAAGGCTGAAATTACCAAAGCCGAATTAAACAGACAGCCTTATACAATTGAGGTGAAGTATAACCTTTGCCCAACATGTAAAGAAACAGCAGTGCTTAACTTCCATAAACTTAAAACTGAAAAAAAAAAATTCCTTTGTCTTTCTGAGTTTGTGACTTCCTATGAAAGTGGGATGGGAGAAGAGGAATATTCTCAGATTTGTAAGCATGTCTGTGTCATGGAGGACTTGCTCTGACACTAAGTTTTTTAATTTTCCTTCTTCCATCTAGATAAAGAAGAGGCAACAGGACGTGGTGAGGTTTCTAGAAGCCAATCGCATAGAGTTCGAAGAAGTGGATATCACCATGTCAGAGGAGAAGAGACAATGGATGTATAAAAATATTCCTGAGGACAGGCAGCCTGCACAAGGCAATCCACTGCCACCACAGATATTCAGTGATGATCGGTACTGTGGGGTAAGTAGCTGTTGTGGCTCTCACTGGACAAGATATTAGTACACTCAGCTGGCCATTTAAACATGGGGCTTGCTGTTGAGCTTTCTCTACTAGAATCTGAATTGATGGGGCAATAGGATCAGGTAATGATCATAAAGGGAAGATTCAGGTCATTCTTCTGTAAATCCTAGGGCTGTCTAGGGGATTCCCCCCAGGAGTGTAAAAATCAAAAATGTCACAAGCTTCATGTACAACCTGTTGATGGTAAAGTGCCTAGTGAGACCACTGTAAGCTGGGAATTTATGGTATTATTGTTGCTTGGGTATAGTCCAAGCACAAAAATTCAGCAGGAAGTATGTCTTTGGCACAGTAAATGAGGACACTGACTAGACTGAGTTTTATTGTTATTGTAATTAAGCTCCTTCTCTGCTGCTGTCATGGTGTAAATTTCATTTATGCTCAGAGTGTCTTTGTGCAATCAGAATGTTTAGGATAAATGAACACTATTTGCTGTAAATCTGACAACAGGTTGATGGGTGGGCTGTTTTTTCGGTGTAAGCTTCTCCATCCACTAGTGCAAGCTGGAGCAGTAGCCTTTGGTATGTACATCCAAAGTGGTTCTGGCTTAGTCCCTGCCAGATTCAGCTGTGCTGCTCAGGTCTGATGAGAGCCTGTTGACTGCAGTGCAATTGTTAGCTTATGTTAGCTTAATGCAGGAAGCATATAAAAAGTGATTTAAGATCCTCTGCAACAAAGAGATTGGATGTGATGCAACAGCTAACTGGTTTCTCCAAGCAAAGTATTTACCTTTCTTCCCATGTGCTTTGTATTGGCCTTACTTGTTTACCTCAGCAGTATAACTCTTATCTTCTTACTTCCAGGTAAGGTAAGTCAATCAAAGAAATGTATCTGGGACGTGGAAGGGATTATTATGGATCAGCCCCTCACTTACAGCCGTTACATTGTTCTGTGTGATTTTAGTTTGTCTGGGAAATACAACATTTTAAGCTGTTGTTTCTTACTCTTTCAGATTGCCTTTGTAGAGTGTTTTAACCTAGTCTTAGAAGTTGCTCTTTGGAATTAGCAAGGCAGAAGATGTCATGCAACATGTGAGATGATCTCATTAATCTGTCTGCTGAGCTGATAGCCATTTTGGTTGAGCAGACTTAATCCTATTACTAGACTTCGCTGTCTGCATGAACATCTTTAAAGAGCAAACATGCTTTGAAAGAGACTATATTTTCTAGGATGAAGGAGAAAGGATGTGCAGGATCTCCAACAGTCAGGAGTTGACCTGCTGTATTAGCTAAAGAAGTTCTTAGGTAATAGAGTGGAGGTGAAACATTATGCAGAAGGCAAAGGAGGTCAGTGCTGGAAAGGGGGGTAAAATATTACAATGAGATAAAAGTCAGCAAACCTTGCACATGTTGTCTCTCTTTGTCATTTCCACAGTGAGTGTTTTCATGTGTTTATCTTGACATAAATAACTAAAGTATAATCTCTATTAAGTAATTTAACCTGAAAAAATACCATGTTTTCTGTTAGTTGAGTTAGCGAAATTCGTAGTTTATAATTTCTGATTTGTGTCCAGGCAATTTTTAATCTAGTTTTCTCTATTAAAAAACTCTGTATGTTTTTCTGCATTCTACAGTCTTATCAGGAAACTTTCTATGTACTTATTCTGACTTATGCATTGTTGCTGACAATTCACACTTCCTTCTGATACAAACTGGTCAGGTCCATTGCTGTTCCTCTGAAGGTATGAGGGCTAGACATAGTGCCAAGCAAAATAGGTACACTTTTTATTTTGGTCACATTATTTCAATAGAAGTTTACAAGCATATTATGACCATGACTCAATTTTATATTCATAGCTATAGTGGTTTTTCTGTGTTAGTATTAGCATTAATAGTTTTGGGATCTTTTTTCTCACTATTTTCTCTTAGTAAAAAACCTCAGCAATGTGCACAAGGGGTTTATCTAAGACTAGATTTTCCTGGCTAGGACATCACATTTGAAATAATCATTTTTCGGGATGTAACTGCAGGCTGGAGGAAGTTTGTGTTTAACGGTTTCAGTAGACACCCAAAACGAATTTGTGTCAACCGGTTGAACATCTGGCAGCTCATGTAGGAGGGGAGAAAGGTACAAAAAGATGATCAATGTTTACTGGTTCACAGAGTGTCTTGTACCGCAGAGGGAGAACTTCTTCTGGTACCACGAGACAAACTCCATGTTTTGAAATGTGAGCAAGACTCTCTGGTTTTTCTGAGTTGATGTAATTGCAGATACAGTCATTAATCATTAATCTATCTTCTCCTTTTCTCAGTCTTCTGAGATGCACTCCCCATTTTTCAGTAACGAGTTATACTAAGAGATTTTGAAATAAAGTTCTTGTCAAGAACAATTCTTATTTCCTGTGAACAAGGTAAGAGCTGCAAGCACACGAGAACACAAATAATTTGACTGATAATCAAGTGCTATGTATTAGCACCAACAATATGATAATCTACATATTTTCATGACTTTACAATCTGTTGTTTCATCTTAGTGACGTGTGAGAAGAGAGTCTACCTTTCAGACAAATCAGACACATGATCCTGCTTTTCAAATTTGCATTAGTGAAAATCTGAAATTAGTGCAGTTATCTTGCTCTAGTTAGTGCTCTGTAAGAGTGAGGAGATGTTAGTGTCTAATGCTTGTTTCTGGAGAAGACTCATGCACTTTGCATAAAGAATAGTAAAGTGGGGTTAATTTGGAGTAGAGCCTTAATAGGACCTGGTAGGTTGTGTTGTGTTGTTGGACACTGGAATCAGTTTTGTCTTGCCCAGTTCCTTACAGAGCTCATCTGCAGTTAGATTTAGTGGCTTTTGCTATAGTACTTTGACATAGAGCTATGAAATGCAACTCAAATTGTGGATTACATTCCCCCAGGAAAATGCCATACTGTCTTTCCCAGCCACTGTGCTCCACAGCAGAGGGGCTTTACCCACCTGATTTGCTTGATTGTGGTACGTTTCACATTCATGGATAACCTGTTCAGTGACTTCAGTGGTCAGGTCCGCACCTTGATCACGAGCCTGTCTCTAGGTTGCATTTCCTCCTAGGTGTCCTGATGTGTCACGGGCCCACTGAGCTCTGGTCAGCTTGCCCTTACATTCCCAATCCAGGTCCACTGCAGCCATTTCAGTTCTGACAGCCTGGTCTGCCTGTTCCTTGTTTCCATGTTCTTCAGTGACATGGCTCTGGGGTATGTGAGTATCTACATAACATCCTTTTACAAGGTTCTCTACCCAGGCAGCAGTGCCCTGCAGCAGCCCAGATATTTAAGCAGAAAGCCAGGAATGCTGGAAAACTGAACATCTGAAATTAGGCTTGTGCCTCACACCTCCCTCTTCTTGAATTCTCCACAACTGAGTACACAACTCTTCTTAGACTAAAAGTGATTCCTGGATCTTTCAGAAGCCTGGAAATATCCACTTCCCAGTGAAACTGCTCTCTTGTGAAGCTGCAAGTTAACACTTTGAACAGTGACAGTTTTATATGCAGAAATCTGCCACTGAAGGGGAATTGCCTGAAATTTAGGCCAACCAAAATTAAAAGGGAATCTGTCTGCAGGTGGGAATTTGAGCCAAAGAGAAAATATTTACATAGCAGGCTGACTCTTTTTTTTTTTTTTTCCTTTGAAGCTGTTCATATGGTTTAGAGTGTTGAGGCGAGTCCTGATAAAGTGCCTAGTGGGCAGCAGTAGAGACAGAGATATGGGACATTTATTGTCCTTCCCTGAAATAATGTATGGGTGTTAACTCCAGCAAAACAGCAAAGGCATATAGACAAGAAAAAAATACAATAGGCTGCTGAAAGAGATGCAGTGTTCTTGGGAAACTATTCAGTGCACAGACAATTATTGTAGCCCTGATTTCTTTGCACTGTTATATATCGTTCTGTTCTGGGTTTTTTTAAGATTGTGACAAGATGCATACATATTTCTTTTTCTTCCTTTTTTATAGGTGTCACATTAAAAATAAGTAACTGCTCACTGATAAACGAAAGAAGAGAATTTAACAAAACTGGCTAGAGGCCACCTCAGATTTTCTGCCCCAGCCTGGTTTGAGGTAGTTTGTTACAATTCTTGTGCCTACAGGTACAGAGAGCTTGAACTCTTGTCTCTAGATCCTCAAACAATGTGACAGAATTCACCTTAGCATGCCTGCTATAGTGTGTTCACTTTAGGAGCTAGAGGAGTTGTGAGGCTAATTTGGTATCCAGCAAGTCTACATTTGATTCTCTACACCCTTGGAGATACCTTACTTGATTCACTAAGCATTTTTTTGGTCCAGGTCTGCTTTTAGAAGAGGGATAATTTTGCTGGATAAAAGTTAATGTGAATTGCTCAGAGATCATGTAACGATGGTTAATGATGCTAAAACTTTCTTGACTAATTATTTTTGCCACCAGAAGTAGAGTTTCCTGTATGTCAAATTTAAGCTCTATGTGTGAAATTGTTCTTAATTACCTTTTGCAATTGTATTGGAGCGCTTTTTGGCTCACAGGCGTCCACAAACCCTAGGCTGAATGTGACTTGAGGCCAGTGACATGCACTGTTTATCTTCCTGATTAAGGCCTTGTCTCAAGAAAGGAGTATAAAAGGCAGAGCTGGTGTTGGAAAGCAACCCCTGCCCAAGAGTTCTTCTCCATGTTGGGAGGATTCTGGTCAGATCATTCACAAGGGCTAGTTATAACTTTCAGACTATGCCTATGCTTTTGCCATCCACTTCTCCATTGCTTTGCTCTGTCTTGAGGAAAACAGCTTTAGTTCTGTGTAATATGTACTTTTTAAAGGGAAGTATGGTACCAGAGGCAGAGTGTAGAGTAGCCAGCTTGCCCAGTGTCAAGACTTGAAAAATAAAATAGTCCAAGAATTTTATCTTCCTCAGAGAATTCAGGACTCATTTCAGTAATGTATCACAGTGCTGCTGTTTATCCTGTAGGGGAGAGAGTACAATCATGTGGTGCACCACAGTTTTTATTTGGACTAAATAAACTTCATTAATAGCTGTTTCAAAGTGAAATAGCAGATACTTTGTAAACCATCCCTTCACGTAAGGATGATAGGTGTCAAAGACATCTCTGGAGATACTTTACTCTGTTTGCAGACTTTTTATTTCTTAAATATAATAATGTAGGGTGTTAATGTATTTTAGAACACTTAAAAGGGACTGGTGTAAAATTAGAATTGTTACTTTTACAGGATATAGTAGAAAATACTGCACATATCTTTTTTATATTTATTACACTGATATTTTGCAAAAGTTATGACCAAATATGACATAATTGTTAAAAATTTTGTTTGGGATCCTAATTCTCCTTTGCATGGAACAGAAACTTTTTATTGTGCCATGCTTTCTTGAAAAAACAGGTTTTATTATTGAAGATGCTGGACTACTTTAACTAAAGTCTTTTTAAAAGGCCCGTTCTAAAATAGAGGATAAATTATATATGAGGAAAGGCTAAGAAATCTTAATAAGTGGCAGTTATACTTTGAAGTCACATAGTATTGCCCTGAATACAGATGTAGCAGTACTTTGGAACAATATCTAGAAAAGGCCATGGCTGTTGTCAGAGAACAGCCAGGATGGAATAAGTAATTCAGTCCATTACTGTTCCACTGTGTCCAATTTAAAATATGTGCATAGAGAGCTTCTGTGCAACATGGTCATTTTGTGTCTTTTAGTCATTACCTCATGTAACAAGCTGACTTCCATAGTTATCTCCATGATATTTCCATCTGTTCCTTTCTCAAATTCCTGTCGTGGTCCCATTTGACAATATTCTTATCCAATTTGTAAAATGACACAATGAGCTGGAAGGTGCACAAAAGGTGGAGGTGACAGGTCTTGCTGTCCATAGTACTTATGGATTCTGCCACTAACTCCCCTGAATATTCCCCTACCCCAGATGGGCACTAGGCACTAGGTTTGAGGTCTTCAGTTCTTGTCTAAGGGAAGTCCTGCTGCACTTGGACTCCCTGCCTTGGAGGTGAGGGCTATCAGTTCTTTGATAGTGGATGTCTGTGTGCCCTGGCACCATTGCTGCATGAATGGCAAACATCACATCAGCCTGAGTTTGTCCTGTACTGTTCAAACAATAGAGCCGTGGTTGACACCTGCTCCCTTTTATTAAAGCCTTTGTTTCTGGAAGGCTACAGCTAAACAGATTACCAAAATAAACATCTGGCCTTTAGTAGAGGAGTGACAAGTTGCTTTGTAGAGTCAGTTCTATAAGCTCTTTAAAAATCCTGTGCAGCGATCCTATCAGAAGGTTAGGTAATGAAAACTGTCATGTTTAGCTTGTCCTGTGTTGTACAGACAAGATCTTCTTTTATTTGTATATTTATATAATATTAGAAGAGACTCACACATGCACACACATTCTCCAAGGAGAGCTGTGCTGCGTAAGAGTTTTCCATTGTAATCCTAATCAGATCAGTAAATGAATGTCATCTGTTCTGGAGAACTGAACTGCCCTTTTCAGGGAGGATGTAAACAGCTCATTCTCAATGGCATACAGTATTAACTCAGTCAGTAGCAAAGTGCTGATTCAATGTGTTTAGATTATGAGTTCCTCACTATCCTTCACTACTTGAAGGATCAATTATGTTGCCCCTTTTAGAAGAGCAGAGAGATCATTATCTTATATTAAAAATATTGGCAAAGAAATAAATTTGAACAGCATGCCAGTGGAGTAATCTGTAAGTGTTGTCCAGTAATCACTGCACTTTAAAAATCTTTAGGAAAAGCTATGCAAGCTACATTTGGGTGAGTTTCTTGTTCTTCTGCTTCTTGGTGTGGTAAGCAATAAAGATTTGTCTGAGATATTTAACAAGCTCTTGTTGCCAACTAAAAGTGAACAGCAACAAAATCAACTTGCTTGTTTAAAGAAACTTACTGGAAAGAATTTTATTCACAGTTGCTGTCTTTGAAAGTTCATTAGATGTAATGTTCTACTAATCTCAGTGCAGTAATGAAGGTAAAATTGCTAATTGTAAATCTACTTTGTGTTAATGTTTTACACTGACCCAATGCCTTCATGCTTCTGTTACGCTCCTTGAAGCTGAAATAATTATTTATGCTGATCTGCAGTACTACCAGTTTTAACTTTGGTGTGCAGTAAATAGTTTCTCCCAGAAGTGACAGTGTTTATTTAAACAATCCTGAGTATACCTGCTTAACAAAATCCTGAGCCAAATTAGTTATGGCAGTGTCTGTAATCACATCACTGCAGTGATCTGGTTTCCCAGCACCAGGAATCCATCACACTTAAGGTCTAGTGATCATCACAGCTGGGATAGAGCTAATGCTGTAGCCAGCTTGAGCTTTGTGAACTTGGCCATTGCTATTGAGAGAAGAACCTAGTCTGGAAGTGGGATTTCTAAAGAGGAGAGAATTCCCAAGGACCAATGGTTTTCCTACTGGAGTAAATTGGCATAAAACCCACATGAGGGCCAGAAGAACCTAAGACCTTTGTGTCAGATTTCCTGAATGCTTGTCCAGTGTCTCAAAGACTAAGACTGATGTTAGTTTTCTGTAGCATTTGGGCAATATGGTCTTTGGGATGACTGAATAATGTAGACACTAACAAAGTTCTCCTGTCTTTGTTAATCTAGTTTTAAAGAGGTGCAAAGCAGCCACAGCACCTTTTATTTCCAGGATAAGCTGCAAAGATTCAAATTTTGAAAACAAAGCCATGGGAAATGTGAGGCTTGGAGGCTTGGGTTGTTTCGTGTTTTGGTTTCTTTTTTTTCCCTTTACCATCATACCTAATGGACAACATCACATGGCTTTGCTGATTATTGGGTGTTGGAACTAGATGATCTTTGAGGTCCCTTCCAGCCCAAGTCATTCTATGATTCTATGATCATTTTAACACTTAGTGTATGATACACCTTAAGATTAGCATAAATGGCCTTACATTTGTGAGACTGAAGGTCCATCAAGCCCAGTTTTGTCCCAACAGTGGCCATAAGCCTAGGAAAGACCACAAACAAGTCAAGATATAAGATATAAAATGGCTGAGTATTTTCCTTGTCTCTAGTTATTTTTCTGAAATAAATGTCACTTTAACATATTTAGTAATTCTTACTACATTTTTCTTTCATGAACTTGAACCTTCTGCTGGAAACCTTTGGCATCTTCTCTGAAAATGCATTCTATGTGTGCACTAATACATCTAGTACCAATCATCCTGCCACCACAGTGAGCTTCACAGTCTTCCTGGTCTTCCTCCCATTACCCTCTGGGGTAACATTGGTCCTGAAGACCTTTGCAGCCACAGCTTGTCTCTACATCCCAGTTTAGAGTCACTCAGCAGGAGCTGGGAAAGCAAAGCAGAGCTTTGGGCCACACAAGGCCAACAAGATTTTGCTTGTTTCTAGGTGAGCTACTTGCTTGTAGCTCACCTGCAGTGGCTTCAGTTTATTTTCAACAAAGCAAGAGCTTATTAGGTCAGCTAATCCACTCCCTAGCAGCCCACTGAGCCTATTCAGTGCTGTAACTGTTGTGGTGTTAAAACAGAAAGGCTGTATCCTACTCAGGTTACCTGGTGGGTGATGGACCTGCCACCAACTTTAAGGGTGAGGAACCTAAAGCTAGTTGTTACCCTGTTAAAAAGCCCTTTCTGCCTTGAAATAGCTTTTTAGTTACCTTCTTTATCCTCCTGTCCCTTCTTTATCACTTTAAACAATCCTGAGATATATTTTTTCCTCCTAACTGGCATTTGTCTTTCTTGGTAACATTTCATACCCTCAGTCATGGGATTTATCATCTGTATTTTTGGCTTTTCAACATCTTCAGAAGGATTAAGCATCTCTGCATTGCTGATGGGTGATTCATGTCCACTGTCTCCATGTCCTACTAGTTTTAGTACTCAGTTTTTAGTCAGTTTTAATCAGCTACTGATGTTGCCAGAATTCTGTACATTAATGAAGTGTGATTAGCAGCTCTGGAAAGCACCAAGTTTCATAATTTAAAATGCTACAGTCAAAATTATATTTGTGCGTGTAGTTGCCTTTTGAAGTGGGGCAGTGGGTAGCAGTGTGCTGTACTGGTGTATTTTTGGGTTAACAGCTGCCCTTTGAATGCCACCCATTGACAATGGGAGCCACTTCCTTGCACAGGGGCGGGACAGCACTGCTTCACTGACCCCAGCAAAGCCACAGCACTCCCTGGCTAGAGCTGCTTGGGACAGTGACAAGAGGGTTGTAGTAACTTGGTGATGGTGGTGAAGCATGGTGCAGCAAGAGGGAACCACTGCCTTGCCAAAACCAGTGGATGGTGGCATCCTTCCTCTGTGGGAGGCAAAGTGTCCCACAGAGCTTTTCCAAATGGGCTCCTGCCTGGCTATGAAATTCTCATTTTCACTGAGGTTGTGCTGTTTTCCTTCTTCAGCCTCTGCATCTACTGCTGGTAGCAGTGTGATACTCTTTATTGAGATAAGAATTTTTTGTGTCCTCACCCATGGATTTAGTGTCTTTACATGTGGCCCAAATCTGCATAGACTTCTCTCATTCTAATGGTAAGATCAAAGGTAGGGTGTTTTTGGAGCATCTTACCTGTGTTACAGGAAAAGCCAGGGATGCCCACATTGAACTCCTACCATTCATGACACAGTCATTGAGTCATTGAGATCATACTTCTCAATAATCTTTTAAGAAACTACCGTGCAAAAGTGATTTCTTAAATTTTTTATAGGACTATTATGCATTTTTGTAACATTTTTTGTTTCACATTTGAATATTTTGAGATCATATGTTGTAATTGCAGACATCACTAGGAAAATTCTCCTATTTAAAATTTACTTCTACTTTATCTAAAAGCAGGATGCTTTTTTTCCCCCACTGCCCATGAAAGTAAGTGTCAATAGCATTTAAATACATTTTGCAATGCAGATATTTCAAAACATCAGGGAGATTGCTTCTGGTGGATAATCTCTTGTGGTTCTTAAATATTCAGGTCCCTTTCAAATGAATCAATCCACTGGGTTGTGTACTCTTTCAAACATAGATTTAGTTTAGCTTACTGTTTAACCTTCACAGTTTTTTTAGTAAGTGAATCCAGCTTTGTTAATCAGTAAAAATGTGGAAAAAACATACCAAGTCAGGACTTGATAATTCTGAAAGTAAAATGATAACTAGTACTTGAAGACAGCTTTTTATTATTAAGTATTAAATTACTTTACAGAAGTTAGGTTAAACAGATGCTAACAGATATTCACAGATGTTGGTGGATTAGCTGAGTGTGTCATTGTCAAAGCCAGAAGTGCAGCCTTTTTTCTTATGACATAATTTTCAGTCTCTTAATCCTTCCCTTCTTTCTTTTCTTACCAGTTTATTAACAAAGAGTGAAAAAACCATGGTCTTAGAGTAATGATAGTTCTATAGCTAATTGAAGTACTGAGATTAAGAGACTTCAGGAGAACCCCAGAACTTGGGAATGATGCTGAGAGATGATGACTCACCCAAACAAACACAGAACGTTCTCTGGACAAACTGTTGGGACAAAGAAATGTCTGGGGGTTAGTGAAGACTGCCTGTGGTGCTTAGGAGGGAGAGTATTCCTGGTGGGGACCCAAAAAAGTGTCTGCCACAACGGCTGTGTCCCCGCAGGTTGGCTGCTGGTAGTTTACAGGGCTGTAATGGGCATCTTGAGGCAATTTAGGCCTGCCCTGATATTAAAGAAAGGGTTCTTCTCACTGTAGATTGTACTCATCCACTGCTGCCCTACATTCAGCTCCAGAGACAGTGTGACTCACTTGTCCATGAGCCCCGTGGAGCAAATGAAGGTTATTTCTCAGGTAGATCACGTGCTGTCTTCTTGTGTGTTGCTTATATAGCCTGTGTCCCTCATGGGTTTTCATCTGCTTTACAAGAGTCAGAACAGACCTTTTAGGGGTTTAGTAGTGTCCATGCAGCTTTTGAAGTCTCATTCTTACAGGTCAAGGGTGTAATCAGACATCCTGCTGCAGAGCTTCAGTATTACTTATTACTCCTCTAGGTATTCGATGATTACATTGCCTGTTTTAATCCATGGCACTGTTGGGAATCCTTTCAGTAATCTTCCTGTTTACACCATGGCTTAGTTGATTTGCCTGTTTCATTTGGATTTACTTTCTGGCAATTAACAGTAATTTTTTGTTAATTCCTAAGTTACCATATGTCATTTTTTAAGAAGAAAACAACAAAAAGTCATCTTAAGAAGGTTTACTCTTTCTACTTATGTCAGCTAAGATATCTGAAGCCTGAGGACCATTATACACTCCTGCTGGCCTCTTCGTGTTTTTCACAGGTGCTTTTAGTATAGAGGGTCAGGCTGAGAAACTGCCCTTGTACAGCTGTGGGTTGTGTTTTTGGGAGAGCTGAGGCTGTTTAAATAATTATGCAACTGCAAAGTATCCCAGTTCACACTGATATAGCAGTATATCATTATTGAAATGCAGGTAAAGCACCTTCATCTAGTGCACCATAAAGGTTTGAGGAGAAGTTCTGCACTTAAATACCTTTAAAATATATCTACAACAGAGTTTATTTTGATGCAAGTACATGCTTGTACTTTCCTGTCAAAGTAGTGAGAGATGTTGAAGTTAGAGAATTGATGCGTTTTTCTTCGCCGCTGTAGTTTGTGATCTCATTGCAGTTTAGGTAGTAGGTTTGGATAGGAGAAGAGGGGTAAGTATCAATATTTTTCTGAGCATTATTACATGTCACTCTTTAGTCTAATACAAGGTGTGGTAATATCAATTAGGAAAATAGGAATACAAATGTTGACTCATCTTTTCTTCTTTTAATTCTCCAGGATTATGATGGCTTTTTTGAATCAAAGGAGAGCAACACTGTATTCTCCTTTCTTGGACTGAAACCTACTTTGGCATCAAAGGTTAGTGTAGTATTGCAGACTTTTCACGGAATTCTTGAGATGTTGAGATGCAATTTTCTTTGACCTGTGTGTGGGATGGCACTCTGTGTTTGGCTGCATCTCTGCTGTGATCCATACCTTATCCGTATCACTTTAATGCTAATGAAGTAATTGAGGGTTGTAAGGAAAAGTAAAGCCTTTTAAATGAAAGCAGGCATATACACAGGAGTAATTTGGGACAGCAGATAAATTAAGTTTAAATATTACATTCTCCTTCACATTATCAATCTAAATTGTAAGCAACTGGCTTAATTATAGCAGAAGACAGAACTAGGATCTTAATCACTGGACTTTCTGAAGCCTGGGGTAATGGCTTAGCATTAGGGGGTTTTTTTGTTTGTTTGTTTTTTGTTTGGTTTTTTGTTGTTTTTTTTTTTTTAAATGCTGAAATGCTGGAGCAGTCAGAGCTTATATTAACCTTTTTGAATTCAGTTTTAGCAAACAGGTATATAGAGGTCGAAACACAAAGCCGAGTAACATCTTTCTGTTGCGGGCAGTATAACAGAGGAAATTTTATTGCTGTTTGCAAGTCTGGACACTGGTTCGAACAGACTGTGTGGTGCACCTTTTGGCAGTAGATCAGACACAGAGGGGAGGATTTTTCTTTCTTTGGATACTGTAGATACAGATATATTTGGTACTAGTATTGTTTCAGGCCTGGGTGGTAACTCTTGGGTATCTATGGAGTTCTTCTTCTGCCAGGAATTCATTTATTTCTGGACCCCTTTAGGGACAGGAATAGGAAGGAACCTCATCAGAGAACCACAGAAGCAGGTTATTTTGGCAGCCTGCCTCACTTTGTAGCTTGGAGAACTTGTCCTAGTAAAAAGATGATGTTCTGACTCAATCTGAAATAGCAGCTTCTATGCAGCTTTGTTCCTAGAAAACATGGTGTTGGAGGCCTGGAGGGGTGTCTGTAAACCTCCTGCTTCAGTCTGGTGGGACTTCAGAGAAATGCATCCTCAGCTCCTAAGTGGTCCGGGGTTAGGGTCACCTCATATGCAAAGGTCACAGGTACGAGAGATGAGAATGTATTTGTAACATTAATGTTATGTTAAGAATAATTAATAATACTCTTTATTTTTTCTCTTTGCAGTAGGAGTCAGAACCGTGGAAAGGCCATGTGAAGTATCAACAAGCACATTCCTGAATGAGTGACTCTATTCTTCAGCACATAACAGCTTGCCTAATGGATCACTGTGATAGAACAAACATGTGTCATTAGTAGTAGTCTGCTTGCCATGAGATGGTGCTCTCCAATAATGTGGAGCTAATAACATGCATATGAAATAGGATTAAGGCTGGGCTACTCATCTTCCATTGTAAAAATGCTCACTGTTGATGTTTCACTTTTGTCTTTGGATTTTACAACTGGCCATGATATTCTAACAGGCATGTATGTTTCAGAATAAGGAGTGGAAGTGTAGGGCTTGTAGCATTCATGGGTATACTTATGTAGTCATATTCCTTCCCTTTTTTAATTCTTCCCACTGCTGTAGTTCAAATTAGCTCATCATGATAGTTGAAGTTCTGGTGGTTATTTTGATGTTTGTGCTGGCTATGATCCAGAAGGTAGAAAGCATCAATCTTGAGATCTCAGTCTAAGCCAGTAACTGCCATATTTTTGCTCTACAGTTATTTATTGTGATGTTTATTCTAGCTTATGGTTATTTTAAGAGACATGGGCTGCTCATCTTGTTAATGAAGACTTGATTTGTCTAATGATGCACATTGCAACTGACTGTTTAAAACAGGTTGCTATTATGAAGGAAGTGCCAAAGTGAAATATTTTGACATGTTTCCAAATGCAGGTGAAATGTTCAGTTAAACACTTGGTGGCAATACTAGGGAGTTCAGAAGAGCTAAAGGGACTCTAATAGCTAATGATAATATGAAGTTATCTCTTAACTGAGAAAGTCTTAACCCCCCAAGACTGGACCTCTATAGTTGGACTGTCTTAAAATGAAATTTTGCCAAGACTTCAGTTTACCTTCAGTAACATACAGCTCCACCATTCTTATGGTGAGAGTTGGGATACTTTGAGAGCCAGATTTCAGTCCCATGATGGTTAAATGCTCCACCAGGAGTGAGAGTGTCCAAGAGCATGCCTAACTTGCTTAGCTGTTGTCCTGGTTGTATCCCCAGATGTGGTCGTGTGGAGGTGCCTCAAAGGCAGTGAGAAAGCTGAGTGCGTGCTTTACCAAATGAGGCCAGAGAGGTTGTTCAGCTGAGGAACAGGAGCCAAGCAAAGGAAGTGGAGAATATTCCTATGGGACTGCATTGATGCATGACTTGCCAATAACTATTACAAAATGCATTCTAGACAGAAGTAAAATTGCATCATGCATTCTGAATCAAATCTGGATACATAAATAACAGCTATGCTGTAATGTAGCTTTTACTCAAGTGATTTCATACTGGCAAGGTAGTGCCATTACAGTGAATGTCCTTATGTCTTTGGGTAAATGAAAGACAACCACTGTGTAGAAAAGCTACTTTGCAATCACAGCATCACTCAGACTGTGTGGTTTGAAGGAAGCAAGACTTGTAAAAAGTGTTAGAAAGCAACATTATCACAACACTGTGGAACAAATCACTTCTTCTGTTGACATCAGTAATCATGGCATACCAAACACGTCAGCTGGAAGGGACAACTGAAGGTCATGTGGTCCAGCACTGTCAAAATCAGGCCAAAGAACTGATTTGGATCAGATATGGGTTTGTCTAGCAGAGCGTTAAGAATATCCAGTGATGAAGCTCTCATAACTCTCTAGGTACCCTGTGACATTGCTGCAGTGCTTTCCTAGTAGAAACTTCATCTTTTAAAGTCCAGTTTTGACATCTAGGCTTTAATTTGAGGCTGCTGCCTTTGCTGGGGTGTTTTTGGCACTCCCAAGAAGAGATTGGCACCGTTCTTTTTTTAATGGCCCTTGAGATAGTTGTAGGCTACCATTGGGTCACCTCTTAGCTTTCTTACCAGACTGAACAAATGTGGCTGCTCAGCTGAGCTGAAGAGCTAGATGGAGCTAAAGCACACACAGATTTGAAGTCTGTGGTTGTATTTACTGGTCAAAGTCTTTGCCAGAGCACCTTCTTTAGAGGAACCCTGAATGGGCATTGATGTTTGCACGTGTGTTTTTAAGAATTATGTTGTCTGTGTTACTGTGACATTCGTGTAACCAATCCCATATTTTCATGAGACTTGAACCTCACTATAGGAAGGGAATATGACATGAGGTGGAGCTGTACATTGTTAACCTCACCACGTTCAATATAACTATTCCTAAATAGAAGTTAAATATTTAACTTTGTAAATGTATAGAGATACAAATTTATGTAATTTTGCAGTTGATTACTTGCAGTTGAGAAGCCATCCTGGATTTATCATGTACTTGATATGTTGTAAACTTTGAGAACTGCCTGAAGTCCCAGGTTTGAAAAATTTACCTAAGTGTGTAAGCATACACACATGAGTAATCCTGGGTGAAATCCCAGGCTTACTGATGTGAATGGAAAAACCACACTGATTTCTCCAGAGGTGAAATTAGTTTCATGGAGCTCCTTTTGAATTTTGATAATTGTAGAATAGAAGGCTCTCGTTTAGTGGAGAGTTAGTCTTGTTTCAGCTGTTAAGTAAACCTGGCTTATTTCAAAGCATGTGTGTGGGCATAGTCAATTGTATAAAGGACCACACTAGCTCCAAAGATATCCTGCTTGCCTGCATGGATTGGCGGTGTAAGTCCCTTAGAATGTGTGCTTTTGAATTATAAATAGCTAGTTAAAAAAAAAAAAGTATATATGTTTGGATGTGAATTTTGTCTGCTGTACGACAGCCTTATTTTTGTAATTAAAGCAAGTAGACTTCTAGTTTGTTACACAAGATGATCTGGAATATTTTTAATCAGTTTTGTAGTAATGAAATGTAGCTATCAGGTAACTGAAAAGGTCTGGGGAAACTAGAGACATTTATTGAAAGAAATAGGAAATTCTTAATTCTGTTTAAAATTTTGGCATATAAAGTCATGCTTAAGAACCAAATGATCCCAATTTCTAGCTAATACTTATAACTACCCCACTTTTTGAAATAGAGAGCAGTGTGAGTGAAACTTACACTTTTTACCTAGCTAAAGTTGCTGTGTGGGCTGACGTGCACGTGCACATTCACTGTATCAGTGGCTTTGATAGAGGTGTTTTTGTTTGTGCCACACACTACTGGATAGTGCCTTGCCAGAAAGAGGACTGTTTCTGTGGGGTCTTCTTAGATGTACTTAAACTTTGAACTGAGAAAGGCGTAGTTTCTATATTGCTATTTTTTAAATAATACAGTAGATTTATTTTGAGGCCTGAGTCAAAAGGCACATGCTTTGTAAGACTGAAACAGTTTTTGATGAGTCTTCTGAACTCTTGATTTTTCCCAGGTGACTTTGTTTTTCTAATTTTCTTTTCCTTTTTGTTAACTGTCTAGAATCAAACCTTCCAAGGGAAGTGAACCTGGAGTGAAGCCCATAAATTCATGTTTACACTTTAAAGTAGTGTCTGATTCTAATGTTGAGCAGCCGAAGTGCTATCACTGAAATGAAGAGTAGCTGCCAAGCTCTCAGTGGATTTTTTGGTTGTTCCTCCCTGTCCTTCTCCACCATCAGGCCATTTATTTGAGGTGTCCTATTCAGGCAATGCCATGGTTCAGAAGTAGGACCCTGAAATTGCCTTGTGGCCCTTCATAGGACTGCAGGAGTGGGGTGATCACCAGGAAAATGCCAAATCTCATTAGTTTTCAGTAACCTATTTACTGATTTCACTACACCTTGGCATGAACAGTGGGAGGAGGATGGAGCCCCATATACTCACCATTCACAGAGAGTTTGAGTGGAAGATCCAGTGCCGAATGGTCCACAGCTTGCTCTGGCACCCTGAGCAGTGGTTCTCACAGGCACCCTTGGCTGGCAGTGACATGTGTGCCACCACACACCACTGCTTTCCACAGGAATCCAGCTGCATCATGGCCTATGCTTCACCCTCCTGCTCCCTGAGGAACTTGGGAGGGAAAACAGAGAACATCTTCTTGAGAGCAGTCCTTCAGCCAGGGCAGATCCAGCTTCCTCTCTTCTTCCCAATCTTTACCTCTTCCTCACGTGTGTCATCCTGTCCTGTGTAGACCTACCTGTGTGCAGAGCTTCCACTCCCAGCCATCTGTAACATCCCTGTGGGGTCACAAATGCAGAGCTGGTGTTCCCCTTCACAGTGTCAGTGTCCTGTAACTCAGTAGGGGAGGGAGCATGTTGCATCCTAGGTCGTGTACATGTTATGTATTCAACTGTGTTCATCTAATAAAAAACTGTAATTCAAAAAAAGAAATTTGCACTGTGTGGTATGTGCTAAAAGAAACAATGAAAAAAAATATGAGTTTTTTCTTGCTGTGGCTTGCTCTGGTGGCAGCCTTGATGCTTTGGTTTGGGCAGCCTCTGCAGAACTTTTCACCTGGGATGGGTGATCCGGATTCTGTAAGATGTTAATTGCCTTTGAACCCTGGTGACTGCATGGGAATTCAATGTGTCCAGAATACTTGCTGGTTTGGGGTCTCCCCAGGTAAATAGTAGGAAAGAAAAAAAGAAAAAAGGGATGATGTATTGTCTTCCATTTTTTATACTTGGGTTACCTGGAAATAAAGGGAGATCCTTTGGGGTGGCTTGGACACTGGGGACAGGAAGTTTTCACACAACAAAATTTTGTTCCTAGAGCTAAAACCTTCACTGCTTTTTATGTCTGAAAGGAATGTGAGTTCCTGGTTTGCCTATCCACTTTCCTAATCCATAGAAGGTAATTAAATACATTCTACCAGTTAAGTGGCTAACCAAAGGTACAAGTTGCATAATTACAGTCTTCCTTTGTTTCTCAGTCTAGTAAATAGGTTTTAATACCTTATTATTCCTGTCTAAAACTTGCCCACTATCTATTGTGGTTGCTGCTATGAAAACTCTATTTGTGACTTTTGCTGCACCCTGGAGCAAGGTTCTGTGGCATCTGCTTTAGGCAGGATGCATAAAAGAGGTACAGATGGAATAGGCAAGACTGAAATGCCTGCAGTGGGATCCTCAGCTGATGCAGGATCAGTAGCACTGCTCTGAAGTGAGTGGAGCTGTAGTAGCTCAGTTCTTATGGTGGGTAGAAGCAGACAGATTTTGTCACACAGGTGAGCAGGATCTTCTTGATTTGCAGAGGAAGCGATATTCTTTGTCACTTTGCTTGTGTAGCATCATGGCCTGCTACACTCTCATCACACCCTGTGTGAAAACCAGTGGCACTGCCATTCCTCCTACCTGGCTGCCAGAGACCACACTGAGAGCAGAAAGCAGGCAAAGGTCACATGGTGTGGCATGCCCTGCCACTGGCTGTCATCCTTCGTGCATCCCAGCCCTGCATCTGCTCCCTGTGCCAGGGCAGCAGCAGTGCAAAAAAGTGCTTTAAAATCATCACTGTGTTTGTACACGTGCAAGCATGTGTGTGCCAGTCTGCCTGCATCTCATTTCTACCCAAGAGCAGTTAGTCTGGGCTGTGGCAAGGTCCTACTGAACTCTCATTTGCTTTTCAGGTGCCAGAAGAACTTGCCTAGTTCATTCCCTAGATTTCAACCAAGCTGTCGCTGACGCTGCCTTGATGGTCTCATCCTCAGGCTGCATGGTGCAGCACAAGCAAACATTTTGGGTGCAAGTCCTCTATATGATTTAAAGGTGACCATTGCATGTGATTCAATCCCCTAGTAAGTTTGTGAAACAGGAAATTACAGATTTAAGTAATTAGCCCTCTAAAGAAAAGGTCAGCTGGAGCCTTAGAAAATTGTGTTCAAAAGACAAGAAAGAAATTGTTTTGTTCTGGTTTGGAAACAGGGAGTTGAGAAGCAGAGACCTTGAGAAATGTGTGCCAATCTCTAGCTGCTTGGTTGCTCCATCCAGTTTAGTTGTCCACAGTACATGTATCTAATTCAGGAGAGGAACGTCACCCTCCAGGGAAAGCACATACTTCCAAGTCCAGGGATTCTATCCCCTTCAAGCACACCACACAGCAACCTGTGCTTATCTTTCCTTTGTATCTCTTTGGAGATCAAGATCAATTCCACTGCAATCAATGAACATCAAGATGTGAAAAATAAGAGCTGAGACAACATCTCTCTGCATTACAGCACCTTCCACAAATAAACCTGGCAGATTGAGTTACTCTGCTGGGAACCCAAAGAAAAAAATTAGTAGCCTGTTTTCTTGTCTTGTTTCTTTGGGTGAGGCACTTCTGGTATCAGCAAGATTTTGCAAATATGTCACTGTGGAGTGCCAGAGTTGAGGGTGTAGAGGACTTCTAGCCCCAGATGCCAAGTAAATGCCATCACTGCTTTTCTGACTCCCAAAGGGACCAGACCACAACTGCACCTAGGCATGAGGGATTTGTTTCACCAGTGTGTGACCAAAGCAGTGAGGAGCAGATCAGTGCTGGCATGGAGACAAACCTGCAGAAAGTGATCAGGAGCCTAGGGGCAAGGCCAGGCAAATAATACAGAGCTGTAGCAGGTGAGGTTTGCTGAAGAACAGCTCAGGTTTGTCCCATTCTGCTTCTCCAGCTGCTGCTACCCCATTACTCCTCTTCATTGAATAGTTCCAGTCCACACCTTCCCAATACGAAAAGGGTAATTATCAGATTCGATGGTTTCTGCACGCATTTCCAAGATAGCCTCAGCCAATTTTCCTTCTTTCCTGCCAGTTTGTGTATCAATTTCTCTTTCACAGGGCAAAGCTGTAAGGAAAGCACACACAGTGTTGGGTATGGTATGGGTGCTGCTGCTGTGGGGCTCCAGTCTGCAGCACACAAGCAAAAGTCCATCTTTCATTTGCAAAATCCATCCCATGGAGCCTGATGTTAAGGCTCACAGCTCATCCCTTCCTTTTTCTTGGAATTTCTGAGTTCCACAGTTTTATACGCTTAATGGAGGGAGGTGGGAAGAATGTGGGTGTGAAGAGGTCAGCCTTTCAGGTGTGAGAATTAAGAAGGCTGAATCACGAGCATGATAGGAGCAACACACTAATGTGTTCAGATGCATAACATTTATCATTTAATTGTGGATTTTCTAATAAAAGCTGTATCTGGACGGGGCTCCAGCTTTTCTGCTTCAGTTTTCTTTGTCTACACTCCCATATTGTCCTCTTTCAGCTATTGCCTAATGGCTGTGTGCTGGGAATAGCCCTTGCAGAGTCCTTTGGTGATATCACCTGCCTGGAGCAGTGACACGGCCATGTGTCATCTCCAAAAGACAGGAATGCTGCTTGCTGAGATGGCTGTGGTCCCATTGCCTCTGACTGGTGCTGCAGGGTCTGGTCGTCCGGCTGCTGCCCTACCACACTTCACCTGGTAATGTCTGTTTAATGGCTTCCACTGCTGACCCCCAGGATAATGGTCTTCCTACTGTGTGACTTCTATAATCATTGGCACTCTTGGTATAATTTTCCTTCATTATGTTTTAATCTCTGGGTTTTCATAGCTTCAAATCCTCTGTTTTTCTTCCTGGTTTTGATGGATGTGCTCTTTTTTTCTTTTAGATGTATTCCATGAGTGGCATAAATTTGAGTTTAAGTCATGAAAGGGCTTTTAGGTCAGAAGAGCTATACAGCATTGCTGTGAAATATGCTCTTGAGTCATTAAGGTAAATTGCTGTAGGATCAGTGCTGCTCCAGCTGGACTATAATACTTAAACCCTAAGTAGCCATTTCATGTCCTTTGGACCATTCTTGCTTTGAGCAAAATGTGAGTATCTATCAAACTCACTTATACCTACTGAAACCTGCAGAGGGGATGGCATTTCAATGCAACAAATTTCATGGCCTGCATTAAATAGTCAACACAGAGAAAATCCTTGGGTTACAGAGACAAGTCCTCTATGTCGTAAAACTACACAACTCCAGCTAAAAGCACAACATTGGGTTTGGGTTGATTTTTTTTTTCCCAGTGTTTTTTTGGCTCTGCTGTGCTAGTTGGAAGGTTCTCTCAAAATCCTGCTTCTCTTACAGCAAAAAAGAAACTTTCTTCCAAATTCCAGCTGAACTTTATTTGTGACGGGTTTGTCTTCATCGTCATGGTTGTTCTTTCATTTGAATAAGTGTCCCTTGCAGGAATTACCTGTCATGTGAGTTGGTTTCTTCTGCCTTAACTATGCTTTTGTCAGGTAGAAGAAGTAGCTGAGCCAGTGCAGAGTCTAGCTGTTCTGATGGCACCACTGACATCCAGGGCCAATTGAGATCCCCAGGATGAGGAGATTCCCACTAGTCAATAGCATGGAGTAGCTTCATGAAGCAAGTCCAGAATGAGATCTTTAATTACTTCAGCTAGCAGAACTGGTAATTAGAGATGATCTTGATACTTGCTCTCAGTGTCTTGGCAGAAGTGTTGCTGTTTAACAGTTTCTCATTTTAGCTCTGATTGAGCTATTGCTCCAATTTAGCATATTTCCTGGCATATTGTGTGGGCAGATGAAAGAACTGTGCTTGCTAAGTACATGAATTAAACATTCTCTTGACAGACTTTAACCTTCAGTTAATTCAAAGGTGTCAGAAAAATCGATAACCAGGGATACGCTCCTTGAACTTACAACAGCTGCAGGACAGAAATCCAGATCTGGAAAAGACTGTGGGTAGTCAGCCACCTTTTAAAACTCTTAAAATTTTATTTCAGTTTAATAGATAGACATATATATTAAAAAAAGTTTGTAAAGGCAGATCCCAATTCTCCACTAGTTCAAACAAGGAACATGACTATCCTTGTCAAACAGCAGCAACTCCAGCATCAGATCCTGTATGTGAGGGGCCTGAGATCTGGTGTGGTCATGGCTCTGTTTGTGGGCTGTGGTGAGCAAGACAAGGGCAATGGCCACTTTTCCCCAAGCATGTACGCAATCTGTCTCCTTCCTTTCAGCTGCTGAATGCTGCCTGCTCTTTCTGCACAGGACTCAGGCTCTCCCGCTTTCCCTTTCTCTGGCAGTTCTTGCCGCCGCTTCTCACTCGCCCCCAGCACAGTGCTGCTGCCTGGATTTCCTAATGTCAAAGCAAAATCACTGTATTTGTTTCAACAAAATCACTCTTGTGGTGTTTGCTTCAACCTGCTCCTTGTATACACCTCTCAGCAGGCTCCTACAACTGAATCCCCCACCCCTTGTTGTACCATCCTACCTAGACTTCCAACATATTTATCAGAGTAATTTCCAGTCTTCTCTCCTTGCTTTACACCTTTTTGTGCCTTCAAGTGCAATCTCTCTGCCATTGTGTCTTCTCTTTGCCACCACCCCCAGCTTCACATCAGTCTCCCTGCCTTGTGTCACCAGCTGAGAGGTTATGAAGATGAATGACAAGTTTTGGGATATTTTATCAGGGGAAATGTAACAAACATACTGATTGTCTTCTTCACAGGGTAATCAATTGCCATTGCAATCTACAACTCACCAGAAAAACTCACCAGAAAACTCACCTCTCACTGTGGCAGCCAAAAGCCCCCAGCGTAGATGCATCAATACGGTGCTGTGGGGTTCATGCTCTCCAAACCCCAATGGGAGATATGCTCTGATGTTTAATAATAATAATAGGAAGAAAAACACTGTTGCATACGTCCTAAAACCATGGAGAATGAAACATGAAATGGTGAATGCTTCGGCAGCTTTTCCTAGCTAAAGACTGAGGAGAATTTTGATACTGTACCTTTACCATAAAGGACCTTCTTTACCATGAAGACCTGCTCAACATCCTCTCAGGGTTAGGATGACCTAAAATTTATATTAAACTGTCTTCAGGGATGGTAATAGTTGAAACTAGAAAAACATTTCAGGTTTTCTTAGCTGTTTATATCCCACCCAACTACATTACAGTATTTTAGCAATATCTTCAACCAATCAGCAGCAGTCCTTATAAAAGATGCTCTTAGAGACTTAGCACTATAGGGGATCAATAAAGGCCAACTATATAATTGTTGTACTTTTCTGAAGACCTTCTTTACATCCTGAGGAACAAAAAAGGAGGTGAGGGCCTGAAAAAAAGGTGAAGTTAGAGAATGCAATCTCTAGTGAATATGGTCTTCACAATGTGCTGACTGAAGATCTTTACATTAGGGATGTTTGGAAAAACGTCACTCATTTTCTGTGTAGACTAAAGAGATGGAAAACAAGCCAATGCAATAATTATTTTTTGCATTTTTCTTGAAAGATAGAAGCCCCAAAGAGAGCAGATATGTTGACATTTTTTTATGTGCGCTTTCAATCACCTAATTTTTCATCAAGAAAGGCTTTGATGGAAAACTATTTTACCAGCAGTTCCATTAATAATAAATTCATTTCATATAAATTAGCACAGGAAGTTGTTGAATAGCCTTCTCTTTCTCTTGCCCCTCCTTAGCTATGTGTTGTTGGAAGGTCCTGCTGTAGCACCATCAGCACACCCTGGTGTGGCGTTCCCCATCTCAATCAGGGATCACCTGATCACCTCTGAGGAGAGCACACCTGCTTTGGGAAAGCACAGCATGCTTTCATGAACATCTGGATGGTCCACCAGCACATAGTGAGACACCATGGTACCAAGGATCCATGTTCCAGTTTACCCATGGGAAAATAGGAAACCGACCTTTTCGAGAAATGGAAATCATGAATTTGCATCTTGGCTTGCTTTGGTGGGTGAATCCTTTGGTGCTGCCACAAAGTGTCACTGCTGTATCAGAGACAATGAAGCCAGGGAAAGGGAAGGAGGGAAGAGCCTGTCCCAGCCATGACAGGGTGTGGATGGAAGCCGGGAGCTGGGATGTGCTATCACTGACATCTAGAGGACAGTACAGTCAGTCTGCATATTGTGAAACAGGAGGTGACCAAACCCTGAGTATGGTGAGCCTTCCCAGACCACTCACAGGCACAGAGATCCTTGCACCTGAAACTCACTGGCTTTCCATACTCATGCCACCTTTAAGTGTTTTACCCAGTTTGAACACTGACATGGCATCTTCTGCTGTCTGTGAGGCACCAGCTCTCTTCTGTGGGTGCCTTGTTCTTCCTCTCCCCAGCAAACACAAAATTTGAGACTGACCAAACCAACTGACAGCAACAGAAGGTTCATGATGGGGAACATGCTGGCAGAGCCATCACCCACTGTGGCTGTGAAGCCCATGGGCTTTACTCAGCCAGGTGAGGGAGGTCAGGGGCTGGCAGAGCCCTCTGTCTAATGCCAGGGTCCATGGGCACCTGGCTGGTACCCTGTGCTGACTGCAGTGTCAGGAGGGAGCTATGGGGTGCTGCTAGGTGCTGTAGGGTACAAGCCCTACCACAGGGTGTGTTTCCTGCCCCACTGGACTCTGGCTGGGGGCTGGATGGGATCTGCTTGGAGGAGCATCCAGGAGCTTTGTGTGATCCTGTTGTCATCCATTTGCATTACGAGCACTTTATGCCTGCCTATAAAGAACATGTTGTTCAAGCCTCTGTTAATGCAACATAAGGCAGCTTTTAAAATTAAAGAAAATAAGTAGGGGTGCTCCTGATAAATTAGCTTTAATTTTAGAGATATATTTTCTCAGTAGGCTCCTCTTCTTGGCACAGCTGAAGAGGAAGAAAATAAAAGTTATTAGAAACAGACCACCTTCTCTGTGTCTTTCTGCCAACACTAAGCTTTTGCAGTTATAGAAAACAACAGAAAAGGCTCAAACAGCAATTCCTACCATTTCCAGGAAGCTTTAGAGGGATTATTTTTAACTGTTTGCTGCTCTTTGGGCTAGGCTCTATTCATTCATTCCAGGAGGTGGTCAGTAATCACTTCAAGCCAAGGTGTTGCTCCTGCATCAACAAGGGCAGCATCAACAATGATCAAGGAGTCATTATCCCACTCGTGTGGCCCCACTTGGAATGCTGTGTTCAGTTTTGGTCCCCACTAGGCAAAAAGGGATGGGGACAGGCTGGAGAAGGTCCAGAGAAGGGCCACAAAGATCATTTAAGGAGTAGAAAGACTGCACATGGGGAAAATTATTTGTTCAACCTCGAGAAGAAAAGGGGGACATTATTACCGTGCTCCAGTATTTATAGGGTGACTATAAAAGAGATGGAGACTCCCTTTTTACAAGGAGTCCTTTTTACAAGGAGTATTTGAAAATACTAGGGGTAAGGAGTAAAAGTTACTCCTGGGAGATTCTGACCAGAGACATGAGGAAAAATTTTCAGAATGAGAGCAATCAGCCATTGGAATAATCTCCCCAGGATAATGGCGGATTGCCCAGCATTAGACAGTTTAAAGATTTGGCTGGACAGTGTCCTGGGTCATCTTGCCTAGACCACGTTTTTGTCAGGAAAGTTTGAACCAGATTGTCCATGAGGTCCCTTCCAACCCAATATTCTATGGTTATATGATTCCTCTCAGGGTAGCTGAGTATGCAGGCAGCGGCTCAGTACTCTGTTTAGACCACATCAAACTGGCACATAAAGGGTTAAATTCCCAGGCTCAGGGATTACCCTACACCTTGGTTTTTCAGCTCCCCTTGACAGTCTTTCCTCATAAAGAAACTGAGAAGAATAGTAAAAGGATGAGTAAACTGTTTTGCACATAACTAATAAAAAATTTTAGAGGGATTTTAATTGAGTGCTGCATTTAATTAGCTTTTCCCATGCTTTCAGCTTTGCTCCCTGGATTTACAAGGCTGAGTTCAGTGAGGGCAGGTAAGGCAGTGTGTGCAACCTGTGCCACGCTTCCCAGCAGCTCTGCACATTGGCTCTAGTCAGCCATCCCCATTGCTGCCTACTTTCCTGCTGGGGAGGCTCCTGCACGTTTGCTTTTGCCAGCATTGGATCCCAGTGGTTGACATTTGTAGGTTCTTATTTTATTTCATTAGACTGATGAAAGATCTTTAGTAAAAAGAAGTCAACAATGAGCATGGTCCTGATGCCTGTGGTAATGGAAATGGCATTTCTGCTTCTCCTGTACACCGTGTCAGGAAAAGCAGACAAACACAACAACAAGAAAGTAGGAAAACCTGCCCATCTGCAGTGAAAGCATGTTATGTGTGGAAAATAAATTGGGCAATGGACACCCGATGGTGCTTCAGTAGAGCTGAACAACATGAAGACTGACTTCTTCACCAAGCTTTAAAATTGCAAAGTTGTTCCAGTTATGCCCTGGATCAAAACTTGCAAATATTTATTGTTTCATGTTATAAACCAGTCACTAGTCACTATCCTTAAACCAAGGAAATTTCTTCAGTGGGTGGAGAAAGGTTACTTTATTCCTCCTCCATTTTCCCCCAAGTGGTGGAGCTGTATTTACTGTTTCAGCATAGACCCTAGTGAAGGAGGTGTATGGATGAAGTAGAAATGGCCCTAGCTAATGTGACATCACCCCCTGGGACAGGAGCCACCTCTTTGGAGGAGTCCTGCATAAGAACAACGGCTTTGGGGGCCATTTTGCACCATCTGAGACAGCCGGTGTGGAGGACAGTGCCTCCATGGCCAGGGAAGACTGATCAAGGCAAGTCCAGGGGCTCAGCTCAGGGCCACACAGGGATGCCCCAGCAATCAAGCCAGTTGCTAAAGGAAATCAATTTTAAAAGCAGATGGTTTAATTAGAGCACTAAGCTCCCTTGTTTTAAGGCTACATCTCCAGATAGTTTCACTGTTTTATTAACAAGTCTCTTGTACTTATTTCTTTCCTATTACTTGACCGATGCTTTCATCAGGCTTATATAAAGTCCTGTTTTCATCCCTACTTTGCCTAGAAATAGATTAAAGAAAAGCTGAAACACAGATTAGTAATTATATGCAGAATGAAATATTAACCACATATATTTTTCAAGTAAAAAAATGCAATTTTAAGCCAATTGCCTCATTGCTCCACAGCAGTATGTGCTTGTCTAGGAGTGGTTTCTCCAGGGAAGCAGCTGTTTTGCTGGCGCTGACAGGAGCTCTGCACTGCTGGGGGAGAGGTGAAATGCCTCTCTTTGCACAGGCACACAGAAATGGGAAAAACCCCTCAGAGAATTTCAGTGATGCTGCTGTCAAGTCAGAAAATTAGGCTGCAATTGGACAGGCCCCTGTGAATCTCTGTTGCTTTTCCTACACACATTACTGAGCAGCCAGACCGAAATTATGTAGAAAGACTCAAGTTCACCAAAAGTCCTGGAGTAAAGTTAGCCCCCCTCATTGCTGGGTTCAAGGAGGCACTTGCAGGAAGCACAAGCTTGCCATCAATGGTGGTCCTGTGTAGAGAATTTTCCTAGGGAATGAGCTGCCCAGACCTGAGTTACCCCAGCTGAGGCCTGTCCTGAGGCCTCAGCCTTTGATGCAGTTAAAATTACTTAGCCAAGTTGTGGCGCAGTTAGAAATTATGTTGAGGTGTCTGGGAAAGATAATGGGATTTGGTGAAGGTCATTGCAGAGAGTTGTTAGTAGTAGTTGTCAGCTACCTTAAAAGTAAATGCAACAATGTGTGTTTGCATTCTTCTCTCTGCTGTGTGCCAATAGTAGAGCTATCTGAATTGTAAACTATATAGAAATGTATATAAACTACCATCTTAGTTCGAATAAAGAAGAATACGTAGTAGTGACCATAGTGGTTGGACCTGCGTTTGTCTCGACCCAACTCTCTTTAATATAAACAAGGTTATCCCTGGTTTCAGTCCTGCACGCTTGCCTGGCTGTGTAGGCAGAAGGACCAAGAGATGGACAGGTATAACTTGAAAACAGCAATGTGTTTTCTCACAACTCAAAACACCTGAAGCACAAGCTCTGTTAAAGCAAACCCCAGTCAGAGCAGCCACAAGACATAAACAGTACTGCTCTCAATTGTTTAAATATTGGTTACAATGCTTCAATGTTAAGGATTCCATCATGATCAGGGCAATTCTATAGATGCCCCCACCTCATCAGCTGGTGTTACAAAAGTTAAATTCATCCTTTAGCCTTTTATTCAGTTTAGAACTCATACTAATGGTGGGATGTAGTTTAGCTCAATTTAAGTAAATGAATGTTCTTATGTGAACAAGGCATCACAGTTCTCATTACTGCAAATGGACGTCTACAGAAGGCTATTTGAATGCAGGCATTTGGCTATCTAATCCTGGACCCAAATCCTCTCTTCTGTGGAAAAGATATGAGATGTCTATATTTTATCCCATATCCATCTCCAGTGCACCAGTGTCACAGCTCCCAGACCTCCAGGGACACAGTTTCTTCCTGCTTGTTCTACTACGATTGCCTCAAACTTTGCTGTAGTCACTGTGAGGCAATATTTTGGGGATGAACGGAAATTAGAAAAAGCCTGCTTAGAGTAATTTTAGAAGTTCTATCTTCTAGTGAAAAAAAACCTCATTTCAGCATAAAATGAAAGGCCAGTCAAAGCAATTTGGTCTTACAAGAACTTCGAAGGTCTCAGCTGTGCTTAAGATTTTCTCCAAGCCTGTATGTTTGCATTATCTTTCTTTCTGACTGAAAATGCGCTTAGTGCTAATAAGGTACTAACCTGGTTGTGCTTGATTTTACACATCAAAAAAGAGCAGAACATACTTGAATTGTTCTTTAGGGATGGACAAGACAAGTCAGGTAATGGGACAATCTCAACATTCCCTAATAAGTTGCTTTTCACAAACTGCATTAAATAAACAAAAAGCACTATATGTTGAAGGTTCTGTGGTTTAACTAAAAGAGGCCGTAACCCTCTGGAGTTTACAAGTGCTTTGTATGAACTAAAACAGTTTGGCTGGCATCTGCTTTTGCAGCAGATTTCCCATAGCATCCAGCTATTCCAGTTTATTCATAATTAAATCACAACAGAGACATCTGTTTTGAAAGTGAAAGTAAATCTTCCAAAGCAGTTACAGCTGCAGTGTCTCGGTACCTTTTTTTTTAAAGGAATGGGACCATCTTGGTTTCAAAATGGCCTTTAATTAATCTCCTTCCTCTAACTACCTCTATAAATATTACCATTGTCCATGGTTTGTTACCACAGTAGATTACTGAACTAGAAACAACACAGAAGGACCTTTTAGATAACATTACAGGGAATGCAGCTGTGGCAGCAAAGGAAGGAGCAGGAATGGCATAGAGCTTAGCAGAAATGTCACTGACACGAGCAATGATAACCTTTGAAAATGTTTCCTGTGAAGCAGAGATCAGGAAAGAATATAATCAGATCTTTACTGATATCAGGTAAGAACATAATCAGGTCTTTATTGAGACGAGATAATACAAAAAACCCTCTTACACGAAAAATTCTTACCCAGGCTTTTCTGCGCAAATGGAATTTCATCTAGTTTAGGTATTGGTAAGGAAGATCAATCAGTAGTGCAAGTGACTCACACTGGCCAGCTGTCTTCATAAAATGTTTTATAAATTATAGGAATAAAAATAAAGCCCTGTTTATCTGTGCTTTTGTAGTAAAACATCATCCCCTGTTTTTAATTGTTGCACTTCTGTTTCAAAGGAATCCCAGATTTCTCCTGTGTTTTCCTTTACCCTTTCATCAGGTGTCCTGACTGTAAAATACAATTTTTGTGTTCACAAAATTACTTGTCTTGAATTTGCAGCCACGGCCTGAGAGGGGAACTGGCCAGCTGCAGGGATAAGAGAGGTCTCCCAAAACTTTTATTCCCTTCAAAATTATTGCAATAAATTATTTATCACCTCTAAGCAAAATATCTGCCAATAAAAAATACTTTTCCCAGGTACTTAGAAAGGAAAATTGCATTTTCCTCATCAGGTGCCAAGTAATGTGCAAACCAAATGCTTTGGTTTTCTTCCTCCTCTTTTTAGCCAAACCTTGGTTTGGTCAATTCTCAGCAAAGCTGTATCACCCAGAAAATTTGTTTCCTCCCTGAAACAAAGCAGCAGTGTGCACATCTGTTCAAGCACAAAACTTGACACAGATAAACCCACCTCCAGCAGTGACAGATCCAGGCAAACCTGAGCCCAGAGACATTTTTGTGCAGCCTCCAGTCAATAGGAGGTTGTATCTGTCCCTTGTCCTGCCCCTGCTGCAGTGCCCAGATTGACGGTGTGCTCAGACTGGGTGTCTGTCCAACACCAGGACAGCCTTGTGGGCTGCAGAGGATAAGGATGGTGTTGAGATGGTGCCTTTGCAGGAAGCAGAATGGTGTCCCAAGGCCATGTTCATGCTAATGACTTGTGACTGGGAAAGGAGATCAGGATGTACTGTGAACCCCCCAAAAAAAGGCTGAGAAAAAACATGTTACGGGAGAAGCTTTATATGGGACAAGACAGTGCTTGAGCTTACTTGAAGCTGAATAGGGGAATCAAGACATAGGTGAGACGTGTGTCAGAAAGCATACAAGACAAGCCAGCTGAAACTAGTATGAACTGGGTAATTCAAGGGGAATTCAAGATCTTTGGGGGAATTGAGCCTTGTAAGGGCAGCTGCACCCAGGAAACCAAATCATTAATGTCATTTAATGCTGAGATTGCACATGTAGTGGTGTCAGGCCTTTGGAAGTAAATGTAGCACAACAGGGATAACCAGGTGGTTTGTTTGGGAGCAGACTGAGTGGAGAAAAGTTGGCAGGAGTGGTGAAAAGAAGAGCAAAAATGAGGGGGGGCGGGGAATAATGGAGAAGGTGGCAATAAACCATTCTGTGAAGATCAGGAGGTGGGATATTCACTGGCAGGGGCATGGACACTACAGGCAGTGCTGAAGCTGATGGGCACATCTGAAGCCCACCAGGATGCTGAAGGAAACACCTTGGATGATCCACTCTTCATCAGTCGAAAGGATTTGTGTGGGAGGTTAGAGCAGGGTGGAAGTGTACTACTCATAGTTAAATGATTTTCAGTGTTTTTAAGCAGCTTTACCTTTGTCAGGAAGCTGGTAATATAAGATAAATAACTTTAAGTTTGGAATTCCTACAGTTATTATCTAGAAAAGCCAAACCAGACAAGACTTCAGTCTTGCAGTTAGAGGGCTGAAAATCAGGTAAGGGGAATATCATTGAAGAGTTGTTAAATAATGGAGAACCTTCAAACAACTGCCTCACTTGTACTTTCTCCTTTTTAGTGTTAATTTATTGAAGCTTCATCTCTTGAGCTGAACAGATAATATAGATATATAACAGATAACATGCCATCTCATAGAGTTTCCTACATGAAGCCTTGCTGTTCACTGTGATGGTAGCTCGACAAATTCCCCCCACACAAATGCCATGGGTAGGGACCATTTGTTCCTCCCCATGCCTTTCCCATGACACAGGGAGTGGGAGGGCACAGGGAGGAGTAGCAGAGCTGGGCCACCCTGGAAATTACCCAGGTGTGATCTGTCAATCTGTTGGAGTTTTCCATTACATTTGTCAGTCTCATAAACAGGTAGATAAAACTGCAGTCATCCAACGGAAAAAAATCACAGTGTTATCACCCATCCTAAATATAAATATAATAAAATTCATATTGCCTACTCTAAAAGTAAAGAAAATAAGTATTGCACGAGGCTTTGAACAGTGTTTCTGCTTGTGAAAAAGAAATCTTTGTATTTAATAGGTGTTTCTTAGTGCAGGGGCAGGTAAGGTGAAACATGTTGACAGATACATTTTCAACTTGGCTTTTCCTCTTTACAATGAATGATGACAAAATGTGTGGATTTAGAAAGTAACGGAGTAGTGCTTATCATTTGTGAGCTGGTTTATAAACAAATAACACTGGACTGTTCCCTATTAACCAGCTGTTCTGGCAGATAAGAGTTCAGTGCCAAGCACTGAACTCACATCAAGAATGGAACAGCCTCTGCAGCCTTGCACATCTTCAGGGCCTGGGAGTGCAAAACACAGAAGGGCTCTGATTGGGTTAAGCACTCAGAAACCCTCTGCATCCATAATCTGCTTATTGGCTAAGCTGGTTGGGGAGCAAGTGGCTGATTTTCTGCTGACCTTGCCCAAGGGGTCATCTCAGTCCACACAAATTTCAGAGGGTCTCAGACTGCAAAGGCAGCATGCTGGCCCTGCTCAAAATTATTGCTACTGCATCAGAGATGTGTGGTTGCCTTGTCTGCATGAGCATTTAGAAGAAATAAGGGTGTGAAAGTGATGATCATCTGCTCTGTTTTGGAGAGTTTGACAAAACTGACAAAAGACAAAAAATGGTTGCAGGAAAAAATCAAATGTCCATTTTTTAGCAGAACTAACAACATTAAACTCAGGTAAAGGCCAAGGATTTCTTTTCCATGGTGCTCATTGAATACCCTGAAGCACAAAGTTTACTGTATATTATATTACATTTAGATTTAATAAATAAATAAATAAATATATAAATAAATATATAAACAAACAAATAAATATATGAGTGTAAATTCTAAGGGGAGGACTGGTAAACTGGAGTAGAACTATGCCTCTGTCTTGAAAATTCAGTGTGATAATGATGCATTTTCATACTTGTTCATGTTATCTTTAAATATATTAATTATACAACCTTTTGTTTCCTCAATTTAAATATTTTTCTATACTTTGGACAAGGACACCAGTAATGACCATTTACTTGGTGTAATATTAGGTCTTTTATCGTTCCTTTTCCCTTCAAGGAGGAAACCACATCCAATCCCAGGTATTTCTAAGGTCTGGTTTTACTGGAAAAGATCAAGGCAAAGAAGGTATTAAGGACACTGGCTTTTTTCATCACCTTCCACAGATGAAGGTGTGTCTGACGAGCCTGTAATTCTCTGAATCTTCCTTCTTACCCTGCCTGAAGACAGGACTCACATTTGTTTTCTTCTAGTCCTCAGGATCCTCTCCCAGTTGCCATGACCTTCCAAAAATGATCAGGATTGACCTTACAATGGTATTGGCCAGTGCCCTCAGCACTGATGTGTGCATCACCAGGTCCCATGGACTTGTGTGTGCCCAGTTCCTTGAAATTATACCTAACCTGCTTTTACTTGCTTTAGAGTTTCCCAGTGGCCCTGGGAACCTGGGATTCCTGAAGAATCCGTAAAGACCAAGGAAAGAAGGTTTTTTCAAGTTTGGTTTTTTCCATTTCCTCTGTCATCGGCTCTCCTGTACAATTCCTCAGCAGGCCCATATATCTCCTGCCTCTCTTTTTCTGGTGATACAGTTGAAGAAGCCTGTTGCATTATGTCCCTCACTGGACTCAGTTTTGGAGAGTTTTAACTGTCCAGATCTCTTTCCACCTGTGCTGTGACTTTTTCCCCCTGGTTTTGAAGTGGTATTTTCCTGCAAGTAAAAAGCAAAATAAAATTAAACATTCTAGCATTTATATTTCTTATCATTTTCTGCAGGGAATACTCATCATTACAGAGTAATGAATTTCACACTTGTAGGAGATCAGCAGAATGGAACCATCAGCTGTGTCTGTGTTGCAGTGACCAGACACGGATGACCACCACACTTCTGACTCCTGAAGGACCCTCTGGAGCTTTTTGCCATCTCATAGAGTTTCCTACATGAAGCCTTGCTGTTCACTGTGATGGTAGCTCGACAAATTCCCCCCACACAAATGCCATGGGTAGGGACCATTTGTTCCCCCCCATGCCTTTCCCATCCCCAGGCACTGCAGTTTGTTGACACTGCAGGAATGTTGCTCATCTGCCCAGTCCCATTTGCAGTGTGGACCTCAGTGAACAAAGGCAGAATGGAAGTCAGAAAATGAACTGGAGAAAGGGAATAGTGGAACAGAGTAGCAGCTCCTGGTTTGAGCAGGATTAATTGATCCAACTTTGCATGAAGCCAGTCTATTATGGAATTCTGATTTTGGATGTCAACTACTTGTTCAGAGAGTGGAGAAGTTGCCACAAATCTAAGATGTTTTGAAGGATTGTTGGTTTTATCCTATTTGTTTTTTCTGATGTGTTTCGGTTTTTCCTAGGAAAAAATAATGCTCTTGTGAAATAAAATCATACTCTACTTCTCATTTTACACTAAAATGAGAAATCAGTATGTGTGGGTAGTGGAGAACAAGGACAAATTTCCCTATGTTGGAACCCAGGAATGCCTCAGTTTGTTCAGGTACAAATGATTCATGTTTGTACAAAAGCAAATGGATTAATTCTATTTATTAATTTATTTTGAACTGTCTCCAGAGATTGTCACAGATATTCTGGTTTCTAAGTCCTACTATGCTAAATGGGCCTCTGCTTGCAGGCATCTCACAGTTCTGATTTATTTAGTGATATTCTTCTTAAGTATACATCGGAAAGATAGCTTTATACATCTGTGATTTTGGTTCATTTGATTCTGATAATAGAATTCATTTCAATCACTTGCTATTTCTAATCCAGAATTTAATGGCCAAAACTACACATATATATCTATTTTTATACCATATATAATTTTTATTATTTACATAATGTTATATATATTATATACAACATTATTTATATGTTTGTGTTTTCACTTCTTTTCTAGATTCCATCAGACAATTTACTAGATTTGTATTCTTGGCATGATTTTAGTACCTTGTATTTCTATATGTGCTGGTTTAGCACAGATGGTGAAGTGCAATAGGTGAATTCCTTTAAACTGACAACTAAAATAGCCAATTGCATGTAGGGATCCACCTCTGGGAAACACACAGCCTCAAAAGTTGGAAAGAAAGCTGAGGTCACTCTCTTCTTTCTGGCTTCACAGGAGGTAAGGCAGTCCTGGCTCTCTCTCCTGCGGAGGAGGGGCCGGGACGGCCAGGCCTGCCTAGGCCCGGGCCCGGGCTTCCATGGGAGGCCCGCCTGGCCCAGGGACTCCCGGGNTGAACAAAGAGAAAGAAATGAGAAACTCTTGCACGAGTGAAAGAAGTGAGAAGACATCTCTGTTCTTTGAAATGAAAAATCCTTTGCCTTGAAGCTGCTTATCTTTAAAAGGTGACACCCCAGATCCTTAAGTTCCACAACCCATAAGCAGCTTGAGCAACTGCTAATGAGAAGAGACCACATAGAAGCAGATTTTCTCCCGGGCAGCTGTTTCTGTGAGAGTTCCGACCCAGAAAAGAACTTCTCTAGGTTGTCAGTGGGACAAAAATTCCATAGTAAACAAAAGACTCCTCTCCTGAAAAGTTGATGAAAGACTATATTTAAATGGTGAAACTGGCTGAATGTCATAAGTTTTGTCTATGTGGTTTGTAAGAAAATAAGTACTTGTGGGGGAGGAGAGAGGTTTTGAAAGTTTCATTTTCTCTTTTTTCTTATTGTGTGTTAATAAACTATCTTTTTACTTCTAAGTTGAGCCTATTTTGCCTTTTTTTCCTCCCAAAGCCCTATCTCTCAATCAGCAAACATAAAACCACCACACTATATTTCACTTTCCTGGCACCAAAAGGAAAAACAACAGCAAAAAAAGAAAAAAGAGAAATCAGACAGTTAGAATCATACAATCATTTTGGTTGGAAAAGACCTATATGATCATCCAGTCCATGTATCCATTTATCCAGCACTACCAAGTCCACCATTAAACCATGTCCCAAGCTGCCACAGATGCACAGCTTCTAAATGCCTTCTGGGATGGTGACTCCAACAGTTCCCTGGGCAACCTGTTCCAATGCTGGACAACCCTTTCAAATAATTTTTCCCTAATATTCGATCTAAACTTCCACTAGCACAACTTGAGTCCATTTCATCTTGTCCTATTCCTTGTTACTTGGAGAACAGACTGTCCCCCAGCTGGCAACAACCTCCTTTCAGGGAGTTGTAGGGAGTGATGCGGTCACCCCTGAGCCTCCTTTTCTCCAGGCTAAACACCTTCAGCTCCCTCAGCTGCTCCTCACAGGACTTCTGCTCTAGACCCTTCCCCCGCTCCATTGCCCTTCTCTGGACTCCCTCCAGCACCTCAATGTCGTTCCTGAACTGAGGGGCCCAGAACTGGACACGGGATTTGAGGCGTGGCCTCACCAGTGCCAGGGGGAACAATCCCTACCCTGCTCCTGCTGGCCACACTATTGCTGATACAGCCCAGGATGCCCTTGGCCTTCTTGGGCACCTGGGCACATTGGCCAGGAAAGAAGACAGCCCAGCAAGCAAGTCAATGTAAAAAGGCAATTAGATGGAAGGAACAAGGACAAATGACGAAGAGTAATTCTCTTTATCTTTGTCAGTGTCTTTTAGATGTTTGTTATTTGTATCCTCTTACATTTATTTTCATTTTTGGGTAACTCACTGAGACCTGTGCTCTTGCTGGTTCACTCTTCCTGCTCTAAGAGATTATTCCTTCAAAGTATTTTCCATTTTCCAAGTGCACTCATCATTTATAATTACAACTTTCAAATATTAAATTCAGTTATCTTACAGTCCTACCTTCCATTTCTTGTCAAATAGCTCAAAAGTCACTTCTCAGGATGGATCTATGTCACTCTATTCTTCTAAAGCATTTGGCGTGCTTTTCTATTGACTTCCATGGCCAAAGCAGCGTGAAAGTAAGCTGTGTGATTGAAAGGTATCTTTCATAAAAGCCAGGGATACAGCCTGCTCTCAGCATTTCGCTGAGAGCACTGCCCCATTAGCATGTGTTATCTCTGCTGGAAAACAGTCAGATTGCTTCACCAGGTGTTTCTGTGAGGTTTTTTCCTAAGTCACAAAGAAATGGCAATGCTGGAACCTGATTTTCCTTGAAAGGTAACAACCACCTTGTAAAGTATCTTATCTCTGAGGTAGTTAGAAAAAGGTGAAAGTCTACTGCATAGTGCCTATTTCAATACTTATTTTTATTTTAGATACTGTTACTTCAGTTTGTTTTCCAGCAATCAGTTTTAAATGAGGCAATTCTGAATTTCATTTCACTGTGAAGTTAGATGCACTTTTTGAATTGTCATGTTTTATTTTGCTTTTCTAATGAGAGAAACAAAAGAAAGATTCAAGAATTTTAGAGGAGCATTGGCCTTCTTTTGCCTGGAAGACTTGTAGCTAAATCTGTCTGTCCTTACCAACCCAAGTTTTTTCATCTTCACTTACAATAATATAATATCCTCAGTGCAGAGCTCAGTATTTTTTCTCTTTCTTTTGGATAAATTTCACAACTCAACTCTAGTTTTTCAAATTACAGATAAACGTAATAAATCACAGTACATACAGGACCACCTTTGGAAAGCAGGGCAGTGGCACATACAATTTTATTTGCATGACAAATATTCTTTGCTGCTTATGTGACAAGTAGCAAATCAAGTGATTGCCACTCATCCAGCTAAAGAGGAGACAAAGGGTATGATACCTTAGATGTGCAGCTGAGGTATTGAGGATGTGTGTTTCACCTCCCCCTTAAACAACCACTGGAGGTAGGATGTGTACTGCCATGCAATTTTGACCCAGAGAGATAACTTGGGACATGTTCTGGTTCCAGCAGGGTTTTATCAAAGAGTGAATGCACCTATGGGTTTTCAGGTCCTTTTAATTCATAAGGGGAACCAAGCATGGGAAAAGGTGGTTTCCTCTGCAACCCTTCTGCAGTGGGGTTTTGCAGAGGCTCAAAGCTGCTGGTGTTCTCCAAAATACCTCTGGGCCAGGCCTAGCATGTGAAATAGCGTGTGAATTCCTCATCTGCCAAGGCAGTGGGTGTCTGGGAGTTTCTCCAGCCTCAGCCAGGAACACACTTGAAGTGCTGCTAGGAGTTATTAGCAGAGACAAAGGTACAGACATCAGAGTGTCTCAAATCAGGTGGCACAGCCATGTGCACAAGTGTCTCAGAAGCAAAACATTTACAGGAAATCTGTATCTGCTGGAAGCCAGGCAGTGTTTATGAGAGTCCTTACAAACAGCAAACTCAGCCAAACTGAAAGTTATACTTTTTTGCACCATACTTATTCGTGCTCTCTCCAAAATTATATCACTCATATCTATAGTTGTGGGGGTGTGGGTGATAGGAGTCCCAGTCTGACTTTCTCCCTCCCTTCTCTCTCTCATTTGTAAAATTTATTCTGTCAGACTATAGTGATAAGAAAAGCCTATCCAGGAATATGTTTATCTGAGCCTCCTAATATTCAAACCTTTCTTTTTTCCTCCCCCATCCCTGCAGTAGGCATTACTGGCACAAATGTCTGTGAAGTATGGAGGAATCCCTGGGCAGCAGAGGATGATCCTTCTAGTGTCTCCACAAGTCACATCATCAACATAGTTAATTTTTTCTAGGCTACATAATAGGTTAGAGGGAACAGTCTGTTTCAGAGAGATTATTGAAGAGTAAGGCTTTGGCTATGCATTCGCATACTCCTGAAAAGTGCTGGCAATGACAGTTCTGTCTTTTGTAACTCTGTAATCTCCTTTCATTGCCTACTGTCAGCAGCTTTGTCAAACATGGTGAGGTAGAGTCATTTGCATATGGACATTACATATAAAGCTCTTAATTAAGAATATTTTTGATACAAAAAATATAATGTAAACTGAGAATGAAAACAAATAAAACCCAGCCAACCTTCTTGTAGAAAATCTGAAGTGTTGGATGACATGGTTGCATGAAAAAAGCAACTAGTCTGAAACTACCTTTTGTTTCCATAGTGGTGAGCCTCATGAAAAAGTAGATTTTGAAAACCTTTGGGTTGGAAATTGCAGCAGATCCATGACAAACTCCACTTCAGTATCAGTAGTGCTTCCCTGGAAGACTTCTGGAGGGCTGATGCAGCAAAGGGAGGCTCAGGTGCTTCCAGGGTCCTGTCCTCTCTTCAGGTATGTGGTAGCATCACCAGGCATATCCGTGTGCTGTCTGAAGGGGGCAGTGGGTCTGGGTTCTGCATAACCCCGTTGGTTCAAGGGGAAAGTGACATGCTGCATTTTTAAAAGGCAGGTATAGTGCCTGGTAGTGGATGGTTTTCAACCTCCTCTGAGAACTGAGCAGGGGAACAAGGGTGTGGTCAAAATGAAGACGAGGCATCACTCACTGCTATTTTCACTTACATCATTTCCAGCCTGCCTTGCTTATCCTGCTGAGTTGTGCAGAATCCTTCAAATGAGTGGGAGACTCAGTGGCACAGAAGGCAGAATTACCAGGCATGGTAGTTTGTAGAGAAAGTATCTCCAAGTGTCACTGTCTACAGCAGTATAGTGGTGTTAAGGGCTGTTTTATTCTGACACAAATTTCAGAACAATAGTCCACTGTTCCTGAGCATTATTTGAAATCTAAATAACTCCAAGTGATTTGTGTGAGCAATCTTGTTTTGTGTGATAGTCATGGTGTCTGTCAAACTTTGTTCCCTAGTTATGAGAATAATGAGTTAGAATGGGAGAGAAAGAATCCCTGATGGGGTTCTCATCTCTCCTGGGACTTCCTGAATGGAGTTATTCAAGGATAGACTACACAGGCACAAGAGTAAGTGATGTAAACTGGCCATGAATAAACTTACATTGCTTTCTAACCGTGTGTGATATAAATTCTGGCATAACTTCCAGCTGAATGCAGAAAGCCATCTGCTTTCAAAGAGGAATCTTAAAAATGTAGGGACGGGATGAGATCAGGTAAGTAGGTACATCAGCTGCCCTACTTGCAATGACATAATGTGTTGAAATTGATTTTTCTAGCAATAATCTGAGTCATGATGTAAAGAACATGTCACACAGTTTCCTCGTGGATACATTCTGTATCAGTGATCCCTAAAGCAGAGCAGCATGTGCTCTGGTGGGGAGGTTCACCCTCATCAATGACCAGGGAATAAGGTATTTTTTAAGGATGAGTGTTTTAGATTGAACTGGGCAAGCCAGGGTTTTAAAATCATGCTTCTATATGTTGGGTGAACACCTGTGTCTTCTGTTTGGCTCAGCAGAGAGGTTCTGAGACAGTTTCTTGGTTTGTAGGATCTTGTAGACAAGGCAGGTGGGGAAATAGCTGGTTTGAAAATCCTCCCATTGATGAGATGGGACAAAAATCTCTGAGTAGCATAGTGGCATCAGGCTCTTTCTAGTTGTGCATGAGGTCCCCAGAGGAAACACATTCACTATGGGGGACAGTGGTGGCTGGGAGACTGCCTGTACCGAATGTGGTGAGGACTGGAGGTTGAGCACCTCTTCTTTGGGGGTTACATCTGCTGCACAGTCCTATATTCAAACAACCTTTGGGAAGGACACTTCTTTATTATTTCACATAATTGCTCCAGAAAAAGGCCTTTCCTTCACCTTCTGGCTGCTCTTCTGCTCACTACACTGGAAGAGCATCATCTGAATAATAAAAGCATCTGAGTATCTCAAATCAAAACAATGTCAATATTTGAGGACTGGAGATAGTGGTCAGGCTTTATGCTTGGACTCGTGTGTAGTTCAAGCCCCTGAGGTGGTTTGGCACAACAGTGTGAAAACATAAGTGTAGGTATGGCTTTTGTACTATATTTCAAAGGTCAAATAAATAAGATATAATATTTCCTTTATGTGCTTTAAAAGGCCTTACTCCCTGAAGGAATAAAAGAAATTATTTCGTGGATTAATGTAAACACTTCTTTATACACTCAGAGTTTTTATGTTTGGGCCAAAATATTTATGTTTTCCATCAGCAGAAAAACACATAACAGATATCTGCCCAATATTAATCATCTTTATGCTAAGAACATCGTTCATTTACAGTTACTGAGTACATATTGTGTGATTAGGCTATTTTAAAATGTGATGAATGGGAATTTTACCTCTTTTCCGCCAATGAGGCAATTTTTATACTCAGATGATATTTACATTATAAATAGCACAAGCTGACTGCATTAATGCTAATAGAATCATTTGTTATTGCCCTCTCAGCACTCCTCCTGAAAGCTGGTTTCATTGGATTTAAATCCAGCCAGCACTTTTGCCGAGAAAGTATTTATGTGCCTTTAACATCCACTCCATGCTGGCATTGAGGTGCCAGTGGGAAGCTGTGTCCCCCTGCATGTGAGATTCACAAAGAAACAAATCAGTGTTCTTTCATCACTTAAATTAGAGTACTTCTCCCTTCCTCCCCTCTCTAATTTGAAATGTGCTTTTCACATTATACTTCTAATAAATCTTGGAGGCACCTGTATGATATTTCCTTGACCATTTTAAATATCAAAATTTCTATGAGACGTAAATCAGTACATCTGGCTCACTGCAGCCACAACATTTTTCTTTTCCCCCGTTCTTCATGCAAACAATATTTCCAAGGGAGAACTTCTAGTCTAATAAAATGCTGTGGTAGTTAGACAAAGGCTGCTGGGTAATAGTGCAAAGTATGCTTCTGGCATGATTAACTCACTGTGAGCTCTCGTCATCACAGAAATACATTTCTATGCTGGAATTCATTTCCCCACTCAGCCCCTTCAGCAAACAAAACATTACTTACAGGATGAAGGCTGAAATTACCCTCTCTTGTATAAGTTTCCAACAGTGCTTAAGGCCATGTGACAGCCCTGATGTGAATGGGAATACAGAGAATCCCAGTGCCAGATCTTGCTGTGGACCTCTAGCACCATCTGGCACTGTCCCCTGGCTCAAGGGGAGTGGGAAGTTGCAGCTTCCTCTCAGCATGCTTTGCTTTACTTCTCCTTGGATAATTTCATCACACACACACTCACACAGAGCCACGTGCAGGCTGAGCTGCACTAAAAGCACTCCAAGGAGATGCAGTGGCCCCTCTGGGGCAGTGCTGCTGCCTGTTCCTGCTTGGCTTTCCCACTGGGCTGCTGCCTGTTCTGAACGGAGGAAGCAGCCCTGCTTTGGGACCAAGCTGCTCAGTATTTTGTTTCTCCTTGCTGTTGAACGTGTGGCTCCAGGCCTTATTCACTGCATGCTAGCCAAGCCCTGTTCTCAAATGCTAATTTCCTAATGCTTTTTTTCCTGTGGCATTCCTTACCTCATAATGTGCTTCCTTCACAAACATTAATTAACTTATCTTCACAACGTGCCTGCAGCAGCAGAGAGGCACTGATGGCCTTGCTTCCAGGCTTTCTGAGGCACAGTGTTTCAAGCATCCTACTGAGGGCTGGCCTGAGGCAAGCTTGCTGCAAGGGCAGGAGAGAGCAGGAATTTTGCTCAAGTGTGTATGTATTTAAGAGCCCCCCTGAACCCATCAGGTAGTGACAAAATCCTGCCCTACCTGAAGTCAGAAGGAGATTCTCTAGCTGGGTATAATTCCCTGTCCTTTCTGACATCCAAGGCACTGGACTGGGACCACAGCTTCTGGTTCTTTGGGTTCAGTATCCCAGTGAAACAAAAGGGGACATCTCCATCCTCCTTGTAAATCCTGCAGCCTGCTCAGAAGCATGAACACAGGGAACTAGATTTTTGGTGGCAGGAGATGGCTTCTCCATTCCCTGGAATGACACCCCAAACAAGAGAGCAAAGGCAAAACTACAGAGAGCTGAGATCATAACTTTCTGTTTTCAAGTATCCTGCCTTATTAATTAGAAGAGAAATAAATTTGAAGCAGCCAGTATTCACAAAGGGGCATGTTCAGACCACAGAAGAATACAGCAATGGGTGATGTAGACTCTCTATTTCCATAGAGATGGCTACCCTACAGAGGGAGCAGGGAAGGTTGGGTTAGACACCCAGGCAAGAGCTGTGTGACATGATCCTTTTGTCCCTGAACTGCAGAGATCAAGGTGTGTCCACTGTGGGTTTTTGCGGGTCGGATCCACTTAGTGCTTTCTGGTGTGGGAGCTATGAAAGCTTGACCTTTGTGGCATAGCAGACAGCTTGACTATGGCATGATATTATCAGAGACATGGTGCAAACCACCATCTGTCTGTAAAGGGAATATATGTGAGGAATAATGGGAAGGACACTGCAAATGGAAAACAACAACCCTGAAATCAGCAGAAGTGTGATGGTGTGTTCCTGCTCTGTAATGCTGTGCTAACCGGAACCCCATCCTTTGTTTGTAGGTTCTCTCACATTTGGACTCCAGACACTTCACTGCTTTCAATATTTATTTCTATGCACACAGCTGCAGAGTGACAGTCAGACTCTAATTATACATCCCTATTTAGAAACATAGTATTTCCCAAAAGATGGCATTTGAAGTGTCTTGCTATAGTAATTGGTGATTTTGATAATTTTGAGATTACAGATGTTACAATTATCACATATCAGTTTTCTGCTAGTTGGAAAAAAATAAGTTTAGCCTTTTTTGGAGGGGAGGGAGGAGAGAAAGGTTTTTTGGCCACTTATTTATATATTTCGGCTTGTTATGCTGAGAAAAAGGGATGGACATAACACAAAGTGTCCCATTTCACTTTTTCTGTCTTGTCTTAGAGAATGCTTTAGCTGCCACTAACCAAAGGTCCCTTTCAGGTGCTTCAAAATTTCTCTCTCAATATAGTTTACATACAATCACTGTACATTTCATAAACAATATCTTGGTAAAATGTCTTTCAGGGTTATTTCTTTCTTAATTAAACTTGCCATTTTTCTAACACCAAATCAAATTTGATGACTTTTGCAATTACATCTCACCTCATTTGTACTGCAGGTAAACTTGGAGGATTACTTTGTCATAGAACCATGGAATGGCCTGAGTTGGAAGGAACCTTAAAGATCACCTAGATCCACCCTGCTATGGGCATGATGCCTTTCACTAGACCAGGTTGCTCAAAACCCATCCAACCTGGCCTTGAGCACTTCCAGGGGAGGGGCATCCACAGCTTCTTTGTACAGCCTGTTCTAGTGCCTCAAAACCCTGAAAGAAAAGAATTTCTTCAGTATTTCAAATCTCAATCTACCCTCTTTGAGCCTAAAGCCATTTTATCAAGCAGCATCTCTAACCTCTCTAATGTTATTGTTTTAGCTCTGTTAGCGCAGCAGTAACAAAATACCCTTTAAGATGTTGTCTTTGTTCTTTAAATTATAGTATACAATGGGGCTGAGGTGAGTCTATGTGGACCATTATTCCATGTAATATTAGATTGTTGTGGGGGTAAGTTCTGAGCAATGAAATGTTCAAATAAATAAATTGCAGCCCACAAAATCCTCTTATCCTTCTACTGTGTTATTCTCTTGTAAACCTCAGCTGATTTCATGGTCACAACTGCAGTATCAAGATGTCTCCAAAGCAATAATTAAAATGTTTTTTGCAGCTGCAGAACATGGCTTTTACTTTTGTGCTACTTTACACTGTCTCACAATTGCCTTCATCCCCTCTGTGCTCACAGTTCATACAAAATCTCTGGGAATTAATTTTTCTGTAGTATGTACAATGTCTCTCATGAATCTGGTGTCTCTAAACACTAAGGTACTTACATCACCATGAAGAAAATACCTATGCATAAGCAGTCAGGCTATGACAGATTTTTGAAGAGGCTACTGGAGGTTTCAAATATTTCTTTATAACAAATCCTTGGGATTTAAGTAGAAATTTAGAACTTCATTTAAATTCATTAATTTTAACCATATTGCCAACCTTCAAATTTGTCATTAAAGCTGTACATCATTCAGGCTCATTTGTCCAAACATTTCAGCTGTGGTTTTGTTGCCCATTTTATCACTGCCCAGCATGTACAGCAAATTTTAGAAGCTTAAAAATTAATGCTCTTAGAGATAGGTAATACTAGCTGTTGTCATAAGACCCAATCAACTGTTTTGAAATAGTGCTATTCCTTGACACTAACTCCAGATTGCTCCTGGATGAGCTCCCTTCTGCAGCCTGCAGTGAAGGTGTGGAGGTGTTCAAAAGAAATAAACAGGTAAAATACAGCACCAGAGCATTAAAAAAAGGTCTCCCATTCTCCCTCCCATAGCTTTGAAGCTGATGTGAGCTTGCTGTTGTCGTTGTGGACATGCAGGTGTAAGTGAGCAGGGGTGTTCCCACTCTTGTGGGAAACTGGGAGCATTTTCCAGCAGCTCCCAGATCCAGTGGCTCTTATCTGTCAGCCCATCCTATCATTGGCTCTGTGGGATGAAGACTAGAGGGTCCCAGCTGGGACCCTTGGTACTCTCCAGTTCATTATTGGAGAGTGTCCCGGTTTTAGTGAGAAGAAACTGTCCCAAAGCTGCTTCTTTCCATAAGCACATCCCAAAGAGCCTCTTTCAAGTTCCTCTAAATCAGGCTAGAAATTACAGCTGAGAAAACCTCTAACAGGGACCCTTGTGTACTGTAACCAATGCCCAGGATCACTCAGGCAACATGGGGGATGATTTGGGATGTTCCCAAATCTTACTAGTGGGAAAATCACAGCAGTACTTCTGCATCTGGGGCCATACAGTGAGCCATACTGAGGAATTGATCCGCCTAAGAGAATCCATTAAAGAAGGTTCACTTAAGATCTATATCAGCATCATTTTGTGGTCCCACAAAAGCTGTGAAGGCAACACTGAGGAGATAACATGGGGCTGGGATGGCTGAGAGATAAGATAGAGCAGGAGCCATCAAAGGAAATTTTTGTCAAATCACAGTCTGACACGCAACATAGCTGATGTCATTAGTAAGTAAACCAGCTGATATGTTATGATAGTCACCAACCTCAAATGTGCTTTCAGTAACCCTACACATCTATCTAGTATATGCTCAAGAGATTTGACTGTACCCCCACATCAGCATCTGACTGGTGCAACCAAGCCTGCCAAGGTGCATTGTACTGGGAAAGAATTTGGGATTACAGGTTACCAAGTTAAGAGGCAACACATGAAAGGGAAGCTAACATTTATTCAGAGCCAGCTTTAATTTGTCCAAAAAAGCACAGGTTTTAAGATCTTAATGCTCCTGAGTGTTTAATTTATTTAATACATTTTAAATGCTTGATGGTGTATTAAACATTCAAAGGTTTTCCCTTCCTCATAGTGATGAGGGTCTGAGAGGAGATTAAAAGGTGGATTTCAGGCCATTGTTATGTAATTAGATTTGTTTGGCCTTTTGTTAGCCAGTGCAATTGCTCCCTTGCACCTGTCCATGCAGCGTGATTTATAATTCAGCACAGAATACACAGGTTTTCTTGTCTCCACATAATTGCTCAAATTTTTATTTGTCAAGTGTTGTAGATCACAAGCATTTTCAGTTCTGCACAGGCAGGCAAATGCTGCTTAAAATAACCCTCATCCTGCAATTCTTCCCTCAGGAGCTTATCCATGAACATTTTCAGTGTACCGATTAATGAGACCAAGCTTCCCCCTCACACTCATCTGATTAAAACATTTAAAGAAATACTAGACAAATTCAGATTGCCTGGTCAGTACTGGGCATGCTCTTCTCTGTATTAGCTAACTCTTGTTCATCTTGATAAAAGATGGTGACGAAATCTCAATAAATCAGGAGTCTGCTACGGTCTAAGCCAGGAATGCTCTTCTCCAGTGAAGAGGACAAGCTTTACCAGGTAACAGATAAGTGTCAGGTCAGACCAAATATTATGAAACAAGCAATGAAATTGGCAGCAAACCTATTACACAGTGCAAGCCAAAGAAGTATCTGTTGCAACAGGATTAAAAAAAAAATAAACATCATAATTTTGTCTGTCAAAATGGTCTAAAGGTCTGTAATTCAAATGGAGAATGGGAAGACCCAGTAAGAGAATTCCAGGGTTTGACATGAAACACTGTTAACCCCACCTTGTTTTGTGTGATAAGCATGGCAGACACTTGGTAATGGGATGTCACAACAGGCATCAGGAGCTCCCCACTTCAGCTGCTCATATGTGTATCACACAGATTCTTCTTGACAAAGTCAATGGCCTCTCTTCATCTGCTCATCACTTTTGATATCAGCTGCACTCTTAAATCCAGGACTAATCTATTTATTCCTAGGAGTGTTATAAATTCATGAGGGTGCAGAGTGAACTGCATCCAAATGGGCCACTCAGGCAAATAGTTAATAAAGAAAAACATTTCCTCTACAACCATGATTTAGGAACCCTAATATTTATATATATGAGTATGAAATCAGTAGGCAGATATGTCTGCTATGTTCAGGACACGTAAGCAGGGAAGGGATGCATACAGTGAGTTCTGTTGAAACTACAGCTCCCACAAATACATTTCAATATACTGACTTTAAAATAAATGGATATGCCTCTTCATCCTCTACAACATTTAGCCTCTTGAAACTCTGTGAGAGTCACTATCCCTTTGTGAGGCTGTGAAATGCTGTCAGTGACCTTTTGGAAATGGGTAAGAGGAAGGCTGGTTTCTGAGTTTGCAGAGCCAAGCTGGAGCTGAAAAACAACTGCTGATCCTGCCAGCAGCACCTGTGTCGTGTCCCAGGTTACAGAAACAATCAGGTGCTTCCTGAAGCCAGAAGCACCTCCTTGGCAGAAAGCAAACTGCTTGGCAAGTGTTCCTCTGCTGCATTTGCAAGCAGATTGTACAGCTTTGCCCCAGTCCTGGAAACCTTTCTGCAAGGATGGGCTGAGTCTGAGGGTGGGTTCCAGCTACTTTGCACCTGCCAAGCCAAAAGAAGCGAGGCTGGAGAAGCAAGTGGTACAAAGAGCAAGAAACAGACTATCTTATTGGAAAGCTCTTCCTTTATTTTTAATATGTATGTATATATTCAGCACCTCTCTCTAGTAAGAAAATGTACTGTGAGGTCTAAGAAGAGCTTTCAATACCACAACTTTCCCCTGATTTTCCTGCTAAGAGAGAAAAGTGGCATATGAGAAGAAATGGTGATGAGAGATGTTTCTGATGGAGTCAGAAGTGAAGTATTAATGGTCCTATCAGGTTTGGGAGCTTGAGGTGTGAACCTCTGCCCTGTTACCACTGTGGCTAATGGGACACCGAGCCTTTGCCATCCACTGGCTGTGGGAGCTCCCCTGCAGCACCTCAGGCTGCCCTGGGTGGGTACATGGGCTTTTCACACTGCCCATCCAACCAAATTGGGTGGGAGGAGGAGAAGTGAAGGGAGAAGAAAGGCGAGAAGGCCAGGAGAGATTCTTGGGGGAGGAACTGTAGGGCAGGTAATCGAGCAATACAGTCACACACGAACCACATGCGTGCAAAGTGCCTGGAGCAGCTCCTGTCCTTCCAGGTCAGGAGAGGCTGCTTTGAGTAATGATTTTACCAGCACATAGGAGACGTGCTAAATAAGTTTCTCTTTAACCCACAAGCAAGGCACAAATAGTTTCTGATGGAAAACAATATTAAAATTGTTGATTTTTACAGAAAAATAAAACAACATCCATTAATCAAACAAATGGCACTCTCACGAATGGAGCAGTGTGGGGCTGCAGATTAATTGCAGGAGTTGTCTGTTCTCCCTATATCTTTCAGCATTTCAAAATGAACATAATACCCAGTTTTATTATTTGCCAGCCCTTTAGGTTGGACTTGAAATGCAATTAAAATAGCACTTGAGAGCCGTACATTTTAATTAATGGCCTGCATTGCGGAGAAGTTGGAAAACAAAGAGAACATTGCCCACTAGGAATGGGTAAATCAAGACAGATGTGTTCCTGGGTGTCCATACATCAATATGATGACATAATCTAGTAGAGCAAGAAACCCAGCTCTGCTGCAATATCACTCATTTTGCTTCAAAAATTTAGCCCAATGGGTGCATATGATAAGATGAGTGCCAGTTTAACAGCCTCAGGTCTTCAAATTGGGACAAAATACACTTAAGGGAATGCTGTTCTGCTGCAGGGTTCCAAAACCAAGAGGAGTCCCCATGAGATTCAGCCTGCCCAACTCCCCTCCCCACTGTGCGGCTTCTTCTTTTTGTTTCCAGATCGTGGAGCTCTGGCCCTGAACTGCCAAATTGGTGGCTAAGATGTAGCAATCCCAGGTGTGGGTGACACCTAAGAGTGGTGTGAAAAAGGTGTGAGCACCATGGTATAAAGTCTGGGGTTTGCTCCAGCTCAACACGCTTGCTCTCCTCAAAAACAAGGACATTGCCAGGAAATATCTTAGCTAATCTCTGCTGCTCCCAATGGCATTGCTCCTGTGGACAGCTTGGATGCAGTGGTTCTCTTTCGGTATATATGCAGTGTGTATGTGGAAATATATATGTATATATTTATGCCAAAGGCTGGTGCCAGATATGTTTTAGGCATAGATCTGGACTTTCTTAAGTATTTTACATGATGATCATCTTGTATGTAACATTTACTGAGAAACATATCAAAACACTGAAAAACAAGCAATGCTAGTAAATTTTGCTAAATAAAGAGCAAAATGAGAAATGGTTCACATGATATAAGTTACAGAGACTGTCAAGAGTTTGTATATCCACCCACCCATCACATATCAGTTATGATTTTGGCTGAGAATCAGGGGCTACGTAGAAGAGATTTCTTCATCTTTTTACAGGGGGAAAACAAAACTGAAGCAAACAAAAAAAGGTGACACATGTATTAATAAAAGCAGAAATGGAAATAAGAGACAGGAAAAATGCAAAACTGTCGACCATTTTAAAACACATTTAGAGACCTTGAAAGTACAGAATGCAGAGTTAAAAATTTGAAGAGGACAGCAATTTTTTAGGTAAATCTGTCTTTCCTGAACTAGGGAAACTCTAGGAAAGACTAGCAAAAGAGAAGCATTTATGAAACAAGATAAAAGAGAAAATTGGCTGTTGTCAGTATGAGATAAATGAGCCTTCACAGAAATACGTTGAGCTGTCCTGTTTTTCATCTCTTTGTGATCTGCTTTTTTTGCATAAAATGTGGGCAATCTTTGGGACTATAATCCAACAGCAGGCTTTGCTCTAGACATCTTCAGCAAAACACAGAGAGGACTGGGACAGAGAAATGAGAAAATACCACTTCATGAGTAGTACTCCTGTATTCAAATGCTTTAGACAGTTTTGGTCACCTAATATTTAAACATGGGTTGAAACTGATAGTCTTCAGAGAAGGGTCAGCAAACAAACGAAAGCAGGGAAAATCTCTTCTTAGTTCTACCTTGAAGTAGAAGTAGCTGGAGGCTTTCCATTCATCTTGAAAAAACAGTGCAGCTTTCCATACTTGTTCTATGTCATGGAGACCTGAAGAGCACACACTGACCTTTCTTCCACCTTTGCAGAAGTATATCCTCCCCTGAGCAGCCTCCCAAGAGAGACACCAACACAGATCAGCCAGCTGCCTCAGCCAGGCAAAAAAAGGAGTTTAAACGCTTGTGCAGCCTTTGGTAAGATTGTGCACTGATAGAAACCATCTCAAAGAAGAAACTGCAATGCACTGGCTATAAGGAAATATCCAAAAGCTATCAAGAACACGCAAATATTCACAGCATCATGGAATGTGCTGAGTTGGAAGGGACCTACCAGGATCACTGAGTCCAACTCCTGGCCCTGCACTGTCCCCAAGAGTCACACCATGTGCCCAAGAGTATTGTCCAAATGCTTCTTGGACTCTCAGGCTTGCTTCTGTGACCACTTCCCTGGGGATCCTTTTCCAGTGCCTTGTGGGAAGAACCTTATCCAACCTAAGTGTCCCCTGGCACAACTGCAGGACATTCCCTCAGTTTCTGTCACTGGTCACCACAGAGAAGAGATCAGTGCCTGCCCTTATGTTATATCCATTGTTTGAGAGGTATGGATTTTAGTGTGGGCAAATATGCCAACTATCTCTTTCTCTTCTTAACCCTGAAGATAAAAAATGAGGTTTTTGTTTCTTGTTTGTTTGTTGTCTTCCTTTATTCCTCTCTTGGAAGTACCCAGACAGTAAGTTGCCAGTGTTGGCTGATGGAACAATTGACTCTGCCTGTGGCCACTGCTCCTGCAGTTCTCTCACACCACATTACTGAGCAATCCAGCACTGTCAGCCCATTTAGCACAAATGTCTACAATGAAGTGCCAGAGCAGCTGTGGGCAGGTACAATCATCCCTCTGCCTGATCTACAGGTCTCGACTAGTCAGGAGATAGAGACCTGTCCCAAGGAAGTTGTTGGCACATACATTTGTAGGAGGGGAGTTACGTGTGCATTTGTTGGGGACACTGGGAGCAAAGTAAAAAGAGATTTTTGTAGCCCACCTTCTATTCCCTCTGCCTTTTCATTAAACATGGTTGGAAAACATTTCCCAAGTGGAAAATACTTGTCTGTATATTTTTTCCTCAGCATTTAATAGCTCTTTAAAATTGCATCACTAAGGCTTTTTAGCAACTGGCAGTAAGATATGTTCACTTCATGAGCCATGATTTATGCCTGAGATCAGAAAAGGGTGGGTGCCTATTAATCCACACCTGTGTATTCACCTGGGAAGCAGCAAAAATTAAGCACTTTGTCTTCTGGGAAGTCTTCTTGATTGTGAAGGTTTCCTCATGCCAGAATCTTAGCAGAAACCAAAATATTGTATTGTCACTCAGACTTGTGCAACAAAGCCCAAACAGGCCCCTTACCAGCCCCATTTCATTTTCTGAGGCATCAAAAAGCTGGAAGGGGGGAGATGCTGAGGTGACTGATGCTGAGGCAAAGGGATCCAATCAGAGTGAAGGCAGGGAATTTGCATGAAACAAAAAGAAACCGTGTAATTACTAAAATAACTAATATGTTGCTTTATAAACCATGACGAGCCACTTATTTAGGGTTATTCTGTATTCTGAATTGACTCACATAGTTGTGTCTTTATTGCCAATTTTTATAGCAAAACAAAGTAGATTCAGTCAATCTGAGCCTCCAAATACACGTACAATAATTGATGTCAAGGAGAGAATCCTCTTCTCTATTGATCAAATACTGAAGGTGAACTTGAATTTCCAAGAAGTTGAGACAGAGTCTGAATGAGAATTTTCAATGAAAATGGCATGAGCCTTTGGATCAAGTATCCAAGGTGACATACAGAAAATAAGGACACATCCTTATTAGATAGCTTCTTTTGTTATCTGTCCATACTGCTGTGGGCATCAGACCTGATGGTGTTTCATCTTAGAGCACCATCCCACGGACCACCTTCTGCATGTTCACTGGTTTTGCCCTGCCTGTTCAGCAGGTGAAAATCATCCAGAGGCGTAACTGGTAAAGAAATGACAAGTACACACAGCCACTGTGCTAGAGAAATGGGGAAATTTCATTATCCTGAACTAAAAGTAGATAAAATCTGTTCACCCACAGTTACTCTTGACCATACCTTTGCTTTACCCCTGAGTTTTGAATCTGATCTGAAGGTGTATTTCAGCAGATTATTTGCAATAGAACATAATGGGGAGCAAGCTAAATACTGGATGGGGAATGATTTCCTTTTTGCTTCTTGCTAAGAAGGATTTCAGGGGTGCAGGCAAACCTCCTGCATCCCAGCAGGACCTTTGGGCTTCGTCCCCTTGACCCATGGCAGTGAATCAGCCCTTCTTCAGCATTCTGCAGGCTAATGGTAAAGGCTTGGGCTGTCCCCAGTGTTATAAATGAAAAGCGAGATCAAAAATTATCAAATAACAATTTATTTAAAACAATCCCATCACCAAAAGGAAAAGCCACAATAAAAGAGAAACAACACCGGTGTGGGTGGCAGAGTGGCCACCTCTGAGAGACTGATCCACCCTGTCCACACCGTACAGTCTTTAGGGTCCTGTTTTTATAGTGTTTTTCGTATCCTTGGGCAGGATTTATTGTAAGGCTTGGTATAGTGTTCATATGTAAGTCTGGTACTTTGGGTTCTGAAAAGGTTTCCTGTCCAGGCTCGGGCTGCTGAATAGGTTTCCTGGAACAGTTGATTGTTGTGCAGTCCAGCTCCCGATCCATATCAGGTGTTGATGGCCGGTAGGAGGCGGTGATTGAGGGCCATCTAGGAGCCAGCCACATCTTTTCTGTTGTAAATGTTCCTGACCACGCTTATTGTTGTCTCGGGGAATGGATCTGATAAGTGAGTTTCGCTGTTGCACGCACCTGGGCTCAATCACAGTTATGTTACAAGCTTCCCAATTCATTTTATATAAACCATATTTTAAACTACACGAATTTTTCTACAATGTCATTTACTACACCAGGAAATCTGGACTTTTGGGAAAAGAAGAAAAAAAGGATGCCAAGATGATTTAAGTAATGCCCTGGAGGACTGACCCATTGCTAGGGCAGAGGATCCCTTTGCAGGAGCATGAACTGTGTTGGTAAGACCTGACATTTCCCTGTGGGAAAGTTCAGGGCCTGAACAGGTTAACTCGGAAAGAACATATTAGATCTTTCGAAATAACATAGGTGGGCAGCTCTGCTCTGTGAAACAGAAAGAATACTCAGCACATGGCTGGATAAGCCTGTGATATTTTGAAGAAATTGTGCCCCCTGCTGATTTAATTAGGTTTTTTTTGCCTCAGCTTTAAACCTGGTGAGAACATTCAAACACACTGATTAGCGTTCAAGGTCAATAACTCAGATGTCCTGCTGGATAGTAAAAAATCTTCTCTTTCAACACTGAAATAAGATGCTTATTATTGATTTGTTGGAAGCAGAAGGTAAAAGACGAATGGCATATCCTTGCAGGGCCAGCATTCTGAGGACATGCCTAGCATTTTACATGTCCTTTGTAGCATTTAATGGGGAAATAAAAGCCTGGAATAAAACAAGCATAAATTTGTGACCAGGAGATTTGGTCGGTTTATAAAGGGTCTACTTGTGTCTTACTTGCATGGCAAAATTATCTCATTTTCTAGCAAAAACCAACAGTCATCGGCTATCCATTTAAACTGATCATGGCTGATTAACAAAAAAATTAGATCACTGTGGAATAATAATCACTGCTGGTTTATAGGTGGGTGGTTATACCACAGTAACCCACATCAACTCTCTCAATGGCCAGCAGTATGAAAAAATGCACTTTTTCTTTTTTTCCAGGAAACCTCATCTATGCCAAACCAACTTGCACAGAGGTCACCCCAAATGCAGGTCAGACAGCAAAAGAAGGAAAGAATGGAAGAAATCCCAGCAATGTACTGTCACAGGTATGTGAATTGGGCTGCAGCCAGCCCCACATCCAGCACAGTGAGGCTGGATACTGGCTCACACTTCCCAGGAAAGGGCAACAAACCCCCATTTCCCATTGCCCCATTTCCATCTAGCAGTTTGGGGCCACTGGAGCTGTGGTACAGATACGGTCCTGTTGGATTTAAGCTCGTCCAACATTTCTTTCCTCTAAAATCCTACTTGGTGTGCTTTTCGATGCTGCACTGTGCTCTGCTATTATTGTTAATGCAACGATCAGGGACATTTTCTTTAGGCTTCCCTCTCCCAGTTGCTAGACCGCAAACCTGTCTCCACTGGAGGTCACTGAGTACCCTCTAGTGGATATTTTGGAAAACATATCTCAGCTCTTTATTGGCCCCTGGAGCCTTGGCAGCAGCTCTCTGGAAAGCCTTGTGTTTATAGTTAAGGTGCACAGGGGATGGATTACAGTAAGCACAGCACATGCAAACAGTTGCAAACCCTTACAAGAGCTCCCTCTCTTCAGGTAAATCAAACATGAAGGGCAAACAAGATTAAAAGTCAATACTTCAAGACAAACTGCTTGGTTTTTTTTTTTTAATCTAGCAGATGTGTACAAGGCCAAAAATACCTGAAAGGAAAATCAATCTGCCAATAACATTCAATTTCAGTTTTTGGAATAGCCTGAGATGTCAATGGGCTCCCGACCTACAGCATCCAAGGCAGGCTCCTGGGAGAAGCAGGAATATATCCCTATGATTGGCCTCCTTACCCTTTATTTATTACCCTTAATAATCCTCTGGGATTTTTTTCTAAATTAATTAATACATTTGCTTTTTGCTTCCCATGATCTGCATGTGGTGGGTTAACCTTCCCAAACAGCCTAAATCCCGCCCCAGCTGCTCACTCACTCACAGCCCCATCCTCAGAAATGTGTGAGAAAGGTCTTGTGTCACAGGAAGGACAGGGAGCTTGGTAACTTGCCAGTCAGCATCGCAGGCAGACTGGACTCGATGGAGGTGGGAGGAAATATTTTAAGTTGTTGCCATTTAAAATAGATTCAGGTGGTGGGAAACAAAGATAAACATTAAAATAATACCTTTCTTCTCATACTTCTCACAGGCTCAGCTACATCCCCAAGTCTTCTACTTCCTTTTACCCCGAGGTTGCATGGGGAGATGTGGGAATGGGAGCTGAGATCAGTCCATAACTGCTGCTCTTTCCCTCTTGTGCTTTTCCCCTGCCCCAGTGTGGGATTCTCCCTGGGCTGCAGTTCTTCAGGATAAACCTTCTCTGGTGTGGATCCTCACAGTGCAGTGGATATGTGCTTCAGCTCCTGGAGTACCTCCTCCCCCAGCCCCTTCCTTCTCCTCCTCTGCCCTTGGTGTCCCCTCTGCTGTTTCTCACTTTTTTCCTCCTCCCCTGCCCATCCAGAGTTATCTGCTTTCTTATACAACTTACCAATACCATTTTCACTGGTGTTGAGCAGCATTAGTTTCTGTTCCTGTCATGTGTCAGACCAATCTTGTCAGTCAGCAGTCTTGTCAGTTTGTCTTGAGTTGATGTCAGACTAAATGTTATGCCATTAGCATGCACATCTTTATGCCTTTTATCAGTGGCTTAATGCTAATGCTCTGTAAGACTTCAGGAATTTCCCTGGTACACCAGGATGTTTTCAAAATGAAGATGAGTAGGTCAATTATATCGTTGGCATATTTTCAAGGCCTTCTGAGTATGTAGCAAGACTTAAACCTGTTAATGTCTAACACAGATTCTTAATGTCCTCACTTATAACTTAGCAGCTAAAAACATATCACTTCTTTTATTATGCTTGAAAATACCATCCTGCTTCTTTCTAAATGTGTAAGAGAAATCTCTGTTTATCTGTCTACCTTTTCTTACCCTTCTCCTTAGTAGGATGTCACGACTGCCTGCTGTTTTCGAGGTTTCTATCAGGCTTTCCCCTTTGTATTTCCTATGTCCCTTCTGGAGCAGAAGTTCTGTGCTGGTTTTTGGGTATTTCATAACAAATACAGACCTCAGTACGCACAGCTTAAAAGGCTTCAGAGTCTCTTCTGGTGGTATGTTGTAAGTTCACCTCCTTTTTTACCATCTTTTTTTGTGGAGCTTTTGGCCGTGGCTCCTGGAGTTGGGCCTCATATGCCCTGTTCTTATGCCAAAATCTGAATTTTCAATTTTTGAACCATCCTGGTGGGTGAGGTTTTGCTTTGTTTTTCTGGGAATAGCATTATTTCCAGAAAGTAGCTGGCTCTCAGTTTGTCATGTTTTAAAAGAAAACCAGACTGTCTCTATGTGCAAGTAGGTAACAGATGGGCCAGTTGAGCTTCAAACCCTCTCCCTAACCTCTTATTTCAGATCCTCCATGGTTCACCCCCTCCACTAACAGCTGAGACACCTCTGAACCCCTTCTGCCCAGTCCCTGGGTTAGCCAAGGTGTCCAAAAAGTGAATGTTTGGAAAGGCAGTTATGGAAAGGGGTTATCTGAGGAGCTTCATGGTCATTAGAAATTGGTCCTGACTTGAGCAGGAAATTGGATCAGAAGGTCACCAGAGAGACCTCCTAGGCTAAATTGTTCTACAATTCTATGCAAAAATATGGTGTATCACTTAGTAAGCTGGCTGAAAGTATTAAAGAGGCAAATATAGGCTACAGGATGAGACACAAGATGTAATTACATTGTTGAAAAAACTTTATTATTTTAAATTTTATTTCCTGAAGTAAAAAGTCTACAGGAAGTGTGTAATCATTCTTTAAAAATTTAGTATTCCTTCATCCAATGATATTTTTAATTGCTTTGAAGGTTTTCAATTGATGACAGTCTGCAGTGCTAGTGCCCAGGGATGCACCCAGGACAGGATGACATACATTTCTTTGTGAACTCCTCTGTTACACAGAACCTGTCCTCTCTGGAAAGAGAGACAGTGATAACACTGCTGTTTTGAAAGCAGTGAATCACTTGCATTTGCTAATAATACATTGAAAATCCATGCCATTTCTGTCTGTGTTTTAGCTGGGCTCTGAAACACCTATCAGAGAGTGGGGGGGGGTGGGCACAGGAGGAAGTTATCCAGCACCAGCAAATGATAAAGGTGGTTTTCTAAGGAACTGGCCCCAGGGTGCACATAGCTTTGGCTTGTCAGAGAGCTCTGCAAGTGCACATTCACGACACAGGAGGCTTGTGCTGCCTCTCCAGAGTCAGTGAGTCCATGGGTTTGGCTTTGAGAGTATAGTGGTGAATAAGGGAGGATTTTTTTCCTCTTTCACTTACTCTGCTTTCCTGTGGCATTGGAAAACAGGGTGTACTGTGTTTGCACAGCAAGGTTTTGGTACCAGGGGTCTACAGCAGTGGCTTCTGTGAGAAGTTGCTAGAAATTTTCCCCATGCCCAACAGAGCCAATGGCTGCCAGCTCCAAGATGGGCCTACTGCTGGCCAAACTGAGACCACTGGTGTCAGTGGTAGCCCTGCTGAGATAACACATTTAAGGAGGTGGAAAATTTACTGCCCAGGAGCAAATTTTGGTCAGAGAGGAGTGAGAATGCAGGAGAGGAACAATTCTGCAGACACCAAGGTCAGTGCAGAAGTGGGGGAGGAGGTGTTCCAGGTGTCAGAGCAGAGATTCCCCTGCAGCCTATAGTGCAGACTGGTGATGTGGCTGTGCTTCTGCTGCTCATGGAGGTCAACAGCTGGAGCAAAGATCCACCTGCAGGCCCTGGAAGATCCCACCCTGGAACAAGGGAAGAGTGTAAGGAGTCCCCTTTTGAGGAGGAAGTTGAGGCAAAACCCATGTGATAAATTGACTGCAGCCCTCATTTCCTGTGCTCCTGTGCCACTGGGAGGGTGGAGGTAGAGAAATCAGGAGTGAAGCTTAGCCTGGGGGGAAGGGAGGGGTGGGGAAAATGTTTCCAAATTTGTTTTTATTTTGCATTACCCTACTCTAGTGTTAATTGGCAATAAACTAAACTAATTTCCCCAAGCTGAGTCTGTTTTGCCCATGACAGCAATTAATGAGTGTTCTCTCCCTGCCCTTATCTTGACCAATGAGCTGTTTGCTGTATTTTCTCTCCCCTGCCCCAATGAAAGGGGGGAGTGATAGAGTGGCTTTGGTGGGCATCATGCATCCAGCCAGGGTGAATCCACCACCCAGGGATGTGCCAGTTCAAGCACTAAGCAGGCAGGCTGTTTGGGTATTTTACAGAGCAAGCAGAAGTTGTTTTGTCCTATTTTCTGTGTGATTTCAAGCATGAGCAACAAACATGTATAGCAAAAAATAAATTGGCTTAGCCAGCACCTCAAAGGGTGTGAGCTGCCACCCATGGCAATTTCAGTGTGATACCTGCCGACTTCCCCTTTGCAAAAGGTCTCTTGAATGATTCATGCTCTCATCTACTGATGTTCCTGGTTTCTTAAACCACACCACTAACCCTTTACCTTGGACCCAAAATTTCCAAATTGTTTCTAAAGGGTGCTTGTACATGTGTGCAAATGTGTGTGTGTGTGTGTGCGCGCGCATGTGTGTGAGCCTTCTTTTGAAAGACAGACAATCTCAGCCTGTGCCCCAAGAGACAGATTTGGCAGTGGAAAGTCACCATCCTCCCTGGCCTTACTCATCTTCTTCATGCTTGCTTTTCCCCTTGAAGGGATGGAGTGTATCCTCCCTACCCACAGGCACCAGTTGAGACACAGAGATGCCAGAAACTCTCCATCTCTTCCTGGGAAGAGGTGTCTCGCCCTTTCCTGATTAGGCTGCATACTTACGATGCTGACCCAAACAGAAAGCCAGGATGAGTGGGCACTTCCTCCTCCTGCTTTATTACTGGGCAGAGAAGGTAAGCACCATGTTTCCAAACTCTCCTTCTTCTGGATCCCTCCATACCAGCTTAGATGCTCCCCATTTGAAGCAAAATCTCTTCTAAAAGGCATCACAATTTTTTGTTTTAATTAGCCCCAAATCAATGACTACTTTTGAAAAGGGACAAGGAGCTCCCCATCTCTCCAGGCCTGCAAGTGGAGCAGTGCAGGCCTGGCATGGTGGGTGGCAGTGCTTCCCATGGCGGCAGCCCTGTGATGTCGTGTTTTCCCAATGCCTCCCATGACTGATCCACTTAGGAAAGCAGCTCTTCTCATTATGTTTAGCTCTTTAATCCTTTTCTCTCCCTTTCCAGAAGTGACAACTTTTCTGTTTGCACCTCCATTGCATCACTGCTCTCCTCTACAGTTGCCCTGAATTTTTTTTGCCTAACAGCATGTAATTAATCAGCTCAGGTTTGTAATAAAATATGACGCCCATTTAATAGACTGAGTCACTGGTAGAGCCAAGCAGGATGAGCTGATGGGAAGGATGGCAGGGGAGATAATGCAGGGCTGTCAGCAGGTGAGAGGCAGGCCTGCCGTGCACAGCCAGTGCTCTTCAGAGGCAGCCTGGGCGACACCAAGACCAAACCTGCTCATGTTTCCCTGTTGCTTGGTGAGGTTTTGGCATGTTCTCCTGCCTGAGCCAGCATTGCTGCAGCAGGAGCCAGACTGGTTGATCCTTTCTGTAAGCAATGGGCATGAGTTGAGGATTAAGTTTGGAATAAGGAAACAGAGAATGGGTGAAGTGGAGAGGTGACTGTCAGCCCTGTGGGGACACTCATCCCCTGGACAAAGTGAATGGATTGGACCCCATGTGCTGATGAGCCTTTTCGGGGAAGCCACCAGTCTCATTCCTGAGCTGTTGCTGGCTTTTCAAACACTTCCATATGTAGTATTTTTTGTTTCTGGCTGTGGTACTGTCACATCATTAATCTTCATTAGAGGGTGATAAAATACTTATAGAGAAACACCTCATAAAACTAGCTTTCATTGGCAGTGTATTACTCCAAGTGCTCTGGAGTTTCAGGACAGAGGAGTTCTGTGATGTTATAAAAATCTCTCTCCCGTGGCTCAGAGACAAAGCTAAGTCAAAGAGCTGTCATGCAGCTGACAAAGGCTTTAGGGCTTGCACACAGGCAGAAAAACTGGTGGATATGGGAATGCTCATGAATAACACCAGAAAGGTGCTGGGCATTTTGCAATTTACTTTGCAAGAGCTGTAGAAAAAGTAAAAAGTGCAGTACCATGACTGGGAAGATGGGTGTCCATGTGTGTATATCTAGACATATGTAGCAAAAATGGACACTTTTTTATTTTCTGGCTAACACAAGTCCTGTTACACTAGAAGCTTTTTAAGCAAAATGAGTTTAGTTCTACTTCCAGCAATTATGAATATTTCCATGTAACTGCTTTTCAGCTGTTTGTTAGAAAATGCTTATCTAGGTTTTTTTAATGATGTAAGCTAATTACATCCCAAATTAAAAAAGACCTTATTAATGAATAATATATGGGGATTTGGCATTTGATTTCAGCATTCAGCACAATTCCTGTTTAATGCTGTGCAAACTAATTCAGTCTGTTATCCCAGACCAGAAACTACAAAAGCTGTGACGGTTCAAATCACGCGTTGTGGCACATTCATTGCACGAGAAGATTCAGGGTGCTCTGGGGATGGGCAGGAGAGCAAAAGCTCTGCCAGTTCTCGGTGTTTCTCCACACCACCATGTCCCAGGAGGCAGCAGTGGCCGCAGGAACTCATTACAGCCCCACAGAGTGACAGGTCCTGCACTGAGCTTGCAGAAGCAGCACCAGCCCTGTATTAGCCTGCCACGCTGCAGAAGGAACAGGATCAAAGGAGAGAGTCATCCTTACCCAAGTCCTTGCAGGTCTTGTTTCTGGTTGTTTACCAGGTATTCCAACCACTTTGTAAATTTCTCCTTTTTTTTTTTCTTTGGAAAAAAAAAATTAACAAAGACCTAGGACTAACATAAATTGCCTACTCTGCTTTCTACTGCTAAATTAAAATCTCCTTACTTTATAGCCCTGCCAGGAGGTATAACACTATTGTTAAGGCATGACACCACACTGTAGAAAGGGTGTCTGCTCAAAACCTGTTTAGCCCTCTTGTCCTTGCCTGTAAACCACTGGAAAACATACAAATCTCTCACAGTTTGCACAGTAGCCATTCAAGATAAACTGTAAGTCTTCTTTTGGTCTCCTTCCCCTGTTAAGGTAAGGAATACCCCAAAGAGAAACAATTTAGAGTGGTCTTTTACCAGTGTTGAGGAGCTCTGGAAAGAGCACCTTTTGCTTTTGTGGTAGTACATGCCAGAAAAGCCATTTTAAGATTGCCCATCAGTTAAAGCTCTAAAGCCATGGAGGTGGACCTGCAGAAACGCCTTTCCTATCGATGCCAGAACGTTATTTAGCTCTTCCTTAAAAAACATCAGCAGTTAGGAAGGGCTCCAAGTTTTCCCAAGGAAACACTGTAATGAAATGGATCATCCAGCTGTCTGTGCCTTCACCACCACTCACCTGTATTAGTCGCTTCATCCTGCAATCTGGTGACAGCTTGCAGGTTGTGCAAACCTGCTAAATTCAAATGCCACCCAAAAAATGTTTTGCAAGTGGATGCAGTTTCTGGCTGTGGGAATTTTCACTTTCCCCACTAAATCACCTGGAACAGATATTCTACATCTGTTATTCTTATTTATTTACATATTTAAATTGCTGCTCAGTCAATCCCATAAATCCTCAAAGGTAAACCAGTCCCAAGAAATAAGACTGACCAGTGATGAGGATGTTGTAATTTTAAAAGTGGGTCAAGGCCGAATATTGCTATGCTTTCTTATTCTTTCAACTTTCATAGGGCAGCAGGGCCATCCCACTGGGTGTGAATGAATTCCTCCTTGCTAACATAAAATGCTCCTTTTGCTCTGGAAATTCCAGTTTCAAGACCTGAAATTCTGGCACAAACATTCAGATTGCATTATAACAGCTGAAAAAAGAAATTAAGAAATATAGTTAATTAGCCCACCCCCACTCTGATTGAATGTATCATCAACCTCTTCTCTAAAGCATTCTTCTGAACTGTAATGGCTATTTTATCTAAGCATCAAAGAGAAACAGGCTCCAGCTGGGGATTTAAAACCTGATACTGATTTTCTTAAAATAAATAGCATTAATAAGCAAAAACAAAGGCACTTCTTGATTTGATTGCTTTAGCTACTGAAATAGAAGAGAGCACAAAAAGAACAGTAAGTAATAACCTCAATGAGCACAGTTCAGGGATTTTTCTTTGCCTTACCTTATTCCTCAATGCTGAAGAAAGACATAACAAATTTGTATTGCATGCAATGACTTTTAAAACTTATTTAAATCAAGGAAATAGAACACAAACAATCTGTTGAGTTTTTTAATTTCTTTTTCTGAATTACTAGTTCCTAAACATAGCTTTTACAGCTAATAATCTTTATATCCTGGCCTAGTCACAGTGCTGGAAAAAAAGCTGTTGACTATATTGATTTTGTGGCAGATTATGGAATTCTTTTAAATTTGTAATTTAGATCCAGAATGCACAGCTCACCAGGTCACAATGATGTTGAGAACTAATCTTGGTGTCTGGTGTATGCTTATAACAGGAAATTTGCTCAGTGAAGGAGGCACTGCACAGCATTCTGCTGCTGTTTTAACAAAGAATTACATTGCCTCAAAGATGTCATGCAGCCAAAATTGCTACACCAAAAATTGAGAACAGAGTCTCAAATCCTTTGTCTGGCTAAAACACCGTGTTATTTTCAGCATCTTTGCAATGCAAAAGCAAGCAAACCACTAGTGCATCTCTGTTCCTACTGCACACGTTCCTACTCCCCATGAAAACATACATCAAGAGATAATGTGAAGAAAATATCAAGAATATTTTGGCCAGATTAAAATACTTACTTATTCCCCAGTCAGTTAAAATTCCTAACAAAACACATTACAAAGTAAATGGATTCCTTATACTCAGTGCATCTCCTACTGAGCAGAGAAGCCATCTGCTAATACTTGCCATGAATAGCAGAGAGCCCAGTGCTGCTCCCTGGTAGCCAGTGGCTGGACCAGAGACTGGCGAAGTCAGACGCAAGGTGTTGAAAGAATGAAAAATTCTCACTGCCAAAAATCTGCTGAAATATATTTTGAAAGGCACCCTGTGAGTCTGAGTACAAAAAAAATTACAGGCTTGATTAATTTGGAATTGAAATTCTTGTTCTAATTGTTCAGCTCAAGGATTTTACTAAATCAATCCCTCTGTAGCTTTCAACAGGCTTCAGACACCACTCTGTATCCAAGAGATTTTACAGACCTGTGAGACAGGCAACTTATGCCAACTGCTTATCAAGATGGTACTACAGGTGTCTTCTATAGTGCTGGTGCAACTAGAGGCATTAAGGAGAGCCTGAGTTACAAGCATTGCACATAAAAGTCTCATATCTCATCCCTTATTAAAAGCAGATTTAATAAAGTGCCATAAAGCAAGAAAAAAAATTACCCATGAACTGGTCTGCAGCACAAAGCAGTTTTGTCAGTAAGAATATTGCCACAGCCATCATTTCGTGTAAGTTCAAAATACATTGCCACTTCTAGTATTTTACTAAAGTAATTATACCTTCATTGTAAAGTCTTCAAAAAACAAACAACCAAACAAAACAAACAAATACCAAAACAACCAAAGAAACAAACCTCACAAACCCACACACATAAAAAACCCCCCAAATCCAATGAGCACAAACACCAAAAACCCGAAAGCAATTAAAGGTTTTGGTCCTTATTTTTCTATTATACTCCTAATCTCCTAGTGTGCAATGTGAGGTCTAGATGGTAAGTAAACTTTTATAAATTCTGTTAGCATCATGGACTGTCCCTAGTGAAAATTCTCACTGAAATAAGTGAAACTTCACCTAGAGAATACCAAAAAGCACCAAAAGACGCAATGAGGGATTTTACCTGTGCAAGAAAACTTACCTGATTTTAAAATAAAAATACCCAAAAGTCAGATTTATATGAATATCTGGTATTTATTAAATTGTCATCACAGAAGAACTCAGTATAAAATCTCTAACAAGGTGATTTTATAACGCAGTCCACTCTCTGTTTCTCACAGCCAAAAGCTCTGGTTATGAATGTACAGTGTGCCTTCATATCATAGAATACAAAACTGGAGTTTGTCCTTGTAGCCCCATATTTGTTAAGCAGGAAGATAAAATTTAATAAAAGCTATTCCTTCTATTAGTTTATTGTATCCAGAACATCCCATTTTGAGATCATTAAATGAAAAATATTGTTACTACTCAACCTGCTCAGACTGTGCAGCCACTATTTGGCATTTCAAACTGCAAGAAAAGTCACTTCACATGCCCCAGTGACAAATCACAGCAGTAAACTATTCCCTGAACACATATCACAGTCTTCATCCAAGGAGCCACTCTAGCAGAAAGGCATGCACAGTAATTGAAGCGGGCAAAGAGGGAAAAAGGGGAATTTTTCAGTAAAGACCTAGCTATTACCTAAAATCTCATTTTCTGAGTAAATCCTAACAATGTGGTGCGGTTTTTTTCTACTCAATTGGAGCATTTCCAGCATATTTGGTTTATGTCAAGCAACAAAGAACTGAAAAGCATGCTAGACTCTCTACAAATACTGAATCCAGGGACACATTTTCTTCAAACTCCGTACCTCATGCTGTCAACAGAAAATGTTCCAACACGCCCTGCCAAGTCTGATGTTTTGAGAATAGTTAGAACTACAAAAAAACCCCACTCCAGCTTGGCCCAGGGACTTCTTCTGTGCCATCTGCCACATGTGTTGAAACCAGGTCAGACACCAGTTTCCAGGTGAGATTCTGTTGTTCGGTAAGAAAAATTCCTATCAGGCTGGGTAGACCCAGATTGCTGTACCCTGTGCCCAAGAGCAGCACTTGAAGTGAAGACAGTGTACCAAATGATGCCATGGACTTGAAACCCTTGACTGTAAAACACCCCAAAGATTAACATTTTAGTCACTTGCAGCTACTACAAGATCTTTCTGTGACATACATCCTACTCTGGAATAATTTAGTAAACAAGCACCTGATCTGAAGATACATGTACAAAAAAGAAACAAAGCAGTAAGAGATGCTTCACAAAAATAGATTTTTAGCAGTTATACAGCAATTTTCAGCTTTGGAGGGCTTTGTGCTACTGCAAGAAGCTACTCAGAAGCTCTGAAGATTATTAATGAGAAAATACAGAATGAGTCCTGCCAATGCAGTATGATGCTTGTCACTACTTTCACTCCAAGCATTTGCAGTTAGATAAATCACTCTATTGATTGTAATTTAAGATAAAGCAAACTTTTATGTACTTCAGAATGTACTTATGCACTACTTGTATACCATTACAGCATCTGTAATGAAGACACAGCAGTAACAGTTATAGTCATTTAACTCCTGCAACATCTATGGGCAGCAGCAAAAACTAGAGGAGCAATTACCTCATGTTGTCTAGCTTTTGGCCCAAGTTGTTTCTTGTATTTCTCTAGTTTTCTCTCACAAACACACTTCAAAAAACACTAGCATAATAGTGGTTTCCTCATCAAACAAATTAAGGTTATGCCACTGCAAGAACAATAGCTCTCTCGCTAAAGATAAGGACAGAAAACACTTTGAATAATTTCAAAAATCCAAGATTTCCTTTTGTTTAGCAGACCAAAACCTACCTGATATTGATTTGACAGATAGCAGTGATGCCATACGAGCCTGTATCAATTTCCACCTACTGAACCAAAATGCAAATAGGTTTTTCCCTCAAAGCAGTGCTGATTGTGTTGTGCTCTGGCAGGAACAGCTAGCACTGTTTTATAGTGTGCACTGATCAGGGCCTGCATGATCAAGAGACATAAACTTACCCATCAATAAGTATCTCTGTAATTAAGTCAAATGCAACGTCACTGACAGGTCAGGCAGTCGACAGAAAAGTGTGCCTGCATTGATGAGGTGACCAAGAAGTCCCAAGCATAAAAAGACACTGAAAGCCACTAGTCCATAGAGGGAAGGCACTGCCTCCACAGCTGTCTTTGAGTACATGCTTCATGTGTGTGTCTGAGCGTAGCCCATGTTCACCCAGTGCTTTGAGCTGAGCAAGAAAACAGGTAATAAAACCCTTTCCCTGCTGAACCCCAATTTCCCAGATGTTAAGAAGCAAATGATACAGAAAAGAAAATCAAACATCAGAGGATCCAGTCTATTCTATCCAATTATCCAATGAATCCGATTTGATCACATTCTTATTTTTAATTACTGTGGAGAATAGACTTATGAGAAAGGTGCCTGCAGAGAGAGCCTACCCCAGCACATGTTAATCATCTAAGGGACAAATTTTGTTCTGAACATTTGCTGTATTTTCTGATTCCAGGGAGGATGTAAGCAGTGGATTGAAGCAATAGCTGGGAATTGTGCAAGCCATAATTGACCACACCATAATTTGTTATGATGGCAGACTTGATTCTCTACTACTTGACATCTGGAGTAGCTATGTGCACTGAGGTTCTAGGAATGCAACATGGGTGGAACTTGGTATTATAAGGTTGATTACAGAGGTCCTCCTTGGCAGACAATGGAGGAACTTACTGTACCCAGCACATGTAACCATGAATTGTACCTAATGCCAAAAGTGCTCCAGATTCTCTGGGATGAGAGACTTCATTAACACCAGAGTGTCCAGCAAAAGCTAAACTTCATGGCTAATTGTATTCCTAATTGTTAACACTTCCAAGACCAAATAAGGAAACTTAGGGGATTTTTTTGTTGTTGTTGTTTTAAGTGGACATTCTATTTTCAGTCAGTTCCCTAACAGTGATTTCAAAGCCTACTTTGCTATTATCTGGGGATAATATTCAAAACTAGGAAGTTCTTGTTACCTTAAAATGGGAGGATGTGTCACAGAAATGGTTTTCTCAAACTTTGAGCAACAAAGATTACATTGCACAATCTGCACAACACTAAAATTAGCAGGCAGCTTGAGGCAAGATGGGACACAGAAGAACATAGAATGTATAAAACCAAACTCAAACAGCATGAAAAAAGTAATGTTTATTTTTAAAGTTTACAAAAGCATGAACACCTTATGCAAAAGCAGCACCCTGAACCATACATTTCCCTCAATCCTCCTGGGATATTGGCAGAAAGCAAGTATTTTCTCTGCTCCTTAGTGCTCAACATACTCTGCTGAGGTAAATGGGAACCGACCCACTCATTTCCATGGAGCTCCCTCTGCTTACATTAGCAAAGGGGCTCGTGCATCAGACTGCAGTGCAATGAGATGTCATATGGGTGTCTTGCTTTAGGTATCAAATTAGATAATTCTGTGTTTCTAAACAAGATAAACACACTATCCAGGTAGTTAATTAGCTCCCCATTCTCTTCAATTTTAACTGAAATACATCTCATTTTAAATATGACTCTCAGCCCATACTAGCTTCATGCAAGGTTTAACCTTATGCACCATGAACAGTTTTATTCAAGTTTTCAAGAGATAGCTAGTGCTTGCAGGCTATTTTAGGACTGAGATCTCACATCACAAAAGCTATTTGTCTTTTCTTACCTCCCTTCCCAGCACATGCAGTTCAAGTGTTTACTCTGAAGAAAGGTGCCCTTAGGTTAACCTGAAAAAAACTGTGCAGCATTTTCATTTTGCCTTCAACTTTTTCTCCTGATCTGGAGCTGGAAGTAATTGATGGTCCTGTAATCAAATAGGCCATGCTTTTGAACTTACAGAGAAATATTTAATAGTCGGACTCAGTCATCTTAATGGTCTTCTCCAATCTAAATGGTTTTATGACTCTATGATTTATTTTCAGAAGTTTTCTGTTAAACAGAGAATATGATTGCAATGATTTCAAAGACTCACCTGGAGCAAGTTACTTATACTAAAATGATCCCTACTATAATACAGCATAATTCCCCAGCTACCCTGAGTTGAGATCCCTCCCCTCAGAATCTACAACTAATGCCTCAAAATATTTATTACGCTGGTAGAAATGGCTCTGTCTTGTCTGCCATCCTATGTTTAAAATGACTGACAAATACTATTTATGTTTGCAAGACTGATATTGGATCTCTGGAATGAAAACTGCTTCATTTTACTGCTGAAGCTGTAGGAATCATTCTATTAGCTCCTGCCAAATTCACATTCAAGAAATATAATTAACTTCATGTATATTGAAAGAATCTGCTAAGAATCCATACATATATACACACACATACACTATGTATGTGTACACACATATATATATACATACACCTGTATAGATAATTTGTATTTAATTTTACACTGAAAAAGTGCTAAAATAATCCAACAACTGTCACTGCTAGAGATGAGGCTAAATGAAAAGGTATTACTTATATGGCATCAAATATTTAGAGACTCTGGTCCAAGAGCTTCAGAACTCTTAGCAAAAAAATTAACATTCGTTGGCAAAAAAAGAAGTTTCAAATGGTTTGAATTTAATTTTTCAATAAATTGAAAGGATTTAGAAGAACAAAAACCCCAATAACCCTGTAAAGAATAACTGTACTGCAAAAGATTGTAAAATTTGAATTTCAGTATTGTGTATAGAAAATACACATATTTATACATACTTTCATGGTAAATTTTTAAGGTTCCTTAGACTCAAAGATGACTCTAATGAATCTGTTAATATTTCACATGTGCATTATTGCCTCATATTTTGAAAAATAAAAAGCTGTACAAGTTCAGCCCCATATTCTATGAGTCTGGCTGCATAGTCAGAAACAGAAATATTGCACTCAAGACCATGCCTACAAAAATGCACATTCAATAAGGCCATTATATTCAAGATTGTAATGGGACTTGAATTACATGAACAGTCAAATATATCATAAATAGACCTAGGAAAGTCATACTGCAAAAGATGTACTCAAAAGAGTAGTGTTCCAGTAATTTAATAACTGGGGGTTTTTTTCCATGAAATGGCAATCTCTCAAACTGGTTTTATGCACAGGGCCAGACAACATGATGTGTATGTACACATGCATTCTCACAATGAGTTTTTTCACATTTTTTTAGAATTTAACAATTACCCCAGATTTTGACAGTAGGCTTCAAGTCAAGTTCTGTCAACAAGGTTCAAGCTGCAATCATCTTTAATTCACTTCCATGCATGATGAGGGGGAAAAATTTTTGACTTTCAGTTATTTAAATATTTCCCATCATGCAAGACATAATTCTTAACTCAGAAAGTGGAGCAAAGACACAATTGAACCCGTACTGGAAGACTCCCTGGTATGCTGTTTCAGAGCTAGGTCACATTAAGAGTATCAGTTTAGCTGATCTGGCTTATTGAATGAATGACAGAGCAAATGATCAATTTAAGATAATTCAAGAAATTATACAGATTTAAAAGTTAGCTGCCCACATCCCATGGCAAATAGAAAGAAGCTACCCTTTAATCAAAGTGGGGTAAACGACCTTGAAATTACAGCAGGGTAACTGTACTTATACCAGTCACTACTTTGGAGTAGCAAGTGTGCTGTAAATCTGCTTTGTAGTTATTTATTCCTTTAGCCATTCCAAATTTACTGAGTCAGCCAGCATTTTGACTTGGTTAAGGGTAGTGGCATTTGTCCAAGAAGGAAGGGTAGATCACCATCCCTCTTCCCCATGCCACACTACATAAATACGCAGTTATGGAAATGCAAAAAGCATCATTACAAAGGCTGGAAGAATCAGAAGACACAGCAGATAAGAAACTTAATGGTCACATGTATTTGAGTTCAGCAGACAGTTTTTCACAATTCTATATTCTGCCCAAAAATCCACAGTGGTGGTGATTAGGGATGAACCACCTTCCAGCTGAACCAAGTCCAGCATTATGAATTATTTTTTAATACAACAGACCATATCTGAAACTTTTTTCCTAGGACCTGTATTCTGGGTTTAGATTTTTTCTTTATAGAGACAAGACAAACCTGAGACACAGAACATGTGACCTGCTTGAATATTATAAACAGTCAATGGATGATGAGATGCAAAAATCCATTAAATATGTCACTCACTTTACACTCAGAGTTCCATGTACTCTTTCTGCACCAATGGTGCCACTTGCCAAACATATGTTTGTTGCTACCTCTGAATGTGTTTTTGATCAGAGCTGGGAGGGAATGCATTTGGACAGCAACAATGCAGCTCTTGCAGTGATGGCCAAGGAACACAGTAATTCAGGATATAGTTTCTAATTCCACCCATCTTCTACTCACTGCATGCTAAGCAGCTCAAAAATGTATCTCTTAGTAATCACATTATTCAGAAGAAGTATAAATCTTTCCAAATTTTCTTCATAAAAGGAATGGTAAAAAGTACTTTATGTAACATGTAAATGAAAATCCATCTAAAAGTTTCTACTTATTTTAGCAGTTTTGAGTTATAATGGTGGCCTGTCTATCAGCAATACTTTGTCTGCAAGTGTCTAACAAATAGAGTTTTGACAGGTATCAAGCAATAGCAATATTTCCAACGTTTTATGTTTGATCTATTTAGTACTTTTAAACCAAATTCTCTCTCCCAATAAAGTGATAGTTGGTCTTGTAGTTAGCATGACTACCCATGCACACAGCATTTCTAAATGGAATTACATGCTGTTTTCTCTCCCCACAGCATTATCTTACCATTTCGAGTATCAGTCAGCGCCACAGATTTAATGCAGGTCATGGACAACAAGCCTATTTTTACTGCTTGCTTCAACCAATATATTTGTTCATATTTATACATTATTAAAATGTATTCTTGAATTGACTCCACTAAAAGTATCACTCCAAAATTTCAGTTTACATTAAAATCATGACTTGATCAAAGGATACCACCAAAAATCCCTTTTACTCCCACAGGGAAACACACGATCTCCTGAATTAGTATTAACAGATATTTAGATTAGAGGACTCCATATTTCAGAAACCAGTTATTTAATGCTCAATATTCTTTCCAGCAGATGAAGAGGTAGGTATATTTCCACACAAGAAAAAAATAATAAAACAAAAACCAAAGCGTAACAGATACTCAATTAAATCAAATAATGTCTGAAAAGTCAAACACTGTTCTGACAGCACATATTTTGTCTGAAGGTACTCTCCAAGGAGGACAAGAAAAGTTGTGCATTCTGATTAGATAATATGTCATGATTTGAAATTTAATAATTTTCTGGAAAGAAAGCACAAGTATTCAAATGCTACTTCCTTCCCCCCCTCCCCCCCTCGCCAAGAAATGTGGGTGCCTGTATCAATGGTAGTATTAACTTCTGGACTGCTAAACATGGAATCAACTGCAATTCTTCCTTACATTCACCAACACCAGCAGTCTACAAATTTACACAGAGACCATATGCATGATAATTACATAATTACAATAGAAATTCAACTTTAGTGTTGTTCTTAAAACAATCTTCATAAATAATGAAAATATCTGTGTTCTAGCTCTTCAGTAACCTAAGGTTAATTGGTACAGATAGTGTTTTTTTCTTCCTTTTATAAACCAAACTGGAGGTTCCTCACTGCCAACAATGGTTAAGGCCTGGATCAAGTTACTCTCCTTTTGCTTTTCCCTTTTTCTGCTTTTTTCCATTTTCCACCACCGCATTATTTTCTGGTTTGCTTACTCCATTTGCAACAGCACCATTTGCTATTTTGCCATTCTTTACAGGTTCCTTGGGCAGCTTATATGTCCGATAGTAGAAGTTACCAAACAGGAAAATGAAGGTGACAGCATAGAAAATGACACCCCAGTGCATCCATTTAGGGAAAGGACAATCAATATAAATAGACAAGGCTGTGTGGCCAATAGTCACATGGAACTGCACCTGAAAGACAGAAAATGTAGAATCAAAAACATCTGGATATATTCTGTAGGTCTGAGTGCATCAATTTATACCAATTCATTAAGTAATGAAAACTTCTGAATTGGGAGGTGGTAGGGAAGCTGTATTTGGCTGTCACATTCATACAGGCACATCTATGCTTGACCAGGAACATCAAATTTATTGTAGTATCTGGCATCAGTTTTCAGAAACAGGAAAATGAGAAGATAATAAGCAATCTGGATTTTTCTCTATATTTTGATCATGTTTTTGTTTTTCAGTTGAAACAACAGCAAGGAAGCATCAGACTTTAACTCACACAGCTCTTATCTATGCTGCATTTTTTTTTTTTTCAAAGTTGAATAAATGCTTCCATCTCCAGGAAGTATTCTAATTGAGGAGGAAGAACTTTTGGAAGGAGCAGCATCTGATCCAAAGCTCTGCAAATGCAAATCCATGCAGAGACAACATCTTTTATCTCAAAAGGAGGAATTTTACTTACCAATTGCAATATGGTCAAATATCGTTTCCACCACAGGTATTTCTGAAATTTAGGGCCACAAGCTGCTAATCCATAATACATGTACATAATGACATGAATAAATGCATTCATCTGAGCTCCGAAAAAAGCTGTCCAGGAACAGAAGGGAAGAGCATCATGTAATTTTTGGAAAAAGAGGATTCCTTTCTAGTATTATTTGTATCATTATTTTTAAGAGTAAAAATTACAAAGCACAGAACATGTCAGGATTCCATCTCCAAAATATTGAATAGTATAATACAGACTGGGCTGTCAACATGTGCTGACACAAACAGATGTTAATGCAAGTAGCATGTCACGTCTTTCATGTAACTACTTATGCCAAAGCTTTTTATAAGATTTTTGTTGAAAAGACATAAATGACATCCATTCCACATTAGTTGTTGTACTGTAACTGCAACTGTTTTTCTAAAGGATTATTAAAAGCCCTATTTGACAATAAAGTACAAAGTACCAGGCTCTGAAGTTAAATCTTTTAAACTGTATTTAAAAGCAAAAGGTTCACTTCTCAGCAGCAAGTCAAGAAACTCACATGGAAGTCTGATTAAATAGGGCAAAAAAAACCTGTACAAAGCAAAACTTGACTCATGTTTATAAGAACTTTAAGGCATTGCCAGGTGAGTTTGTTTAAATTAATAATATTTAGTTTCTTTATTTATGTTTTAAAAGATCCAGCATTCTTAAATATGTCAGTGTATAGCACAACATTTTCCAGAATGATCCGCGTTATATCCATGTTGGCAGTTTCATTTGAATTAAGATCTCTGCTTTGTCAAGATTAGCAGCCATTTTACAGAAACACGTTATATCTTGTTAAGGTATTCTTACACTGACAGAGAGGCTCAAAAATGCTGTAATGTGTAAGATTAGGCCAATACAGACAATAGCTGCTGACATCAAACAGCTCAGATGCCCATGTGGTCTGGACCCAGTTGTTCAAATAGGGTGTAGTTTATAATAGACCTGTCTATGTAAGCAACGTGCTATCAACTAGAAAATAGAAGAATACAGATCTATCTACATTTATGCAGTGGTGCTACATAAATGCAGAAATGCAACTGCTGTTTTTCCTTTTGCAAGCTCTAGGAACTAAGAGGTACTGCTAGAACACCAAAACCTGAAAGAAATCTGGAAATAGTTGCAACTGTTGTATTAAAAACTGCTGATATTTAGCATGAATATTCTAAAAAGGCAACAAGGGAGTGGGCCTTTTGAGATATCCAGGGAATTTCTAAGCAAGACTACAAGTAACCATCCAGTCTCCAATAATCTTATTTTATAGGTGCAGTTGCAAATAAAGATTATGAAACATCTAGTTGAGTACCTGCTTCCTGCATATTATATGAGAGAAATTAAAAGGTAGTCGCAGACACTAAATACACATATTTCTTCTTTGCAATGTAAGTGGCCACTTAGTACAAAATATCCATAGTAAATGGGAGCATTAACCTCCCATGCATTAAGTATTAGTGTGGTTCAGAAAAAACCAAAACCAAAACACCAAACCCAAAATATTAGTTTGGTGTTCATGTATCATGTTTTGTGTTTACTATATGGTATTTTTAGGGTTGCAAGCCTACAAAGCACACATCAAATGAAACAGGGCATTTTTCCTGTACCTTCAGCTCTGCAGAGCTTTCAGTTTGAGAGAGACAAGGCTAAACAACAGGAACAAGAGTACAATGTAGGCAATGAAGGGTGTGGCAAGTGCAATAAACAATAATAAAATAATTTGATGGAGGCTTTAAGAAGGAAGCAAGGGGAAAAAAAGGCTGAAAATGAATTTAGACTTGTGCTATTATGAATAGGTTTTAAAAGTGGATTGACACATTTATTGGCTCACCTCCAAGGGAATGTTTCAGAGTTTTATATATCCCTCTTTATAAAAATAAAAGCAAACCTTAAACTCATATACAACGCCAAAATAACATCTCCATTGACTTCATTAAATTTGCACAGAGAATGTGGCCCACAATTGGATTTTGCAGCTCTCTGTATCTGCAAAATTTAAAGTTAAGCAAGACATATATCTTTCTGTTTCACACAGACACAGATAATTTTGAAGGCAGAACTTCAGGCTTGCAATTGATGCCCATGAGGAAAAGAAAAGAAGTTTTGCAATTCATTAGATTATTGCCCTGCTATCTTTTCCTCCCCCATGTTTCCCACAGAGGGAGACTGCATGCACTAATATACAGTTTTGTATATTATAAAGTCAAGTCTAAAAAATCATCTTCTATTGTTCCCAAACAATAATACTTCTCCCTTCTTCCCAGTCAAAAGCATATGAGAGGAAGGGAACTCACCTTGTCCACCTGCAACCCACTTAATACCAATCCACCACAAGGTGAACATGGTGAAATGGTGATAGACATGAAGGAAACTAATTTGGTTAAATTTCTTCCTCAGGATGAAGAATACGGTATCCAAATATTCAATTCCTTTAGAGACATAATACCACCATAAAGCAGCTGCTATCTGTAATGAAAAACAGAGAATATGTAAGTTTTAGTGATTCCAAGCTGAATGGAATAAAGTTCTCACCATCTATCTGCTGTAAGAGAAGGATACCTCTTCCTTCCCTAAATACTGGTTAAATGTTAAGGTGGAGTCAAACAACTGACAGTATGAGAACAATAAAGAAATACTCCTTTCACCTATACAGGACTTGGAAGAAGATTATGGAAGAAGATTATTCTGAGCCTATTGCTCACAAATCACATCTGTAAAAAAGAGCTGATATAGTTAAAAGCTTTGCCATATCTGAAGAGTTTACCAGTTAAACAGGGGAAGTTTGTGTCCTCATTCTCTCCTAAACTTTGCAGGAGAAGTCTCTCACAGGGCTTCTCTTTCTAATGAGGCAACACTTTGATGTGGTCAGAACAATGAGGCAGAAACATTATGATAAAATGAAGTCGCAAAGGTGAAACCTTCAGTTCCACACGCATATGGGTGAAAAGATATCCAAAAAAGTTAGATGCAGTACAGATTTCACATTCCTTATAGCAATATTCCCTCGGCTTCTTCTGGCCTGCTCAGTAACTCCCTCTGTAAAGCAGCACTCCCCCAGTGGCTCTCTGCTATTCAAGGACTAGGAAAAAAGAGACCATAGGAGCCATAAAAACTGAACAGATATAATCCATCTACTCAACAGGGAAGTGCTACACACCCAAAATTCTTTGTCTAATCCACCCATCACAGCGCATCTTGCCTTGGATGCAACATAAACAGGGCTTCCTGCTGAAATTTGGATATTGTCAAAGCAAGTAAATCCCAGAAGCTCTGTGTAGCAATATGCTAATGCTATGATATGGGAGTATGGTGGTGGTAGGGACTCCCTCCCAGATCCCAAAACATAGCAACAAGTCTAGTTTTGGCATTGTAAGTCATCTAGCTTGTTATGCAAGGGTGGGACCAGATGGTGACTCACACAGAGAGTGAAAAAAAAAAAAAAAAAAAGTTGGAATTGGTACCACCAGCAAGGAGAGCAGGGAATGTCACAACACACCTATTTGTAAGAAGTTGGCCTTGTCTTTCAGGACTCAGTTGATGGTAAACCAGACTTTCTTAAATTAACATGCTGTGAAATAACCCCACTACCCCCTCAGTCTCCAGGGAAGACAGAAGAAAAAGGAGTTAACACAGGGTAGCTTCCCACCCCAACTCCAAACATACTTTTAGGTGAGATAAAGGGGAATCATAAAGAGCTGTAGAGAGCAATGCTATAGCTCTGCATAGTGTTTTCCTCCACCTCTCCAAACCAGTGGGAAAGGACGACATCTCTCCACAGACTAAGTCTGTCATAGCCATAATTGGTCTGGGGAACGGTTTAGGAGAAATTACAGCAGAAGTAAAAATGCAGCATAGGAGAAGAGTGCTGCATATCTGCATTGCAGGCTTTGCAGTTTCCCAGAGGGACTGCACATCTTACTGATGCCAAACTGCAGCTTTCTATGTATCCATTAATGAACACCCTTCTCACTCTCTGGATGTGATTTAGCCCACTTCAGGTCTTGGGAAGAGGAGGCAGATTTTTTCACTTTTATACAAAGAGATATTAATATCTAAAACTGGAGAGAGGCTTAATGACAGAAAAGTGACTCCTACAGATCTTGGAGTTCCCAGGCACACAGGCAAGCTGCAAGAATCATACATATATATATGCATATGTTGCTCAATATCAAGTGAGCAATATCCAATATCTACCTTCTGGGACAGGTAGTCAGGTATTTAATAACACCCACATCAAGGTTTGTCTCACACCCAATGGGTTAGCATAACAGTCCAGCATCTTTTACAGGTCTTTGCTAAAGCTGCATCTCTTAAATAAATTAAGATAAGCATCTTTTCATTTCATAAGTTAATAATAAACACTTTGGACTGTATATCCATAAAATGACAATCCAGCACTGCAATACTTTAGCTTTTTGGAAGTCCTCCCTTCAAAGAAACTTTTAGAGAGCCAGTAGTTACAAGCAAACTGTCATAAAATTATTTTATAAGTAAATGGACATTTTTGTTAATGAAATAGGGAAAAATTAAGTCAAATAGCCAATAAGAAAATAGCCCATTTACTGTGACACAGAGCAAAATATAAAAATCCTACAAAAATACTTCTGTCTTATATGCAAAGTGCCACAAGTTCAGTTATTGGACAAGTCACATAACACATCTCATTGCTCTTCTTTTGAATTCCACCTAGCAGAGAAAGCAATTACAGTCCATGGGTAAAAATAATCTGAACTTTTGATCAAAATGCTCCCATTACTTAAGAAAAACAGTAGGATTCCTTGAAGGGTTATACCTGCTGATTTTGTGCTCCTGTAGATTTTTTTGCCTGTCAGCTTCTTTGCTCTCTTACTATCATCAAATTTTCTACCATTTACTCTCAAACCTGATAGGTTTTGTGTACTTATGATTTATTTCAGTACTTCCAATGACTTCTGCAGATGTTTTCATCATTAGCTTATAGAAAAAAATGAAACAGAAGTCAAGTCATTTGCCTGAGACCATGCATAAAATCAGTGAAAAAGGGCAGAAATAGAGGAGAACAATACACTGATACGTAAGCTATGTCAGGAGCAGGTGGCTACTATTAAACTTCTTTTGCAAAGCATCAGAAATCATGACCTAACCTGTAGCCTTTGGACACTGCATGCAAGAAGGACTTAGTTGAAAAGAAAAGGAAACATGCATTAAAAAGGCACATTCTTGCAATGAACAATATATATATATATTTTCTGGTAATTTTCATATGTACCAAACTAAATCTATGAAAACACCAGATGGCACTGAAAGATTACATTACAGTCTAGGATTAAGGAGGTCAACAAGAGGTCCAATCTCATGTTCTCTGCCTGCTGCAAGGTTTTTGACTGGAGGGCTGTTTTATGACAGGACTCTGTTTCTGCACCATTCTTCCTCATTTCGGGTTGGAGACATTTATTCATTAAGGGGTATGAAGGGACAGGTACTTCTTGGAAGGTCAAGTGAAAGCAATGTGAAAAATTAAAATAGCTTTTATGGTGAACTCTTTTCCCTCTTTCAGTTATAGAATTTTGTTTACAGAACTTGTGAAATCAAATTTACTGAAGTTTAAAGTATATGATGCCTTTTTCATAAGAGGAAACCACTCAAGCTCTAGACATAAATACTAACAAGGCTGATAACAATTACAATACAGAAAACAACCATTGCTTGGCATCATGATTACAATAAGCACACTTAAAAGAAGAACTAATTCACACAGCCCCATATTCCCAATTCTTCAGCAATGTTAATAAAATAGATGAACTGGGAAACAAGGACACACAAATGTAAGCAGAGGGGGGAAATGACTGCTCACAGACACCAGCATACATTAAGTTCAACAGCATTATGAAATCATTCGCCTCAAATACTGAAGCTCCCAAAGGAGTACTACAAAGCATGGATTTAACATCTCAGCCCTTTGCATTTATTATTTTGACTCTTAAACTATAACTAAAAAAGTTTTTGCAAGATATATCTATAGATCCCTCTAAATACTTCCATAGAGGTTTGTTCCCTCTTTTCTTTCTTGTCTACTACGAGCATTTTATTTTTTTCATAACAAAGCCACTCAGCTTCCTGTCAGCAGTCAGTACGGTGGCTACCTACTACATTAATCAGCTAAGTCCTTCATGAAGGAGTTTATTTCAGCAAATGTTTCTGCAACTCAGGAATTTAATTTTCATTCCTGCTTGCTTCAGTTGTCCATTGTTTCTTGTGGAACAGCCAGGGGAGACTGAATGAGAATAACATGTGTAGGTAGGTTCAAAATGGTAAGCAGGAGGACCAGCTTCTTCAAATTTTGTGTAAACTACCTACACAATTAACCATCAGTGAAAGTCAGAAGATTGACAAAGTTCAAGAAAATACACAGACCAGTACATGGAAAAATACATCCCTAAAAACTGGCAAAACCAAAGAGGCTGTGTCTGAGGAGGTCTCTGAGCTACAGGTGGCTGTGTTGGTAAAAAGGGGAAGTGCCACCACATGCCCTCACACTGTTCCCTTAAGATCACTGACTTACTGTCTTGATACATGATGCGCATTGGAGAGGCAGAGAAAGACATTCTCTGGTATCCAGGGTAGCCAAATTTTTTTGGGGAACTGTTTTCTGGGAGCTCTCTATACTCTCTTGAAGGAAAAAGGATGGTTTCTTGACCCCTTATTTTGATCAACAGCTTTACACAAAAGAGGCCACTCAATGTGATGGCAATATGACAGTGGCACATTCCCAAAAAGCCAGAAACAGAGGCCAAGCTAAGGCTCCTATGTTGCCCTTTAGACAACTATATACAATTAGTTTTACATTCCTCAATATTTGTTCCAAATTTCAAAGCCCCAAATTAAAGTTATATATGAAGCTCTACTTTTCAGAGCATGTTCCATAAAGCCTTCTGGGTTCAGTGCTGTTTCCATGTGAGTTTGTCCCAGCCTTCTTTATCTGAGCAACACAGGATTTATTTACTCATTCCCTTGCAAATATGACCATTGCATTTGTAATGAATTCTACTGTTGCAGTGCAGCATTTCTCTGCAGAGCAAACCTGGTGCCAATAAATGCTAGACATTTAATATCTAGATCTACTAAAAGGCTGTGAGAGATGTCCTAAAATGCCCATCAATTCTATACTCAAAACTGCAAAAACACTTTAAAATTGCTTTTGCAAGTTTATATCATGAAAAATGATGGTGAAAGAAATCTTGAGGAGGTTTGGATTGGGTTTTTTTTGGGGTTGGTTTTTTGGGGGGGTTTTGCTTATCTATTAAAAACCCCAAACCTGTCAAGCACTTGCTATACTTTGCTAGATCTTGTTTTTCAACAAAATTTTTAACAGAATCATTCTAGTGACTGATACAATGAGAGCACTGTATTGGCAAAGGTAAAAGATTGGCAGCTACAAAAAGGCCAATAAAAATCCACACACAGAGGTGTTCTGCAATATCTGCCATTACAAATAAGATGTTAGATTCAAACCTTTCGTTCTCACTACCACCCCTCCCAAATGCACAAGTTTTTGTCTAACGCTATCCATGAACAGCCACCTCCCAGACAAACATTTTTCAAACTACTATAAACATAATGCATACTTTCACTGCATTTTCAGGAACACGTCCTAATCTGTACATGAAACTTGCAAGAACAGCTGAGAGATTCTCAAGTGTCAGCTCTGCTGGAAGATAAGGTTTAGTACATGAGCTAACCAACAGCATTACGAAAATGAACAAGGATCTGCACTTGGCTTTTACTTTGGATGTTTTCCAAAACCCAGATATATGAAATCTAAGATTATACAATGAAATGTACTGATAATACATTTGCCAAATGCCAGCAAGACCTCATAAAGCCAAACATGGGTAAAGGAGACAAAGAGTTGCCTCACCAGTATGGGTGAAGTGGAACCACAAGATAAGATGACAAATCTGACTTGCTTTGATCTAGCTGGAACACACCACCTTTCCTGCGGTTGCCCTGGTATCCCAAACTTCAGCAAATCTAGGAACCAAAGTGTGTACACAAAGTTTACCCTGGATTGTACAACTGTGGATGAAGCCAAGGATGGTATCTTTAAGACTCCCTTTACTTGTGGCAGTCAGATGAAAGTTAGCACAAATATGCTGATGCATTTGATTAAACCTGCTACATATGATGTAGTCAAACCTGAAGTGATGATGTAATGGGATACAGTCATGGCTGACACCTGCTGTGGAAACTGTTTTCAGAAAAGGCTTAAACCATCATGTAGTGCCATATATTACACACATTCATATACAAATACAAAAAAGAAATACTCACCCTAACTTCATAAACATTATCTGAATAATCCACACTCTGGCAGACATAGCTGTACCCTCGAGCTCTTGATGACAAGAACAACTGAAAATATTAAAGCAATACGTGAGGGGAAATATAATACACAAAGCACATTTATAACAATTATCAGCAAATTTCTTGCTACATCAAACTTACCTGAACAGAAATACTTAAAATATGCTTATGAGTCCTGAGAATACTATTGAAGAAAGCCAATATTGAGTACTAACAACCTATTGTTACAGATTATTCATTTTTTTTCTTATAAATTAAAAAGAAAGTACTCATTTTTCCCTGCCTGTATCTGCCCAGATAATTAGAGCCTTGTACAACAAATTCCAGTATGAATTATATTTGGACACGAATATTCTTTCTGATGACTCTAGCTTCAGAAACAGAAAATACCTAATTGCTTTCACTACAATTGACAGAAATGCTATTCCCAGTATGGATTTGAGAGAACACTATTCAAGAGACAGGGATTAGGTAATTTGGATCTACAGTTCTTAACGCAATGCAACAATCAAAATCTAGAACACCAACACCCCCCCCC
>VXBB01015317.1:101562-116602 GCA_013399915.1 Illadopsis cleaveri
CCCCACCCCTCTGAACAGCCAAAGCTGAATACCCACTAAACACAATAAGGGGAAAAGAATGAGAAAAGTTCCCCATTTTTTGCCAACAAAAATGTCCTAAAGCAATTGAAGTGCTTCTGTAGGGCCTCTCCAAACTAAACACGTTGCAGAAACCTGGACAGGAGAAGATAAAATTGACATTTGAGCAAGTTCCCATTGGAAAGAAGCGCACTTGTCTAGAGCTGTAGTAGGTTCAAGTAATACTTCTAATCTTGACATTCATAAATGTTATGATCCAAGAATATTTAAAGCCAAGTAATCCCACTCTATTATAGATCAAAGAGAGACAGCAGAGGAGCAGACATAAATTGGGGTGATAGAAAGAGATCTCAAAAAATCCTGTAATGGATAGGCATTGACTGCTCTCACTACCAACCTGACTTCCATCTTATTTAGACTGAACTTGAGTATACTTTGGTGTCTCATCTTGCACACAGCAGTCAAATGCAAAAACAAGGGTTAGGCAGGAAAAAAACCCAACATACCAAACCTTGTGAACCTCTGGACTTATTTGCTGCACGTGTGTTAAAGGAGATAAATGAAAGAACTGTCCACAGAAATTATCCTAGAAAATAACAACTTCTGCATCATCTAAGTCCATTTATAAACTACTGTAACTAGCTGGAACTCCAGTGTGGTCCCACACAGGCACAAGCACATCCATTACTAATAAAGAACAGGGAGAGTTTTCTTTGCACTGTTACAGAAACTAAGCAATCTCTACTGTGACCTACTGGTTAACTTGACCAAGGTTCACATGGTAAAAAGGCAGTAAATTGACTTCACCAGACTGCCCTGAAGTAGAATAAGAAATTTATGATTTTGTGGCAAAAGAGGGTATTCCATTGTGACTTCTGCATGTTCTAAGCAAAATTTGCTCCAAATTTGGACCTGAATTTGAATTGAGCGTATGAGTCCTGCACTAGACTCACAGTGCTTTATGACTTACTATTTAACATGTGCTACCACAGATGAACAAAAGAGCTTGCCAACAGGATGGTTATTTAAACAACTTTTAAAGGCGCTTCAGATTCAAATTCTGTTCTTAGCAGTGTCTGGAAATTTTACAATTGCCCACAAAATACAAACACTATCATTTTACTCATAACAATTACATTAAAACTCATGTGAATTACAATAGTGGCACAGTAGTACTGTAAACTTTGTAAGCAGAAATTGTCTTGTTACAGGGAACAACTGAAACTTGAACACCTTCCTCCTATCAGTCTCTACGATCAAGAAGAAACACTTGCTGGAAGTGCTGTATCCATTGCTTTAACGTTCATTGAATAACAACCTACCATTAGGAGAGAGCAGGAAAACTAGAACTCCTGTGTATAAAGTTATGAGCTTTCAGCACATCAACAACAAATATGTATTTGCAGTCCCACTCATTTTTGTGTTAATTCAGTGACTTGGAAATGCTACAAACACATATCCTGTAAGGAACATAGCTCTGAAAATTATTTCAACTGCAAGTTTGATAAAATTCAGCTTATGGATAAAACAAACAAGCTTAAAAGAATATGTGAAAAAGACAGGCATGACAATAACACTGCAGAATTAATTTCAGGAGTTTCAGTTTCAGCCTGCCAAGATGATTGGATTTAATCTCTTCCTTCAACTATGCTTTCATGTCAGCATTAAATTCTTTTGTACCTGTTGCACTTTATTATTTAGTTGAATAGTCCAAGAAAATGATTGTCCTAGGGTGACTATGATGCCTGTATCCCCAATCATCTGTTCTGTGTGTCCTGTGTGTTCTGTACCTTTAAGACTGGTTCTGAAAGTGAGCAGGGAAAGAAGAAGTGCGCAGTTTGTTTTGAGAAACAGTGTTCCCTCCTCGGGATCCTCTCTTCGTCCTTGGGACGGTGTGTTCGTCAGATGCACAGACAGCGGCCAGAGAGTTTTTTCTTTCCTTTTGTTAGTCTAGCTAGCTGAGGCAAAGAAGCTTCCTGAACTGTTTTTTTTTTTTCCTTTTTCTTAAAACTGTTTAAATCTGCTCTGAACTAGAAAAACCCAGAGAAGCACCGAAATCTTGCGCCCGTGGCCGACCGGGCCTGGACCTCAGCATTTTCCAGCACCGGAAAAACTAAAACTGATAAAAAACTGAAAGAGCTGAGCTAACTCCTGGCACGGACTCTCAGTTTTGCCATCTCTCTTCGGAGCAGCAAAACGTTTTATTGTTTCATATTATTCATTCTTTATGCTTGTAGGCATTTTGTTTCTTAAATAAATAGTTTTTTCAACTTTTCTCTGAAAAAGTTCTTTTTTCCCAAACCGGCTGAAAAAAGAGGCTGTTTGAGTTTGCTCTCCAAAAAAAACCCATTCAAAAGTTTCTTCCCAAATTTGCCCTAAACCAAAACAACAATTTAGACAAAATGATGACTAAGGTGTGATGGCTCAAATTTTACAAAACCATGTCTTAAAGAAAGGCTGAAATCATTTTATGATTAATGATTTTATACTAGGATCTCTGGGAAAAGGTCAAAATGCAGATCATCATCAGATAAGACATTTTTTCTTGGCAAAAGTACAGAACAGACCAGACAGTTCTGCAATGCTGTAATTTTAACTGCTCTGTTCATTTGCTTACTTCTGGAAACAAATTTTGCAAATTTATGATCAGAGGAAGACAACTCCTGATCCACACACAACAGCATAAACTTAGCATCAGCCATATTCTGTACAGCCATCCTTAAATAATAATTACCAAACTGTTAAGTAATCCCAGTTAGCTACTGCTACACAGCTGATCCACTGCAGTGTTGCTATTCACTTCCCCTGTCCAGAAAATCCAACAAAGGAAAAATGCAGCAACACTGAAATTTATTACAAGTAACACATTCAGAACATTGCAAATCAAATATTAGAAGTCTGTAGCCCTTTATTTTTTTTAAAGATATAGTTCACTTAATTTTTATTCTTAAAGATAATGTACTAACAAGATACTTTTCCTCACTACAGACAACAGACATCTGAATTTCTAAATATTATAAACACACTAAAAGTGTAAACAAACAGCTCAATCTAACAAGATACAGTCTCATACACCTTAGGATTATTGAGATAAAAAAAAAAAAAGTATCAGTTACAGGGGTTAAATCTACAGATTTTATTCTCTCCAGTATTTAGACTAACAGAAATCTAAGAAGAACTTGGAATACCTCAAACACAAATTCTCTCTATAGACTCATTTAACGCAATTATTCTCAAATAGAAATTACCTATTTATAGAAATATTCACCTCAAAGGCAATCTCATCTTTAAAGTCTGCGCAAAACATTCACTCTCAATAGACATCAAGAATATGCAACATAATTTTCATTTTGACAAACCTCAGTAAGAATTCCCTCTTGCAAAAGGGCATACACACCTCTTTGAAAATGAAGAAGTTGAGCAGAACCATTCCAAAGTTGTAAACAACCAACAGGAAACGTAACTGGAAGGGCTCTCTCGTCTTCATCCATTTGGGGCCCAGCCAGACAGTGAGGAGATAAATAGTGCTTATAGTCAGCGTTGGAAATGGAGACTGCATCAAGGGCCAATCATCAACACGTTTGTCTGGGGGAGTAAAGCAAACAGAAGAAGTCAACAAGGTCTGAATAAAATACAGTCCATCACCACTTTAAGCAATGAATTTGTTAAGTGTTATTTTTTCCTGGAATAGCTGCATCAGACAGTAGAAACACAATGAACTCATTCTTTCTAGGAAGGTTAAAGAAAATAGTTTTTTAAAAAACCCACTATATCACATTACCTCACAGAGAGATTCATTATGTCATTCAAGCGCATTGTCCATTTCTACACAATAAAGCAAACAATCACATGAACCCAAACACAAATCAACCCACTAATCACCCCACACGAATTTTGCTTATGATGGATAGTGAGTGCAGTGGCAGTACAACCAAATATTCAACGCTGCTGCAAATGAAAGATACACAAATTTGGCAAAATACTGATAAAACCTGTAGCTTTTATTTGTTTAAAATTAGGCACTAGAAAGTCTCCTATCAATTTTATAAAAGTTGTATGATGATAACCTTTGCTATTTGATGTAGGTCAGTCTCATGTTTCAGAGAGAATACTAACAATGTTACCAGAAAACAATCAAATAGAAGAGTTCTAAAGGGATGGTTCTAGTCCATCTGTGCTGACATATGAAAAACAAAAGTTTTATTTACAGTCTCCTTCAGCCACTCACAGGATCCAGTTACATTACACATATTTCAGAGCTAAGAATATGATATATTAAGTTCTGGATCAGTATGAAAAAAGCAGTCTTAGCCTGATGAACCAGTGACATCTGGGATTAGAAGATAGCTCTGCTAGAGGAGGGAAGCCAGACTGCAGTGACACCTCCTTATTTAGTGCCTGTGCTGTCCCATGTGTCCCGTGTCCCCCCCTGCCCAGAAGGCTAATATCAAGTTGTAGCAAGAGATAAAAGGTAACTTCTTTGTAACTATCAGAACTTCAGATACCACACAGCTCTATGATGCTAACTGGATTATTTTCCAGATGCTTAGGCCAGTTACAATTCACATGGAAATCACATCACAGGGCTACTTGGGAAGCTCAAACCTCTGAAACACCTGCCTTCAGTCAAGTGTGGGCAAACTCACAAATGCAGCTGCCCAGAGATTTACCAAGAGGACAAGTTTCTTTTAGAGAACTGTAAGTCACAGATCATGAAATCCTTGTAAAATCCTTAAAAATCCTTATACCATAAATTAATCCCTGATCCCAGGCATACAACCAGCAAGTTAGAAAACCCTTCTTATTAAGAAAATGAGAAAGGTACAGAACAGTGCTGTCATTACTTCTCCTACACTTATTTCTTGTTTCCTTTGTTGTACTTCAGGCCATAAATTAGAACCTAACTTTAGGAACAAATTTCATGAGGCCTTCTATTTCTAATAAACAACTAGTACTGTGATCTAGGGAAAGAGAGCATGCAGAACACAGATTCTTCTTACTTCCAAATGATTTAACAATAATTGAGCTGCACATTCCAAGATGCTAAGAGACCTAAAAAGAAATGGAAAAGAAGAAAGAGAAGCCTAACTGCTTCCATTACAGTTGTTAATACCAGAAGAGAAAATTCATCCTAATGCGTGAAAACTTCAAGAAAGGACACTGATGCTGCCAGAATGGTGGGATTCAGCCCTGTGGCCATAGCCACCAAAAGAAGCCAAGGGCAAGACAGGGTAAGGACTACAGGAAGGAGTGTCAAAAACTCAGATAAATCAGCTGTAGAAACACAGGCAATAAAAGAGGACCTGAACAGAGCGAGAGGAGACAGTTACCACTTAACTTTTTGGCAAGCTCCTGAAACCACACAGAATACCACCCACCGAAGTTGAAATCACTACTGCATTGCAATTATTACACTCTTAGATCCTTTACACTTTCGTTCCTTCTTGCCTTTAGCAATTAATCTACCAATCTGAATTGAAAAACAAAAGATAACACAAAAAGAGAACCTCATCATCTACCTGGTACCAAATAATAGGCAAGGACTCATCATGAAACAAGACGAAAGGTGTCAGTTAAAAGACAGCTCTGGGAATAGTCAATGAGTGATATGCTTTAATCAAATCCAGATCTCCCTTCACTGTAGTGTACAAAGAGTTAAAGAGCAGGTGAGGCAAGAGACACAGTTGCTTTCTCAGGTTTCTTGCAATAAGCAATATAAAGAGGATAAAGAGGAAAAGACACATTAGAGAATCTGTTTTCTGTTTTCTAACACAGTGTTTCATGGTATTTTACACACTAAAGTGGCAATACAAAGAAATGTGAAAGAGGAAGGCTTGAATTTTAACCAGGAGGTGAACATTACCACCCACTGCTGAAAATAGGAAACCATGACCTATTCCAGATTTCTTTTTGTGTCAGGAGACAAAGATTTCTGGACTTCTAGATGGAAGAATGAGGATTCTCTAGAGGGTGAAAGGAAAGACAAAGGGACAACTTATATTAAAACCCAGCTGCAAGTAGGCTTTGCCTCATCAGCACCATAAACAATTCTTCCACCTACTTTCCACAAATACCGCAAATTGAAGAACTTCATTGGAGAAAACCAAGAGATATATTTCATTAACTCTCACAACTACATAAGAGCACCTGAGAAGCTGCCGTTACTCTTCCATACCATGGTTTCAGCCTGTTACTTTCCCTCTGCAAAGGGTTTTTGGACAGTGAGCCAGCACATCTCAGAGAAGTCTTGTAGTACTTACAGGAAAAACTTGTATTACTGATACAAATCTTGTAACACACTGCCCAGGGAATCTACCATTCCCATCTTGGGGGCCTGACCTCTCCTAGGACAAGTAATTACACTTCAAACATAAAATGCTTCTATGAGGGGGAAAATAGTAGGCAATTCAGTTCTGGAGTACATCCTGGCCAAAACAGTGGAAGAGTCTATTCTACTGCGCTAACTACGAACACCACCTTATGTTTATTTTGAGGTCATCTAGGACCCTCTGCATATGATTACTTTTAACTAGTACTGTGGCATCAGAAAACATGATACTATTAATCCCAGAACGTTTTCATCACAGGATCTGTCCTGGATAATGCAAAGTATCTTGTTGCATCCTAAGTCAACTCCATGTATCATTCTTATCGCACAGAAGGTATTACAAAACCAATTTCATTTCAGTCTACCTGGCAAGCCTTATTGTCCATGTTCTACACAGAAAACCCAGTAAAATGCAGACCCTTGCTCCAAACTTCTTTTCAGTTGGTCTCTTTCAAATAAAGATAAATTCACTATCCTAAGTCATCTACTCAAGTGACAAACATTCCAAGCTACTCCAACACTTTCCTCTCTCCCATCCCCCAACCTGTTTTAGCAAAACCAGCATAATTTTGTGTCCTACTTACTAGCTGGTGTTGATGACCACAAAAGATTTCTGAAAATTACAGAGAACTGTGATAGCTTAAGGGCACATATGAGTGCATTAAATCCTGCAGTATTTCACACAGAATAGGGACATTTTAACCTCAAAGATGAAATAAGCTTGAAATAAAAAAGCCAGCTCCCTGATTAAAAAAAATCCCTTCAACTGCTGTGAAGCAAAAAGACCAATGCCTTTACCTGATTAGAATTGACAGAGATTGACTGAATCTTTCAGGGGATTAATGCATTTGTCTTTCAAATCCCAAGACCCAGATTCTAATTCGATCACAAATAAAATGTCTGCTGTGGTGGCACAGCCTGTAGTACAGTGCTCTTCTGGTAAGGTGGGAAAAGTTTTAAAGAAATAAACACTTAGGAAAAGAATAAACACTTAGGGTTGCACTTTATAGCAAAAATGAAAACAGCTAGACTAAGGCACCTGTTAACATGTTCCTGATAGAAAATTACTGTTATATAAGGAAATATGCATACACACAAGGCTTTCCTGTCATTTTGTGTATTTACATCCTAATGTTTCACTTTGCAAAGACAAAACCCAGAAGAACTTACATCTATATATTCATATGCATATATATACTATAAATAAGTATACATATTATTTATATATTTATATAAATAATTGGAATTGCCCTGAGGTACCTATCTTTGCGGGAAATCCTTTTTGTGGGGAAATTAACAAGAAATACACACATAAACCTCCTTCATTTCTTCCTTCAAAGCAAGAAGAAGAGCAGGACCAGTAAAAGGACGGAATATCCTACCTGGCAATGTCTAAAGAGGACATAATTAACTCATACTGAAATATGGATGGAAAGTGAAGATGAATTTCAACAAGTAAGGCTGCAGTGATGGTGTTCGAGCATTAAAAATCACAAGAAACTTTCGACAAACATAATGTAATTGTTTTAATGTGCAAGCATTTCTGTCACACATGGTTCAGCATTTCCTTTCTGATAGAGAAAATTTTAGATGATACAATTTCCTGCATTTTACTTAGCCTATGACCAATTTTTCTTTCCCTAAGAAACACAAACCTTAAAAATAAGCAAAAAAATGCATAGCACAGTCACTTTGATATTCACCTAGAGAAATCCCGAAACAGTACAATGGTGATTATTTCTGCTTTTAAAATCAGTTTTAGAGAAAATATCACATTACTAAAATACATGATTATTGCAACTCCCTGCGTTCATGCTAGGTTCAAAATAAATACTTAAAAAATCTTTTTTTTTTAGTTTAACAACATATGTATTCCTTAGCTATAAGGTCAGTACTAACTAATTTATCTGGAGAGACTTTCAAAGTTATTAATAGCTATTGATACTATTCTCAGCGCAAAGACACTTACAGTGCCAATCCAGCACATCCATCTGTCTCATTACATCTCTAAAGACACTGCAGAAATGACAGTGAGCACTTAAAAGTGGTTCTGTGAGAGCTCTCTGCAGATCACCTTTATTTTAACAAAAGTACTCTCAAAGCCAACCTCAAGTTTAAGAAAGATTTCCTTAAAAAAGTCAAATTTTAACTCCACAATATAAGGAAGGCAAAGCAGTATTACCTGATTGGAGTACTGTTCCATGAACCACAGTGTTTTAATTATCTAAGAATTTCCCACATCTTGTTAGTTCCACCACCACTATAACTGAAATAATTACAAAATGAAAGCACATATTATATAAAAAACCAGGTGAGAAACATAACTTCCGACACTTTAAAATGTTTACAAAGTTTTCACACTGCAGATCCTTTCCATGATTTTAATGCTTTAGTGCTCCCCTCCCTCCCCTTTTTCTTTCTGGCTACAGATAAATATACAGTATACTTCTCTCCAATTTTTTCATTAGAAATACAGTCATGTAAATATTTACAAGTGAATATAAGATTCACTCTGGCTGCACAACCATTGCAGACTGGATCCAATGAAAGTAAACTTGAATAAGCATCTACCTGCTTAGACCCTCTGCTTTTAAACTAAACTGAATAATGCATCAGAATAATTTAAAAGTAGATTTACTGGCAGCAGTTTGTAGAAATTCCAAGAAAAAAGCTCAGTCTTTGACTAACTAATACGTCAGAACAACAACAGCTAAAGCTATAAATGTAGCCTTTAAAACAGTACATGACTACATGGGCTGCACAGTTTGAGACTGAAGACTGATAATGAAGCAGCATTGCAGAGTGAAAATTGAGAGGCCATTTATTTTTGGACTGAAAATCTATAGAATTAAAAAAAAAATTATTCACTTACTATTATTTTAATAGAGCTGTTCCTATGGCCCCAAGTGATTTTTTTCTTTTAGGTCATCATCGCTTGAATTAACTTACCTGCTTTGCTATTGATTATTCATTGCACAAATTGCACTCTAATCCTCAATTCATGGAATTACAGAATCATTAAAGTTGGAAAAGACCTTCAGGATCATCAAGTGCATCCAATGACTGAACACCATGTCAATTAAACTACAGCACCCAAGTATCATGTCCAGTCATTTACTGAACACCTCCAGGGATGGTGACTCCACTGCTTCCTGGGGCAGCCCATTTCATTGTCTAACCACCCTTCCAGTGAAGAAATTTTTCCTGATGCCCAACCTGAACCTCCCCACACACAACTTGAGGCTATTTCCTCTTGACCTGTTGCTAATAATCTCAGTTTATAAAGTTTTTTTAATGAGAAATCCGGTAATAGCAGATTGAAGCTACTGCATGAACTAAAATGATATCCCTAAAGCCTCATCCATGTTTCAGGCAAAAGAAAAGTCCATGTCTTCTTAGGAGGGATTGTGCAGATAGATTGCTGCACGAAAGCAAAATGATTGGGACAAAAAGAATGGCCAGTTTACACTTCTTTCTTATCTATCATATTTGGCAATGTCTGCAGTCTGCTGGCACTGTGGGTATTTCTAAAGTGTTTGACAGGGTCAAAGATACCTGTACCTAACTCAGAAATTATCTAGTATCATCTACAAAGCAAAGACCATGAAGCTTCCATTAACACATGTATAAGCTAAGAGATCGTGGAAGAATTTCCCATTTTAGTACAGGATATGCCTTTTCAGAGGCAGCAAGCCTGGCAGAACATATAGCAGCTTGCGGTAAAATGTTAACTAGACCCACTGCATAAAGTTGTTCTCTACAACAAAGTCAAAAAAATCCAGATGAAACTTTAACTAGTTCATTATAATTTTCTTTCCTAGACCCATAATTTTTTTCCTTCCTCATTTGGATAGTTTTGAGCAGATATCAGGTCACTCACTAGTTGCCTTTTTTTCTTTTTTTTGTCTTTTTAAAATTTTCCTTAAAGAAACACTTAATCTCATTCGCCTGAAGGCATATTTTCCAATCATAGAATCATCTTCATGGCTCATCTCTGGATACTCTACAAACATTTAAATCAGCCTAGCACTGGTTTCTCAGGAACCAGTCAAGCCCCTGCTGCTTTATCACACAAAAAATTCTGTATTATCATGGTGTCACAGCATCCTTGGTGGTAGTGACTGGCAAGAAAACAAAGATGTGAGAATCACAGAATGGCTTGGGTTGGAAAGGACCCTAAAGATCATCCACTTCAAACCACCCTGTCATGAGCAGGGACACTTCCCACTAGAGGTTGCTCAGAGCCCCATCCAACCTGGTTTTGAACACTTCCAGCTTCTCTGGGCATCCTGTTCCAGTGCTTCACAACCCTCACAGTAAAGAATTTCTTCCCATATATGGTATTGGTAAACCTAAGGATGACATGCACAGGATGCTATATGGACAAAGGTTCCAAAACCTAGCAAAAAAACCCACAACAGCTGATCTGGTTTAAGTAATATTTTTTTTTAAATTAATTTAGTAGAACAGTAGAGAGAAAGCAAGTTTTTTTTCTTTTTTAATCTTTGATAATAAATCTAATCATCTGAGTTAAGTATTTTGTCTATCCTTAAGCTTTAACTAGTCAGGAACAAACTAATTGGTCCGGGTCAAGAACAAGAGACATCAAAATTTTATGACAAAGCATTGTCATTTCAACAAGCCATAAAACATTAAACTAAGGTGCAAGAATAAGAATATTCAGCCTCAAGCACAACGAATAATGAGAGCACATACCCCAACAATCAAAACAATGAAACCTACATATTCTAAATTTGCTGTACAAAATCTTGTTGTGGTCAGAAATGAGAGATGCCTGCCCCAAAACCAAGAGGACTACAAGGCAAGACAAACAGGAATCCCCCATAACCAGCTGTGGCTTTGTTTTGAATTTCAGAGCTTTGCAATTGACTGGTTAGTGTTCTTGAAAGCTGTATACAGCAACATAAAATCCATATGCCACACAGCTAAGAGCAACATCTCCTGCAGCTAATGAACACCTGTGTAATGTGCAGGTGTTTCATAAACTCCCATTAAAGTAACAGGAAGGCCTAATCCCAAAGGCCAGATGTATTTTAACTAGCCTTCCCGTTATTCTGACCACCATTCTAGTCTTCTCAGGACTCCTATCACTTAGTCATTAATTCCATATTGTCTTTGTGCCTATGTACAGCAATTACATGGTACACATATTTCAAGACAAGGGTAATAATGGAATTACTATGAAGTTCAGGATACATGACAATCTGCCATCAAGTCTCAGGATTTTCAAGTCTAAAGAGATTACCTTGCTCAAATTATATTTGATTTATCTTTTCCATTGATTATGATTACTTGTGGGGACAGTACAAATGCTCTGCTCCAAGGAATAATAAAAATATAATCCTCACTGAAGCTTACACAAAATTTGCCAGATACAAGCCCTCGAGGCATGAAGCATTCTTCTGGTTGCCAAGTGTTTTCCAAACATCACAAATGCAAGATGCATTCCCAGTGCAGTAATACCTGCATGCTTTTTCTTAAATATTATAAGATATGGAGTAAACAGATGAAAGTAAACAAAACTCCTAACCCTACCACACACAGTAATTTCATAAACTAGCTGCAAACTTTATGATCCAGTCTATGTCTCTGTATTTCTAAAGCAATAAAGGTACTGCATAAAACACACTTCACAAAGCTTCTCTTCTACTGAAACTTTTATTCAAACTTTTTTGTTTTTTGCCAAAACTGTTTCTCAGAGCTCAGACTGGACGTGTCATTACTTCACACAAAAGCACTGAGGTTTGGCACTATGAAAACAGTTGTAGGGGTATCAGTAAGCAGTAATACAAACACAAGATTCATGCACATTCAATGTTGAAATAACAGATTAATCTATTGGCCCACCCAGAGTTTCATAATGCTGAAGGGGATGATCATAGGGTATGATGATCTCCATAGATAAATATTGTCACTGGCTTCCCTCAGTTTAAACATAAGTACATTGAAAAATGTGAAAGATTATTAACATCCGTTCAATAATAACTCTGCAAGGTGTTATCCACTGTAGAGTCAAGTGTTACATACTCAGCATACGGGGGACAGTAAATTCAGCACTGATACATGTCTAATGTGCTAACACACTGGAAGGACAGTGATGCTTAACTACATAGCAAATGTAAGCAACTTACACCACTGCTCTTGTAACACAGTTATTTGCAGATGAACATTCAGAGAGCTCTAAATGCAGTGCTTAAGCATATATGAAAACCAGCAATGGCAAGTGAAATCTACCTAAGAATAATACCAGAAAGCTACTGGAGAAAATTTGCAAGAAGCTGCACAGAAAGCTGCCTGATAAACTACCTGTTTTTCCTGTTTGTGCTATCACAAGGATGCTCATCATCACTTTGGTTTTACAGAAGGATGCATGAGAGGAGAATTTTGTTTTGATTAAGAACTACAAAAGCAGTTACTGAAATGCATTAGCTCTTCAAAGTTCAGAGGCAGAAGTAAATTTACTGTTGTGAGATACATTAGGTTTTCTGTTAGCTTAACACAAATACATCAGTCAAAGCCTCCAAGAGAAAGCAAAACACTAAAAGATTTAGAACTTAATTCCTCAACATCCCTTTAACATCAGAAAAAAAGACAAATCAGGGGTGAGGAACCAAACACCAAAAAAAACCCCAAAAAACCACCTAATTTTGAAATGCGGATTTTCAAAATATGAACTGAATGACAAAATGTTCTTAACTCAAAAATGATGAAAAGAATGCTCAGTGTCTGAATGTTTCATTCACTAAGTACACAGTAGCAAAATCATCAGTTTGGAAGCTACATAATATCCATGTCCAAATGACTGCTACAACTGAGTCTTTTCACTTGTACAGTTGTGTTACCTTCCATGGTAACACATGGCCCCCAAGCTTCTCTAACGGTTTCTGCAATAAGGTTTCTCAGTATTTGTAAAAAATTCAGTGATCACTGAAATGCAGATGGGACAGAGCAGAAAAAACCTGACCTAATTATCAAAGCATTTCGGGGTACTCTGTATTTCTGTTGGACACATCTGTTCCTGGTAAACCACTAAATACTAAACTGTAGAAAATATGATTATGAAGTCTCCTATTTACAGCCCAGTGAGTCAATTTAGCTACTAACTACTTTCTTTTTTTCTTTATATTACCCCAAACCATTTAAATACAAGGTGTTACAATGATATTCTAAGAATAAAACGACATAAAATCATGTCAGAGAGGTTTGCTGGCTCAATAGAAAAAGTGAAAGACATGGTTTATAAATTCACTTCTTCCAGCAATATTCTAGGAACACTTAGAAAGCAATAAAACAATTTTTCTTATTGGTCATAATTGGGAGAAGGAATCAAGGAGATAATATCTATAAGCAGAAAAAAAAAAAAAATAGAAGAACACCACAGTCAAGCATGTAAACTAAGCACAACATGTACAAGAGCTGGAAGAACACACTTTTTAGATTTAGCAGAAATAGATAAGAGGAATAGGAAAATATGATGGAAACAAACCAAACAGTCAAGAGTTCATGATTATGCTGAAACAGAAAGTGAAACTAGACATGTGGTGGTTTGACCCTGTCTGAAGGCCAGGTACCCACCAGAGCTGCTCTATCTCTCCTCGCTCAGCTGAACAGGGTAGAGAAAATAGAAGAAAATCAGAGTTAATCAGAATCACAGAATCACTAGGTTGGAAGAGACCTTCAAGGCCATTGAGTCCAACCCAGCCCTAACACCTCAACTAGATCATGGTATCAAGTGCCACATCCAGTCTCTTTTTAAACACATTCAGGGATGGTGACTCCACCACCTCTCCAGGCAGACCATTCCAGTACTTTATCACCCTTCCTGTAAAAAACTTTTTCGTAATATCCAACCTCTATTCCCTTTGGCACAGCTTAAGACTCTGTCCTCTCATTCTGTCAGTTGCTGCCTGGAGAATAAGACCAACTCCCACCTGACTACAGTCACCTTTCAGGCAGTTGTAAAGAGTGGTAAGGACAGGGACTGATTACTGTCAAAACCGATGTGACTTGGAGAAATTACTTGAATTTATTACCAATCAAAATCTGAGTTGTATAACGAGAAGTAGAACAAACCTGAAAAGTACCTTTCTCAAAAAACCTCCCTCCTTCCCAGGCTTAACTTCACTCCTGATTCTCAACCTTCTCCCTGCCAGTGGCAATGAGAGACAGGGAATAGGGATTACAGTCAATTCATCACATGTTGTTTCCGATGCTGCCTCTTCCTTAGGAGGAGCTTTCCCCTGCTCCAGTGTCAGGTTGCTCCCACAGGAGACAGTCTTCCAATAAATTCTCCAGCCTGAGTCCTTCTCACAGACTGCAGTTCTTCACAAACTGATCCAATGTGGGATTCTTCCTGGTGGGAGCCTGCTCCAGCACAGGCATCCCATAGGGTCACAGCTTTCTTACAGCATCAGCCTGCTCTGGTGTGAGGTTCCTCCACAGGCTGCAGATGGGAGGTCCTATGGACCTCCACAGGCATCAGGGGCACAGGTACCTCACCATGGTCTTTCCCATGGGCNAGGCATCAGGGGCACAGGTACCTCACCATGGTCTTTCCCATGGGCTGCAGGGGAATCTCTGCTCCAGCACTTGGAGCACCTCCTCGCCTTCCTTCCCTGACCTCCATGTCTGCAGAGTGGCTTGTCTAACCTATTATCACTCCTCTCTTCTCTG
>VXBB01015319.1:0-20123 GCA_013399915.1 Illadopsis cleaveri
AGTGATAAGACAAGGAGGAACAGTTTTAAGCTTAAAGAGGATAGGTCTAGATTAGATGTTAGGGAGAAATTCTTTACTGTGAGGGTGGTGAGACTCTGGAACAAATTGCCCGAGAAGCTGTGGATGCCTGGAAGTGTTCGAGGTCAGGCTGGATGGAGCTTGAAGCAACCTGATCTAATGGAAGGTGTCCCTGCCCCTGGCAGGCGGGTAGGAACTAGATGATCTTTAAGGTCCCTTCCAACCCAAACCATTCTCTGATTGTATGAAATGAAGGGGTGGAGTTGTCATCCAGTTGTCGTGCAGTTGTTGTCAATACCTACAAACCATTAACCTGGTTCACAGACTCTCTAGAACAGGGAAGTTAGAGGTAGAGCAGGGTTTTGAACTGACATCTCCAAATAGTGAGAGTCCTGACCTTATTTTTATGTGGGGGGAAAAAAAACAAACTCTGAAGAATAAGAAATGTTGGGGAGGAGGAGGGAGAGTGATGTTTGGTTTAGATTTGGGTTTTTTTGGGAGGACACGCAAGAAGTTTTCCAGCCAGTTTTCTACTGCTCTGGAAAGCAGTAGAAGTATCTGCATAAGTGAATAGCTCCAGCGCAGGAAAGTACAGGGGATGTAAGAATAAGGGTTTGGCTGGAAAGATGGAAGTAGTGAAGTACTGCAGCCACTGGTAGGCTTTTCTGCAAAGGCTGCAGTTGGAAACAAACCAGGCAGAGGTCACCTACGCTTTCAGAAACATTTAGTTTTAGAACTTAAGAACACATGTTTTAGTCTGAACTGAACCCATGAGTCTAAAACTTCTTTAAACTCTGGATCAATGTTGCTTTTAACCTGCCCTGTAGTTTGGATCCATTTGTTTAGTCATTGGCCAGATGAAGGTTATTCTTTGTCTCAGAAAAAAGATTCACCTTTGCTTTCTGTCTCAGATTAGCTTACTGTTGTCCCCACAGTTCATCTGCTTTTATGTGCATATCCTGCTGCTAAATGTGGATAAAATAAGCAGATAGTCCTTTTACTCCCTTTCAGCTTGTTGATGCAGGATACAGTCATATGCATGGTGATGTGTAACTGAAGGATGTTGGCCCTGCGCAGCTGGCTTAGATCTCACCTCTAAGCCTGTACTCAAGAAAACGTACCTATTCTGAGCAGCATGGGAAGCTCTCCTGGGCCGGGAATGTGAAAATTAATCAATTATTGTAGAAATGTTTCTGCAATGCTGTGGAATCCAGCCAAGAGACATGATGAATGTGAAAACTGTTTTCTAGGACATCCAGTTTCATTTAATTTTGTCATGCCCATAGAACTTTTCAGCAAATGTCTGTATCCTTCCATCCTGCATCCTTTTGTGATGTGGTTACCCTGGCAATCCAGCTGACTTTCCAGAAAAGCCAGCTCCATCAAGGTTCATTGACTTGCTACATTAAAGGCCTTCAGTAGGCTTCAGCATCTATTGATGCCAGTTTTTTCATGGGCTTGGACTGTTATGAGAGGAAATGTGCAGAGCGAGTTATGCTCTAGCATGCTTGATTGGAGCTGATTTTTTTTTTCCTTGTTTTTTCTTCACTCTACATGGACCAATAATCTTGAAACGCTGAGGTAATTTTTCTGCATATCATCAGACTTCTGTTGCAGCAGATTCTCTACAGGGGCAAAGTTTTCCAGGAAAGGTCGTTTCTTATGTACCTCCCTTCAATGTGTTTGTGTAATAGTTTGACTTTAAAAAATCTCAATATAATTTCTTCCTTTAGGCAAGCCACAGAGGGACCAATGTTTAACAAGTTCGCCTATAGTTTCCACTTGAATTTAGCATTTTTTTAAAGCTTGAGTATTAAGAAATAGAGCCTAAAAGGTACTTAAGTATGCAAGAACACTGAGCATTGAAATGCCTGACTCCCTGAGTGCCACATGGTGTGCTTGCACTTTTTGAGGGGAAAGTTTGGTGCCTCAGAAGAACAGAACCTGAATGCACAAGGAGCTGCTTGCACCAATCAACAGAGGTATGAGCTTCCCTGGAAGGGGAAATCACATGGGGAAGACCAAGCAGACAAGAGCTGCTCTCATGACAAAAACAAACAACAAAATAATTTTTAAAAAACCCAAACTGAACAACAACCCATGAAATGTTAAACAGAGGTTGACCCATGCCCTCTAGTACCTTTTGTTTCTTTGCTTACGTTTTTGGAGAGGATACAATCTGTACATTCTCCTAGGATGTTGTCAGTGGATAGGATTTCCGCAAGCTGAACCCTGTGGGAGCAGGAGAAGTGGAGACACTGATGATGGAGTGGCAGAACAGGACTAGGGAGCTTCCTGAAGTTCTTAACCATAGTAAGCCCAAGCAAGGGCCATCTTTTTTCATAAAGGCACAGTCTCATGGGGTATTTTTGAGGAGCCTGTCATAAGTCAAATTCTACAAGTGCCCTGGATTTCAGAGCATTGGGGTTTCAGGCTTGTTCAAAAACCAGACTCCTCTAAGTCTGTTCCTGATATTGTAATTTTTTGAGAACAGGATCCCAGCAGAAGACAACCACAACAGAGAGATTTCTTCACTGAGATACAGAGAGCAACTCATCAACACAGCTGCCCTTGAATGGGGGGAGTTCACAGCTGCATCTGAGGTTGTGTGAGTCACTGTTTCTTTTAAGACCACCTGTGTGTGCAATGAGCATCCTAGAATTACTTCAATCCCAGGAACAGGTGGCACTACCAGATCCACTTGCCAGAAAGTCCCCACATGCAGGGGCAGCAATGACCCCCACCAAGAACTTCTGCACCCCAGGGTGGAGACAGCCTTCCATCACCCAGGCAACACACTACCAAATATATGCTAAAAGTGATGTGTTGGAGACAGGGATCCAGGTGGATCCCAGTCACAAGGTAGCCATGCAGAAGCTTTCCAAATGCTTTTTAGGTCTCTGCCTGTGTTGTTTCTCAGAAGCACACATGCCCTCTACCCTGCACTGAAGGATCCTGCTGGTGCTGTGACTGGGAGGATTCAGCTTGAGCCATTGCAAGGCAGCATCTGGCCATGGGGAGAAGGCTGGGATAGGATCAAGCAACATGAAACGGGTCACAGCACCAAGAGAGTTCAAGAAGTTTGGACAGGACTCTCAGGCACATGGTGTGACTCTTGGGGATGGTCCTGTGCAGGGCCAGGAGCTGGACTCAATGATCCCTATAGGTCTCTTCCAATTTAGATTATTTTGTGATACAAAGCAGCCCCAATTTCAGGGAAGCCCTGGCTTCCCAAAACCAAGTTATAATGGACTGTGTTATAATGGTTGTGTATTGAAAACATAAAGCTGTTAAAAACATAAATCATGGTGGATCATCCCTGTCCTGTGAGAGGCTCTGCTGCCCAGCTGCCCCACGCTTCCCTGCCCAGCAGCCAACCTGCAGCCCTTCATGACCCTCTGCCCCCCTTTTTTGTGTCCACCCTGCCTGACATGGGACACAGGGGTACTCCATGCTAGGAGTATGGGTGTTTGATGTCTCCCTCTTTTTTTTCTTTTTTTCTTTTTTTTTTTTTTTTTTTTTTCTTTTTTTTCTCTCCAGCATTTCACAGAATTTTTCAGGTTGGAGGGGGCTTCTGGAGTTCATCCAGTCTGAACCCTCTGCCAAGGCAGGTGACACAGGAACGTGTCCAGGTTTTGGAGTCTCTCCAGAGGACACTCCACAACCTATTCCAGTAACATAAAGAAGTTCTACCTCATGTCGAGATGGAACTTAATCTGTTTTAGTTCATGTCCATTGCTCCTCATCCTGTCACTGGGCAGCACCGAAAGTAGTCTGGCACCATCCTCTTGGCTCCTGCCTTTGAGACATGTATATATGTATTAATGGGATCCCTTCTCAGTCTTCTCTACTCCAAAGTAAACTTTCTGAAAGGGATCTCAGCCCAGGCTAGTGCGGTGTGTTTGCTTGACTTTGTTCTCAGCCTGGCGGTGACACCCTGGGGTGTATTTTCACCCTCTCCTTGCCAGGCCGCGCCCCCGCGCCGCCGCCGCCCGGCCGCGGAGCGCGCCCGCCATCTTGTGGGCTCTGCCCGCCTTGCAGGCCGCCCTCAGCCCAGCCCCGGCGGCGCTCAGGGCTTTAGCGGGAGTTTTCCAGAGCAGATTTAGAATATGGAAGATTACTGGGACTGGAACAGGTTGCCCAGAGGAGTTGCGGATGTCTCATCCCTGGAAGTGTTCAAGGCCAGGTTGGGTGGGGCTCTAAACAACCTGGTCTAGTGAAAGGTGTCCCTGCTCATGGCAGGGGGGTGGGAATTTTAAGGTCCTTTCTATCCCAAGCTATTCTATGATTCTGATTCTGTGATTCTGCAAACAAGGGTAGGAGAAAGCCGAAAGCAGTGTCCTAATGCAGGCTTTCCCGTTATCACTGGGAGGTGGCTGATTGCAGAGTGGATGTGTTTCCAGAGCCCTAGCAGGTGCAAGTCTTGTGGGGAACTTGGTCTATCTGGATGACTCCTGTTATCCTGAGGACAGGTATCCCCATAAATCCTTGCCAGTCTAGGATTTCATAACCCCAGCCTGCTAATTTTTTACCATCACAGAGGCTAGCGTGTGCAGATTCTGGAGAAGACAAGCGAAGAACAGAAGAACAGGGAATGCGTTTTGACTGGAAGTGTCACTGTATTGCAGAAACAATGAGCGTGGTTGATGAGAAACTGTCTGCTTGGCACTACTAAAACAGCCTGCTGAAGAGAGAGTGGTGCAAGCGCATGCACACTGCTCTAGGAAAGGGTGAGGAACAAAATTTTTCCTCCCCTGAGGCAAGAGAAGAGATTTCAACACACAGTGGAGCCAGATGATGGCATATGATGTGCCCAAGTACAGAAGTATTCCTATAGAACTAGGAGCTAGCTTCCCCATCTCAGTCAGTCTTTCATAATTTGTTCTTTGACCTGCCATAGCCTGGACTCTCTGTTTTGCCTGGAGAATGGAACAGTGGTACCTCAATTCACTTAAAATACAGCATTGAACTTGTCTGTTGTCACTGATGGTAGATGCACCAAATTTAGAGGAGAGAGACCCACAAATCCTGACAGCTTCCCTAACATCTCCCTTCAACAGGAGCATCTCAGCCCAAGTGAAACAGTAAAATCTCCCCGAGAACCTGTAGCACAGGGCTTTGTACATCCCCCTGTGCAAGGGGGGATCCTTCCTTCCACAGGAGAGCTGTGAAGTTCATAGGAAGATGAGAGCTTGTGTCTGTTTTAAGGCAAGAAATGGGAAGCTCTGCTGAAACTCGCTTTGCCCTGCTTTTACCCACTGCTTACCCTGTTAATATGCAAAAAATATTCAATCATCTTTCTGTTTGAAAAATAGGAGGTACTAGAGTCCAGCTTCTCTTTTGTAGGGACCCATCTTCCACCCTAGTCAAGTACCTAAATATGTTGGATGATTTTGACCCAAAGGCTGAGACTTCTGAAGCTCATTTCTTATTTGGGACATAGGCAGGAGCTTGTGGCATTAATGGCTCAATGGCTTCAGCTCTAAATGAGCTGGCAAAGGTGTTCTCAGCCCAGAAAGTTTTTTCTATTTCCAGCTGTAGCACTTGAGCAGAGAACCAGGTCATGGGATCGCAGGATCATAGAACATGCTGAGTTGGAAGGATCCCTCAGGATCATCCAAGTCCAACTCCTGGCCCTGCACAGCACCACTCCAAAAATCCCACCTTGCATCTGAGAGCATTGTGCAAATGCTTTTTGAACTCTGTCAGGCTTGGTGCTGTGACCACTTCCCTGGGGAGCCTGTGCCAGTGCCCAAGCACCCTCTGGGTGAACAGCCTTTTCCTAATGTCCAGCCCAACCCTCCCCTGACACAACTTCAGGCCATTCCCTCTCTGGGTCCTGTCACTGGGCACCACAGAGAATAGATCAGTGTCTGCCCCTCCTCTTCCCCTTTCCAGAGCACTGCTTTCTAGCCTCTCATTGCCCAGTCTGTCCATGCATCCAGGGTTGCCCCAGCCCTGGTGCAGAATCTGGCACTTTCCGTCATTGAAATTCATATGGTTGGTGATTGCCCAGTCCTCTAATTTGTCAAGGTCTCTCTGCTGGGTCTCCCTGCCCTCAAGACAGTCAACAGCTCCTCCCAGTTTTGTATCATTGGCAAACTTACCCAGGATCCCTTCAGATTCTGCATCCAAGTCATTTATGAAGATGTTGAACAGCACGGGGCCTAGGATGGAGCCCTGTGGAACCCCAGTAGTCGTCACCAGTCTGATGTCACCCCATTCCCTGTAACCTTTTGTGCCTGAGGGGTGAGCCAGTTGCTCATCCATGGCATGATGTGTTTATCCAGCTGTGTGCCTGACATTTTGTCCAGAAAGATACTGAGAGAGTATTGAAAGCTTTACTAAAATTCAAAAAGATTACACCAACTGGCTTCCCTTTATCAGCTAGGAGGGTTCCCTTATTGTAAAATGAAGTTTGACAAGCAGGACCTTCCCCTCAGGAGGCCATGCTGGCTGTGACTGATGAATGGTGGTTTCCTGGTTGGTTGTGCTCTCCTTGCAAACCTTTTTCCTCTTCCACACCAAGTCACTTATGACACTTGCCTTCTGATTCATCATTGCTGCCTCATTTTGGAAAAGTGAAGTAAATGCTGGACCAAACCAAGGAGAACTGCAGGGCTGGCTGGATGCTGTGCTGGAGAGGTGGGTGGTTAAACAGCAGGCAGCCGGCTGTCAAGCCTGTGAGTGTGACAGAAGGAAGAGCTGAGGTGGAGGAGTGGGATGGAGGGTGCCCAAGCAGCACCATACAGCCCACCAAGGACAAGCAAAGCGATAGAAGGCAGTCCCTATTCAGAGAAGGAACACTAGTTGGTCTGAACAGGAAAAGGGAATCTGGCAAGGACAAGGGCACAGTTTTCTAATGGTACAGGGGACCCCTGGAAAGACTGTGAAATGAGAACAATCAATTAACAAGCTGCTGTGGCTTCAGAAAAGCCATTATAGACATACTGGTGTAATGAGCACGTCTGATGCACAGAAGCTATTTAACCTTCAGCCTCTTGCCTTGTAAAGCACCTCTGGGGCAGTGGGTAAAGCTGTTAATTATTAAGGTCAACCCTAGCAGACAGAGGTGTCCTCAAGTATGGGTTGCTGTGATACACTCAGATGATTTCTCCATTATGTCAATAACTAATTTCCTGAATTGTTCAAGAATTGATAGATTAGCATCCATTAACCAAGTCTTAACTCATGGCTATGGGAGCAGTTACAGGGCACAAGGACTGCAGAACCCATTTGTAACTCCTTGAGCACATGTAATATATATACATAGACAGGACTGCAGCAGATTGGTGTTAGTAAAACAACCAATGTATGCAAAAAGGCTGGGCAGGCACTGACAGGCACTGGCTTGAGCAGATGTCTTGATGTTTATCCTCAGGTGCTCTGAGAGCAGAGGATGAAGCCACTCTGACTTTTAAAGAACTGTGTATTGAGGAATTGTAAATGAACAGAATCACAACCAAAGCAAAATACCCATTATATTCACTACCAAAAGGGCTTTTTTATTTTTTCTGAAAAAAAAAAAAAATCCATACAGCAAACATTTCATGGATTTGGTAAGTGTGACATTTTACATTGTTCACCCTTATGCTGCAAGACAAATCTCATTGCTTTTATTTATGCAGGCCATATAATTTTGTGTACCTAAATGCAAACATTTTTTTTTTCCAAGCACAGCCTATGAAAAACCTTTGGAAACTGGAATACAGGTAGGTAAGAAATTCCTTTGCTTCACAAAGTGTTTTTATTGTTTTGCCTCCAAGCCAAGCATGACTGGAAAAGCAGCTATCCAAAGTGGAGCTGTCGTGAAGGGACACGGTGCGGGGGCACAGCGCTGAATCTGCCTGAGCCTGGCACAGCGGCTGTGCCCGGCTTGGGGAGGAGGAGGGAAATGGCACCTGTGTCTCCACTTACCTGCCTGAGACCCTTCTGGCTGACTGCCTGGAGTTAAACAAAAGGAGGCTGAGGAGAGACAGGAAAGAGAAGGAAATGAAACTATCATGGTGATAAAACCTACTAATACCAGCATTCCTTTAGGGAATCAGTGGGGAGCGAGGCACTGGTGTAACTGCTGCCAGCCTGCTGCTTGAAGGGTGACAAGCTGTTTTACCAAGGCCAGCAATGAACACAAAAAGATACTAAACCCTCCCCCAGCACAGGTGAAAAGGCTGGGGACTGAGGGTATGGAAAGGAGGGCAGAGCAGTTCTTAAGAAGAAATATTACTGGACTTGCAGCTGCACCTGGGTGTCCCAGCAAAGCTGGGGATGATGGACTGTGGGAGGGGATTTCAGGGGCTTGTCTAAGCTGCTGAAAAGGTGGAAAAGGGGAAGCCGAAAGCACCAACGCCTCCCTCAGGTTTAGGTTTGTCTCCTGGTTTATGGCAGGCTTTTGGCTGTACTGCCAGGTGTTCTGCCCCAAAGGGAGAGTTTCAGCTGTCCAGTGCGGGCTGTTTGGAGGGGAAAGGATTGGCAAGCAATGTTCAAAGACAGCAATCCTGTTTAAATGCCAACACAGGGAGTAGGGTGGGCGAGACAGGCAGGGGGTGCCAGCCCAGTCACAGAGCAGTGAACATGGCAGCAGCCCTCATCTCCTGGGCTTGTGCCCTGGGAGAAATGTCAGAGCTGGAGTGGGGAGGGGCACTGCTCCCTTACCTGGAATGGTGACTAGCTTTTTTTCTCCCCCCAGACATCCTTTACTAGACCAGCCACTACCACCTTTCCCAACATTTGTATTCCTTAGGCTGCATGGCCGCAGCATCAGTGCTGCAGCATCACTGCAGTACCTGTGTGCAAGGGGCAGGTGGCCGTGGGAGAGGCCACAGGGGGAGAGCAGGCCCAGGTGCACCACAGGCTGGAGCTGTCTGCCCACCAAAACTGTGACTGAAATTTAATTTGCCTGGTGCATTCCGTGGACATTTTAATCAGCATTTCCTACAATCTACTTGGCAAAGAGGCTCAGTTGGCAGCTGCCTGACTGAATGGGCTTTGCACCCAGTCTAACCTTCTCCATTTGTAATTTCCAGTGCTGGAAAACCTCTCTGTCTCACTTTCAGAAGTTTCTATAGCTATCACAGCCATCTTAGTGAAGCACTGGAAATGGCAGCCCATTCAGATTGTAATATTGCTGGACAGTAATTGCTCCTCTCTCCACTGGCCTCTGAAATGTTACTTTTTGGGAGATATCAACTGCAACTGGAGGAGACTGGTCCTCTGCCTGTGTTTCCAAGCAACTTTGCTCCCCCTGAGGAACTTTGTTAGCTGTTTACAGTGTGTGAACCTCAACTAGCAGGGAAGTGTTGCTGGGCACATCATACCTCAGCTACAGGAAAGACCTGACATCAGTGATGCTCTTAACAGGCCTGCAGGAACAGACCTCACCACCCAACACATCATGTTGTGACCTGAACATTATCCATCACTGCACATAGAAAAAGCTACACAAGTGTGTTTGCCTTTGCTAATTGTAAAAGCCCAGAGCACTCAAAGCTTTTTTTTTTTTTTTTCATGTCAGTGAGCTTACTTTTCCTGGTTTGGTTGACTTCAGCTTAAACAATCACTTGATCTTTTGTTCCATGCTCCATTTTTCAGTGGCTGTGATTGCTCTTAATTACTGTGACACTGAAGAACCATGTGCTAAAAATACATTAAGCAACTTCTTGCAATAAGAGAATGTGGTAGAATTATCCTACAGCTTGTGAAGAAATCAGTTAACCATTTCTTAAGCTCTTGTAATAGTCGTCCCCTGTACTTTTATGGCTATTGTTGCCTGCTGGAAAAATTAGCTTAAAGCTGAGTAAGGGGAATTGTGGATAAGTGTTTGCAATTTGGCTTTGGACTGACATAGTGTGGTTGCACTCAGAGAATTTGAAGTCTTTGCACTGGCAGCAGCACTCAAATCTGGGAATATAGGATTCACATTGGAAAAGAGTGGATTTTTATAACGATTTAAATGAACAATTTCAGCTAGAGAGTGGATTAACAGAGCCAACTAAACCCTTCACCCTGACAAAGAACTGGCGGGAGGACTATAGAAACACATCCAAAATTTTACCACCATGAATGCAGAGTACTAGGTCAGTGAGAAGCATTTCTGTATTTTAATGGCTCTCTTAGAAATCAATTCAATTTTAAACAAAAGTTGTTTTACAAATATGTGGAGCATGCAGAAGGCTGGAGAGGGAGTAAGTGGCCTGCATCCTCCATCTGCTCAATCCTCCCTCTCACACTAGGAACTGCTGCTGCAAAGTCCCCCTTCTGGGCAGACACAGAGGCAAAAGCAGGCAGTGCCCCAAACCCAAGGGTCAAAAATGTCTCCCATTCTGCAGGTGCATGAGTGCACCCCCAGACCCCACACCCTGTGTTTAATATGTGCCAGAGCTCCTGAGGCCCAAAGCCAAGCAGCAGGGAGCTCTAAGCCCAGGGGCCCTGGGGAAGCTGAGACATAAAAAATCTGTGCTTCTCCATCAGAAATGAGGTTACAGAACAAGAGAATATTAAGTACCCCAGGATGAGGAGCAGTCTTCACTGACAAGAGATGGACACGTTGGGGATTGCTCATCTCTGAGAGGAAATGGATCAGGGCCACACAAGAGAAGCATCCACTGGACAAACAAAGCTGCAAAGATTGGCAAAACCTGTTCTTGAAGAATTTCAGAAGAGGCAGCAAAGCTAAGGGACTTGTTTTTGAGCAAAAATTCTAATTAAACCCTGACAGCTTACTGCTGCAGGATATTTGAAGGAAAAATAGGATCTTAAATTGATCTGGAGAAGGGTCCAATGTCTCCATGAGTGACAAGGCATGCAACCATTGTTGAGGGTACAGCCTCTTCCTTCACAAACCTGTGTGAATGTGTAATGGGAGAGTAAGACATCCCATTCTGGATGCTCCTCTCAAACATGGATACCACAATGCTGCAAGCAATATACTGGAGCAAGTTGGTTGCTTGACTTTCAATATTACAATATCCTCCTCAAGAAATGGGAAAATACAATGTTTGCAGTAAAAGGTATAGAAATAGGCCCAAAGTTTAATGGCTGCCTAAAAATTTTACACCCCTGGTTTCTCAAGTCTGAACTGTGAAACACCCCTTACCATCTGCCAGCAAGAACTGCCTGTCTGCCACTGGCATCCATGGAGAGGTGCAATGCTGCAGCAGTGCCCTCCTATTCTCAATGCTCAGAGGTTTTCCTTCAGGGCACTTGCACTGGGGAGCTGCAGTGATCCTCAGACCCTCCCAGCCCTTCAGTGTGGGGGTTTTCTGCCAGACTACATATTAACTAACTGCTTCCCTGGGCAATTTTCCAAAACCTGTAACAACTAACCACAGAACTAATTGGCTGACAGCAAAAGCACATCTTGAACAGCAAGAATCCCAAATTACAGGGGGGAGAAGAAGCACTTTAACAGTGGTTTGCATACAGATATTTTGTCTGTTGTTGTTGGAGTTGTTGGAGCAAAGAGCCAAAGAGGTGGGAAAAAGGGTTCCAAACCCAAAAATTAGGGCTGCTGGCAGCAGTAACAGAGGCAGACAAGTCTAAACTACTTCTGCAGGAGGACCCTTCTGACAAGCCACGGATATTCCAATCCAAAAGCTGAACTATGTGTAGGGCAATGGCTACAGCTCATACAGGCAACCACGTGCCCAGAAAGTGGCAGTGCTGCCAGTCCAGGTTTGCTCCTCGGATACAGAGATAAAAGAAAAAACAATCACACTAAGTCATGAAGATCAAAGGGCTGGTGAACCTCTCCTATGGAGACAGGCTGAGAGAGGTGAGGTTGTTCAGCCTGGAGAAGGCTCCAGGGAGACCTTACAGCACCTTCCAGTACCTAAAGGGTGCTGCAACAGACCTGGAGAGGGACTTTTTACAAGAGTATGTAGTGACAGGATAAGGGAATGGATTTTAACTGAAAGAGGGAGGGCTTAGAGTGGCTATTAGGAATAAATTCTTTACTGTGAGGGCAGTGAGGCACTGGAACAAGTTTCCCAGAGCAGCTGTGGATGCCCCATTGCTGGCAGTGTTCCCAGATAGGTTGGATAAGGCCTTGAGCAACCTGGTTCAGTGGGAGGTGTTCCTGCCCAAGGCAAGGGAGGTTGGGATTAGATGATCTTAAAGGTCCATTCCAATCCCTTAACATTCTGTTATTCCAGTTAACAGTGGGTCTGTCTATCCAGAACACGTATCTAAAAATAGCATGAATAAGTGACAAGTTTATGAAATCTGGATTTATTAATTTTTCTTTATTACAAGATAAATTCTTCTCAAATAACAGATGGATTTGAGTGTTCAGTTTGTAATATATTAGATTCAAAATGACATATTTTTAAAAATATTCTCTGTATACAAGGAAAATCCCAACAGAATTTACAAAGCCACTGTATTTCACATGTATAGGATCTGAGATTGTTACAAATCTTATAGGAAATTTGTTATTACAAGTAAAAGAAAAACTACACAAATGGTTTACAGTTTTAATCTCAAATCTCATTTTTTTCTTTAAATAGATTCTTAAAATAGATGCATTATTTAAAACAAAATCACTACAAAGAGGCACGTGGTGTTTAGTGGTTGACATTAATTCTGTAACCCAAACAAGGAGACTAATCCACTCTGAGTAGCTAAATTTTTTTTTGCACTATTTACATACTTTACTGAAGTATTTTCATCCCAGAGCCTCAGCAAGCATCTTAGAATATTAATGAGAAGAGGCTGGCAGCATGCCAGAGTTAGCAAGTAAGATAGTAACATTCCCATTTTACCAACAGGGAAACTGAGGCACCAGATGTATTCAGATCCCAGCAACTGCAGCAAGAAAAATCCTGAATCTTAGTTCTGTTCACCACATCTTGATGGAGAGACTGTTCTTCTTCCTTGTTACATGGCTGGTGACTGTGCTGGGCACTGTTTGAAACCTAGTGAGTTGCTTTTTTTCATGTTTAGATTGCTGCAAAATAGGTGAAATCTATCCAGCTGTAGTGTCATCATGAACATCGTTACTAAAAGAAAAGCCATTAATGGTTTTCCTTTTCAGATAAAAAAACAGCAACAGCAAAAAGTGCATCTTCAATCCCTCCAAAGCCTTTGGAAGGGTGTCTTGTTCTACCCAAAATATTGCAATTGTTCCCTCAATCGGCATAGTAACAAATATTGAAAACCAGTAACTCTGAAAGACAGAATTGCACTATTTATTATAAAAAAAAAAAAAAAAAAAGAGCTAAATTTTTGGGCATTGTGAACATTCTTTGGTCAATCAAGTATTTGAAAGAAGTTNAATCCCCAGGACTTTACTTCCTATGACAGCAAAATATTATACCACATCAATAAAGGTCACTTGAAAAGACCTTTAAAAATAACTTGTCAGTAATGTTTGCTGAACGACTAAAGGAAATAAAAACTTGTTGCAGATCTGAGATTACATGAATTCACAAGTTAAAGAAAACCTAAAAAGCCAGGACTTAAACTCTGGATAGAAGCACAAATCCAGCAATTTTTAAGGCTTTTATGAAGCGTGCCTAATTTAGTCACAGGCATCTCACTGTTTATGTTTTGGCAAATACAACATCTTCATGTGGGAATAGTCACGGCCTGTTGCTGTCTCACAGCAGCAGGAGCAGGCCAGGCAGCAGGGGACAGGACAGCTGGGAGCACAGGTGGCCCAGCACCCTGGGGCACGACATAACCACTCCTGTCCATGGTGAACAGTGAGATTCTGGCCAGCACCAGTTTCCTGGAAGGTAACTGGTCTGACCCCAGAAGCAGCACCCCCAACTCAGCACTGGGAAAAGGTTTTATACATGCTACAGCGTCATAAACAGAGCCTCACTTTCTTCAGGGAGATAGATGGGCATAAATGTGCTGCTTCTGTGGTTACTCTCTTACTCTGTGGGCACTCTCTGCCCTGGTGTCTGGGCTGGCTGAGAAACTGGTCCAATAAATTTCTCCTTGTGGCCCTGACCCAAAAGTGGCAAACCTCCCTCTGCAGCACAATCACAAATACAGCACAGTGATTTAGGCAACTTGTCTTGTCGTCGGCCTCAAAACACTTCTGGAATCTTCCCCATTTCTTTTCCTCAATTATTGCTGGTACCTACCAGGGACTCCCAACAGACAAATTCCTTGCTGGCCAAGGAAAGACTGCATTGTTGTTTTTTTTAGCAACATGTCCCAGAAGCAGTGCTGGCTCTGGAAGCTTTTGGGAACTTCCCTCCTGTGTTTTCACAGAGCTCACCTATATCCTTAAAGGCTTTCAGTGGTACATCAGCCCCGCTGCATTTAGGATAAAAAAACCTGGGGTATCTTGAGTTTGGGGTGTGCATTCAGACTGCAGAAAAGCCTCAAATACCAATGGGCAAACGAGCACCAGTTTGAACACAAACAGGGATCCTGTGGTTAAAGGAGCTTCATCATCACCCACACAGACGGTGGAGAAACACCCCCCTTCCCTGGCCTGAGAGAGTCTCTGTGGGAATGAAGAACCTGCCAGGACCTCCTCTTCTGTATGTCCCTGACATGTCATCTGTGTTCTGCAAGATTACACATTTCCCCTGTACCACTTGACAGAGAAGGACATACAGGTTAACATATATACAGTTTTTAAAAGAATGTAAATAAATATCCAGATGCAAAGTGCCTTAGGTTATCTACCACCATCTCTCATTTTCCCTCAACACATTCTGGTTCAAGGCAGGAGGCATTTGAATGCTACTCAAAAAAAGTCAAGGCTGAAGCTTCAGGAAAGTTATCAGCACAGTCCCAGGCTGATATGTATAGAGTGCCACGTATAAATACAGAAACACACACACTTAAATTATATATATTAGTTTTATCTAGATTTATATATACATGTATAAATTAAATATACATATGTGTGTTTGTATATACAGACACACATGCATGAATGTCAATAGTCCCTCGGTTGAGAAACCTAATCCAAATCTCTGAAAGCATACAGCAATTATTTGGATAATTCTTAAGTATAAGCAATGTATTCTGATTGGAATTTTCATAAATATGCATTAAAATTCTCCATGTCATCCTTGTGGGAATAATAATATAGTTCCATGAGTTGCAAACTATAAATATAGGCTTTTAAAATTACTTGAAGAGCAGGTATAGCCAGTGTAAGTAACTTCCAGAACAAACAGAAGGAATGAGAACAGAAAACCAGACTTGAGCATGTGGCTCCCTAACAAGAGTGCATGCACAGGACCTCTCCAGCCCTCCCTGCTGCCCAGAAGGCCCTTTTGGAAGTTTTTTGTAATTGTGATGTGACACAATTTGGTAACAGACAGAGAAAGGTCATGTTGCAAAATCCAAGAAACCCTCTCAAAGTTGGTGACAGTATGTTATATACCTCCTCCCTAGGAAATGAGGGCAATCTTTTCAGTCCATCTACATGGTTTTTTCTACTCAAAATTTCTAAATATGCTCTTAAGATTACTTTATAAAATACACAGTAAGCCAATACACGCAATACCATGTTTTGTTTCAGTCAGATTAAAATCAAGAATGACACCACTGCATCTTTAACTAAAATAGAGTTCCCAACTACAAACATGAGGATGGGTGATGTGTCTTGAGGTATCAGTTACTATCCTATCTTTTCCAAAGAACACATTACTGTGGTAGCATGATGGATTGCCTCAGTGGTACTGAGTACTGCTCCCCCCAGGAGCAGATTAGGGCAGGTGTGTTAGCAGCAGTTGAAGGTTTGGTGTAGAAGAAGCCAAAAAAAATTCAGGGTAGAGACATCACTGCTGTAGAGGCAGTGTATCCAGGCTTGCAAGAACCACAGAATTTAGGATGAACTTGCACTTATTTGTTACAGCATACCCTGTCTTATCACGGTCACATTTCCCATCCATTGCTTAGATCCTAATCCTGTGCAGCTTCAAGTACCTTAAAGCTCCCCCTCAGGGTTCTCCCTTGGTTAAAACCATTAGCTTTACCACACTGAGCAACAGTCTGATTAAAACAAACTCCAAGAGCCAACGAACTCCAAGAATGTCAACACATAGCTAGACTCAGAGAATAGAAAAAAAAAACCAAAACCAGAACACATTACAGAGGAGTTCCAGGATTCTAGCATGGACAATATCAGGAGCTTCTCAAAGCATTTGATTTTTCTTTTGTGCAAGCAGCATTGTACGTGACAGAAGCAGTGCATAAACAATGAAGTGCCCACTTCATGTGACATCATAAAATGACTCTGCATAGCCCATTAATTTTGTAGACCAATTTTCCAGAAAAATTCTAATCCCATTAAACTTCCTGAACATCAACGTTGTATTTTAGAGAATCATTAAGGTTGGAAAAAAACTCTAAGATCATTGACTCCAACTTTTGTCCAAACATCACTCTATCAAATCAACCACAGCACTAAGTGCCATGTCCAGCAATTTCTTAAACACTTTCAGGGATGGTGACTCCATCACCTCCCTGGGCAGCCTGTTCCAATACTGGACAATGCTTTCAATGAAGAAATTCTTCCTCATGTCCAGCCAGAATCTCCTCTGCTGCAGCTTGAGGCTGTGTCCTCTCATCCTGTCACTGGTTGCCTGGGAGAAGAGTCCAACCCTCACCTCATTACACCCTCCTTTCAGGCAGTTACAGAGAGCAATAAGGTCACCCCTGAGCCTCCTTTTCTCCAGGCTAAACAGCCCCAGCTCCCTCAGCTGCTGCTCACAGGACTTGTGCTCCAGACCCTTCACCAGCTTCATTACCCCTCTCTGGCCTCGCTCCAGCTCTTCAATGTCCTTATTGTAGTGAGGGGACAAAAACTGAACACAGGATTCGAGGCATGGCCTCACCAATGCTGAGTACTGGGGGACAATCCCTGCCCTGGTCCTGCTGGCCACACCATCCTTGCTAATACAGGCCAGGATGCCACTGGCCTTCTTGGCCACCGGGGCACAGCTGGCTCATGTTCAGCTGCCGCTGACCAGCACCCCCAGGTCCTTTTCCCCTGGGCAGCTTACCAGGCACTCTGCCCCAGCCTGTGGTGCTGCCTGGGGTTGTTGTCACCCAAGGGCAAGACCTGGCACTTGGCCTTGTAGAACCTCATACAACTGGCCTCAGCCCATTGGTCCAGCCTGTCCAGAGCCCTCTGTAGAGCCTTCTTGCCCTCCTGCAGATCAGCACTACCACCCAACTTGGCATCATCTGTGAACTTACTGAGGCTGCACTTTGATCCTCTTGTCCATACCATGGATAAAGATACTGAGGACGGCTGGCCCCACTACTGAGCCCTGGGGAACCCCACTGGTGACCAGCCACCAGTTGGATGTAATTCCATTCACACCACCCTGTGGACATGGACATCCAGACAGCTTTGAAGAAGAACAAATTAAGGCAAAATTTCACATATCCACACACTGGTGGTATAGAAAAATAACTGAGACCTCATGTCTTAAACTCATAGAACTATTGATGAAAGAAAACATGGTCCAGATGATAAAGTGCAATTATTATTCAAGTTGTGCTAAAAGGCTTTCCAGTGCTTTTCCAAAGCTTTTCCATTTTTTCTTCTTGGTGACTGTCTACTGTAATTTTACTTCTTGGTGATTTCATTCAACTTTTAATTATGTTTTTTTTGCTTCTGTCCCCATCATTCCAATACTGTTCAGTTTGCATTTCTGTGAGCCGTGAGAGAGTACGCTGAAAGGCAAAGATTTCCTCTTCTCCTGTAAACATGGAGAGTCCTTTGGCAGAATCCTACATCAATACACAAAAACAGTACCACACACCTGTGAGACTCACAGCTGTACTGAAGTGCATCCTGTCTAATTCCTAAGGCTCAGTGAAGCACCTATTTCAGCTAAAAAAGACAGAAGCATGGCACCAAGAAATTAAAACTAATGTCCAAAAATTAAAGAAAAGCACCTATTTCAGCTAGATAGTCCCCTGAAGGAATATAGCAAAAAGAATAATTTGGTTTTAAAACAACACAATAATAGGTTAATCCTCTATTTTCCCTTTTTTGTTGACTAATTGTACACTGATTTAAACAAATTATTTAAAAAGTCATTTGCAATAACTGAGCTACTGGGAAAAAAACAGGGTAAGGAATATGCAAAGTAGTACTGTTTGTGAGGACTTGTCAGGCTGTTCTGTAGTCTAGGAAGAGGCAGAACAAACTATCTTTTATTTCTGTATTTTAAACGTAGGCGCTAAACTTAAATCAGCATTTTCATATATGACTGAACAGATACAATGATTAATATTCAAAATGACCCTAAAACTTACACAAAAGGGTTCTATAGACAGTGACATTTTCTTTGACTATGAATAAGTAGCACAACATGTAATTATCAGTGACAGATACACTGCAAAAAAAGCAGCAAATCATTAGTTAAATGTTTTCTTGATTCCGCCTCCTAAAATGCTGCTGCAGTTATGAGACTAAACCCAATTTTGTTACAAAAGGGAGATGATGTTAAAACCATGTACCTGGCTCAAGTCCAAATCATCCATCAACACTCTGTTGTCCTGCACTTCACCACTGTCATGTCCCATCAGGAACAAGCTTTGGAGAGGAGCTGCCGCAGAACAGATAATGCGCACCTGACACGATGGGAACAGGCAACAACAACAGTATCATCACTTGGGCTTCACAGGAACGGGATAAAAGACATCATCTATGCACAGCAGACTTCAAGTTAAAACATCAGGGGTTTTACCCAGTGTTTCTGCTTTCTCTTCTTAGCACTGCTGTTACAGATTTACCTGACTTAGTCAGAGGGACTATTAACCTTACAAAATCATTTTCTCAAGAACAACTGATAGAACTTTTACTCAGAGAACAGAAGAACTGTGCTATCAAATACTCAGACTATCTGCTACACAGGCAATGAGTTCACCATAAAGTTTACTTTCTAAAATAACAGCTGTATACTAAGCAATGCTTACTTTTCATCCATAATGAGAGTCCTCTCAGTGGGTAGATACACTGCACTATTTAAAGAATACTTAAATTCCAAATTTCCCAGAAGTCTTTCTTGCCTTCATCTATGCTACTCCAGTAAGTTATTTGCTAGTAAAAAGTAATGATGCTGTTTTCATGTCTGCTGGGAGGAGATACAGCATGCAGTGAGAGATGGGGGCTGCAATGAAGACAGACTGAAATAATACCACAGAAGGAGACTCTTGTTAAGAGCATGCAGGCAAGATGTTTGGGTTGTGGACAGACATCCACAAATATACTCAGGTATTTTTCCCAACTACTTTTGATGGGAGTTTAACACTTGTGTTTTTTCTATGGAGGAAGTAATAGAAAGTGACTGCTTGCAATTCTTAATAACAGCACAAACACAGAGCAGACCATCCCCCTATTTCTAACACATTAGTTTAATATTAGCATACTGTCTTAGCAAATGTCCACCTCCAAACCATAAAGCATAAAGAATCGGAATAATTTGAATGACACTGACTTGAATCTGGCTGATTTGAATGAGACTACTCATACACTGAGTTAGTTCAATACCTTGCTGAGTTGGGGCCTTTCTGATCAACAACCGATGCCAGAACATTCTTGATAACAACCAACCTCAACTGATGCTTCCCAACTGCAAAAATGTTTGTGTGTGCAAACATAATCACATATAAGGTAGTGTTTCAAATCTTGCATCACTTTTTTAAAAATCACCTTAAACGGGAACTTCCCTTTGTTTCAGTTATGCTGATTTTGCTTCCATGATTGAAATCTTTGTAAATCCACATGAAGTGCTGCATTTATCATTATTATTCCATGAGCAATTCTGCAATCTAATGTAAAGCCTAAAGTGACTATTGCTGTTAAATTTTATGATGCAATTGTGCTATTAACTCCTCCTTCCTCATCAAAAAGGCACTGATTCCTGACCAACTGCCCCTACAGATTAAAATCTAAAAAACTCCATTTCACTCCAGCACAGTTGGCAGCACAATCTTTCATTATTAAAATAATGATATGGCTTCTGTTGTTTTCCTGGGTTAGGAAAGAACATGCTCATTCAAAAAAGGCAAATGAGCTCAGGCTTATATTTATGCTCATGCTTAATACTTACAGAAACCAAAAAAACCCCATCTGTTTATTTGCCTTTTTTGCAATGGGACCATTTTTTTTT
>VXBB01015319.1:20170-67946 GCA_013399915.1 Illadopsis cleaveri
TTTTTTTTTTTTTTTTTTTTTTTTTTTTTTTTTTTTTTGTGAAGCTGGGAGGATGTTTCTTTGCAGCGCTAGTTCATTCTGCTTATGTTTTCTAAACCATTACTACAGCAAGCCTTATTTCAAACCAATAGTAACAGTCAGTTTTGGGACTCCCAATATTATTTCTATGCATACAGGAAAGGTTTGGTTCTCACCTTATGCTCATAAAAGGTATCAATAAGAGTAATGAAACGACGAGTTTGTGTCCTTTTTACTACTGTAAGAAGTGGTATGTCACGAACAAACACTGTGTCAAAATGCTTTGATATTTCCAAATAGTCGCTGGCTCCAAGAGGCTGAAACAAAACAAACCGTAAGCAATGGAAACCCATGATAGAATGACACATAAACATTGTATCTTGACATACTGCAATAACAGAAGAGAGCTGTAAAGTCTTGATATTTTTATTCCTTTGTATCGCACTTGAGGAATGCTCGATTGCCTTTAGGGACATAGGTACATGTGGGTGTTCATACTGCTGGCTTTACATGAACAGTGAGAGTTAAAAATGTGGTTCTTCTGCACCCAGACAACATTATGATCTCTCTCTTACAACCTCAAAATAAAATAATCACTATAAACCATAATCTATAGAAGACATGTGATTTGAATCTAAAGCATAAATAATTTGAATAGCTATTAGGATGCTTTCCAGCAGCAAGATTTTTGAATGCAAATTCATAGGCTAGTTACTAAATTCTAAGTAGACCTGCATTTAGTTCACCCAGGACTAACCCAGACTGAATAAATCTTATGTTGTAAGTACAGAAAACAAGAGGAAACAGACAAAAGTACAATTCTGCAGCAGTTCCTTTGTTCAAGGTTTCTCCTGTAATGATGAAATAAAAATCTTCAAGAAGAACTCATTAGTTTCTGTATCTAAACCATCAACAGAAAATATGCACAAATAGTAGTAGCTCATTCAAGTACAGTCCTCTAAAATTACTTTTCATTACATGGAAGGTATTTTTTTCTGCAAGATCTATCCTATCAGTACCACAGGCAGTACTTTATAATGAGCTATTAAAATTCGTACTCCTGAACTTGTTCCATCAGTTTTACTGTACAAATACTTCAGAATCTTGTCTGCAGCCACTGCAGAGAACAAGTTCAGCAGCATTTTGCGTGGTCACAATTTCCTTCCCAGCTAATGCCATGTACCATGTGCTGTACCAAGTATAATACTGTTATAAAGCACTGCAATACTATTACCTTAAAACCAGTAAATACACGGTATTTTCTCTAACTGAGAGACTGATTTGTTGTAGACCACATGTGACTTCTTAACCCTTCTGCAAGAAGTTATTTTAAGCAATTATTAACAGCTGCTCATGAACAGGACTTTGGGTTTTTTTTAGACACTAGAATAAAAGAACTTGTAGACATGGTCTCTACACAAGTACAGGAGAGAGAACCCCTGATGGCATTCCAGAAGTTCTTCTGAAAATTAATGGGAATAAGGTAACCTTCCAAGTGGGTATTAAAGCCTCTCATTCTCCACCAGTTCTCCCACTTGCAGTTTCATGAATCACCCTGCTTTCCCATTCCCAAGCACGCAACTTCCCTGTAGCATCTATGGAAAAGAATTATTACAAAAACTTTCAATTCTTTTGAGCAGTGTTTAAGAGTAGTATATGCTACATTCTCCCCTTAGAATTATATTTAATGCTTATTTTCTCCCTCCGTTTCAGTCCCCTAGTTAATACTATGGACTCAGTCATCAGAAACCAAAAACTCATCATCACGAGGGCCACCAGCAAAGCTTCCTGCAACACCTCTGTTAGGATTACAAAATCCTATCTAGATAAACCAGAGTAGCTGAACTCAAAATGTTTTGATGAAATAAAGCAGGAAAAGGTTCAAGAAAGCAAAAGGAACTGATGGATGGAACAACGCAGTGCTAACTCACTGGACACCCTGCCACCAGATACAAGTGATACATCTGGACAGCAAGAGTATCAAGTGCAAAAGAAAACAATGGGAGCACTAAAAGCAACACAACCAGGATGCTGCCAGAGATTTCAAGATTAGTGATAAGCAAATAGTTTAGGTAAGGGTAATTTTATTCCATCCTTAGGACTGGAGTACGGTTAAACATGGAGACCAAGTATGCCTGTGTGATGAGTACCTGCAAGGAAGAACAGCAGTACATGAGAAAGGTTAAGAATTTCTCATGTCTCCCCTTAGGTAAGAAATTACAGACATCACTGCTATGCTGATTGATTCTTTTATCACATGAAGAGCCCAAGCAGTCTTCTGCCAAAACCCAAAAAGCTGAAGAATTGTTCTGCCCTGCCCCAACGTGACACACTTTCTCACACAAACCATACCAATACACCCTCCTCATCTCAAAGTATCAGATATTCAAAGCTGATTCCTAAAATAAATAAATATATAACTAAAAATTAATGCTTCCAAACTTTTGCAAAGAGGGCAAACTGAAGTGACCAACTAATGAGCTATACAGCTAAGAACTTGGTGCGTACCTTGTTTGGTGGATATCCAAACAGGAGAATAGAAAACCTGGGTAGTCAGAAGAAAGAAACAGGCAGAAGACAAAAATAAGGCTAATGCATTTCAAGTGGGAAGAATGGAAGATGTAATACTTATACTGCTTTTCATACAGACATAAGATCATGGTTCATGGAATGTTACAATATGCATCTTTATCAGTCAAACAGGAATTCAATCTATTTCAGCAGTGCAAAAAGCAAGCAATTCAAGAATTCCTGTAATTAAGGGCATAAAAGGCAGCTCATTTCAAGCTTAAACAAGAACTTCTGAAACATCTACACCAACACTAAGTGATAATATTCTGTAAATGTTGGCAGAAACGTGCCTTTGGAGACTCCAAAATCTTACACTCGGAAAGATCTGAGTCTAGCAGCATATGAGTACTTTATTAGAGTAAATTTGGTACCTCCCTGACAAGACTGAAGTCTAGTGAGACACAAGTGAAATGCCAAGTCAGTCATTCTGCTGTTACATATGGCTCAGCTGATATGAGCTGTAGTCCCTTACATTGAGGGGTTCTCAAAACTCCCTGCTTTTGGAGTTTAGAGACAGTCCTGGAGATAAAAAGACAAAGCTTTTAACCTTGTTCCTAACATGACTTACTCTCATCTTGGGAAGTCCTCTAATTTCCTCCTGTCTTACTCAGTGTAAAAAGTGGAACCACTAGCAAATTTGCAAATGCTCTGGTGACAGATTAAAGCCCTTTTTTTTATACCTCTGACCTTGCTATTGGCCCAGTTTCTGTGCGCCCTATACTTGCTTCAAAGCTGGTCTAACCCACCAGCTGACTCAAAATGCTCCAAATGTAAGAGACCAAGATGCAGGGGCACCCTGACAGCTTCTCAACTCACATTCTCACTGGCCTGCTGCCCTCCAAACCTGGCATGAGGCTGGCACAAGCACCCACATACCACCTCTGCCACACAGGACTAGAGACGGGGAAATGGGTTCAAGGCCAGATTGCGCCATTGCTGGAGGCTCTGGCTGTACAGTCCATATACCGAAGCTCCACTGAGGAGCAAATTCCTGCTGTTCCACAGCCCACGGCTCTCCCCTCACCTTCACAGCACTGCCTTACTGCCTTCAGGCCCTTTTTCCTTCTCCTTGCAGCAAGCACTGGCTGGGTCCCCACTGCCAGCAACACCAGCTCAGACTAGCGAACAAGACTAGAGACACACGATTTTAGACACATAGCACTGTCCTCTGCACAACCCTCCAGGGCTGAAATTTATTTTGTGAATCTCAACCAATCACAGAAGGTATTTCCCTATAGTTAGCAGCATACATGAAGGTATTTCTTCCTCTTAAGTTGCTAAAGAAGCCACAAATCCTCCTAATATTGATACATATATATGTAATCCTCTTACAAAAAGTTTAGCCTGATTAATCTCATCCTCTGAGTAACAATGCAAAAATAACTTCATTTGGTGTGTGTTTCTGGTACTGTCTGATCTCTTTTGTTCCATCGATTATTGACCAAAACTCAACTGCAGAACAGTAAGACACTTATGTAATGACTGTCACTTACCATTTGTTACCAGCTCTTTCACACGCTATAATATTATTTTAAAAACTCAAAACATTAACAGGTAAGGATCTTTCTTATGGTATTATTGTTCCTGCATGTGTATATGCTGTAAAATCGTTGTGGACTTTTGTCATTAGCTCTGATGCCAAGCGTCAGTATTTTACAGACTAATGCAAAACACATTAGCAGTAACATGGTCTTCGCTCAGGACAAAGTGTTTACTCCACTTCAACCCACTTGACTGAGTTCTCACCTTCATTTGTTTTTGTTTCTCTGTCTACTTAATGCATTTTCAGCTATCATCATCTCAGTTCAAGTAGGATGCTTATTATTTGGAGCTCTCTGTGGGCTGTTTTAGTCATCTCCTGTTTCTATGATATAGTCCATTTAATTATAGTATAAAGCATCTTTTTTTCTTTGTAAGAAACTGTTGTGGCCCAGTAGATCACCTTTCAGAGACTGTCTGAAGAATACAGAATGTTTTACATATGATAGAAAAGGATATGTCATCTCAATATGTATTTTTTGTTGATGTTGCAAGATATTCCAGGGCCAGTTCCAGCCAATCCCAAAGACTCGTGATTGACAGTAGCTATAATTTTGTGCAGACACTCTTAACACTCCAAAACTTCCTATAGACAACATCCAGTTTAAGACCAGACAGTATTAACAACTTAATCAATAAACAAAATATATTTATATATGTAAAACTGCGTTGTTTGCAAATGAGCAACCCACTATCACTAGTGAGGCTCATAAAACAGAACATTGAGATAATGTGTCAAGATTGCAATTCCAAGAAAGGAATAGAAAAAGCCAAGGCATGATACATGATGCCACAGCATGTTAAAGTTTAAATAAAAATGGGAAGAGGTAGGGCATGGCTAACTTGGTTAAAAAATTTAAAGGTACTGATGGCAGTGCAAATCATAGAACCATAGAACAGTATGGGCTGGAAGATCCCTTAAAGATCATCTAGTTCCAACCAGGAGAGCAGGAATCTAAGATCTGTAAACCCTGGAGTGAAAGATATTTTTTGTATCAAGCACAGCCCCTTCTCAGGTTATTGCACCACAGAATCCTGTGAAGAAGTAATTTTGCTTGTTCTTACAGCAAAAGTTTTTAAGTCACATTTTTCATAGTGGAAAGTTGTTTCAGATCTTTGCTCTTCTGCTTAAGAAGATGCTTGTAATTTCCTGTTCTTTTATTTATTTATGTATTTATTTAAACAATATGCTCAAAGCTGGCTGAATACTGGAAGCATGGAAAAGGCATGTTTCTGCTCTAAAAGCTCTCACTGCTAAGTTTCCAGTTCCAACTCCAAAGTACAGCATTATCAATGAAAGGGTCTCCAAAAATAGTTAAACCTTAAAAAATTTATAGGTCTATTTAAATATTTACACTTACTGTTAAGATTTCAAAACCATGATCAAAAAAGCTTTGAAAAAAGAGAGAGAAGTACATTCAAGAATTTAGGAAACAAAAAAAATTAAATGAAAAAGGCAAACCGTTAAAACTCCAATCAGCTTCAAACATCTTGCATTACCTGGTCTATAAAGCATAGGAGCTAAACCCTCAAGGTTTATGCAGCTTTCACTGAAAGGAGTGCTCTCTAAAAATTAAGCTCTGATACACAGAAAATAAAAACCAGAAAGGTGGTTTGACTAACAAACCACCTGCAATATTTCCATCTGCAATAAGTTTCTTGAGTTTATTTTATAAAAAATGCTTGAGAATAAGATAAGGCAAATTTTTGAGGGGGTGAAGAACCTGATTAAATCCTTAAAGCAAATGTAGCTAATAAAAGACAGACTCTCAGTCTAGAACTTAAGCTGCAAAAGCTAATCTCTTAGGAATAAAACTTAAGATCACAAACTAAGGAAAACTCTGATTCTAAAAGTTTACTGGAAATAGTGCTTACCTGTGGTATGTTTATTTACACCTATACCTGACAATCCTACAATTCTAAAGATGACATCAATTTATACTGTGGATACATTCAGCAGCTTTTAATGAAGACAGTTCCCTCAAAATTACTCAGAATCATTAAACCATAAATGCGGCTGAGTTATGTCATCACGTAAGGCAGACATTCATTCAGCTGACTCAAAAACAGAAACTTGCATTTCTAAATCACTCGATGCATTTGCAAATGGTGAGGTGGGGGTTTTTTTGTGGTGGGGTGTTTTTGGGTTTTTTTTGGGGGGGCGGGGTTGGATTTTTTTTTTTTTTAAGTTTAGTTACATCTCTTCCTTTGAAGTGCAAGCTATTCAAGTTAAGAGCCACATCCTCCTCCTGGTCTGTACAGCATGCCTATTGCAATGGAACAGCAACCTAACAGAAACTGTTCACCCCTTATTTGTTGTGTTAATCTACACAAAAATTCTATTTTGCCAATTCCAGAAACATTGAATAACTACAAGGAAAACAAATTCACAGGAGAATAACCTTTTACAACATAAATACTGATATTAAATTTATTTTCAGAGTTTTAATGTTATCGTACGTTTGCTGATGGTTAGTATCATGTTAAGGCACTACATTCATTGGTACCGGGCAGTTGGATGAAAGGATATATTGGATCACCTAATGGAAAGCCCAGAGGATCCATGAAGCAAAGCAGCTGAGCCGCTGTGAGGAGCAGGCTGCCGTGCCCGAGCGCTCCGCAGCCGGCGTTCCCGGCAGAGGGCAGCAGCTGCTGCGCACAAGGCAGGGGAGCTCCGAGAGCTCCGCATCTCCCGACTCCCTCAGCTCCGTGAGATACACAGAAGGTACGTTGTTGGCTGCGTTATTTATACCAGATCAAACTGTCACAATTACCAGTTTTCAAGGAAAATTTTAAAAGGGAAGTGAAGAAAGGGAACTGGCAGAGAGTGATTTTTTCTAAGGTGTAATGAACACTCTTCTTCATGTGTGAACACACTAAAATGGGGTAAGACCTATATTTGCACAATTATGTGTGTATATATATAAAGATTTAAAAACCAAGTTAATATATACATTTTATTTTTAAAGGTATCTGGTGATCTTTCATTTGCACATTTAACTCAATTAACAAATTATGTTTTGTAAGAATCTAACACCACGAGTAGTGTTTCCCTCATTGTAGATGGAGAAACTGGAAGAAAGAAATTAAAGACCCCAAAGAATGGGAGAAGTCAGTGTTAGCATTAATATTTGGGAACTGTATGTCCCTATTCCGCCTGGTGCCTGTCCGAGCCTCCTGTGGCTATATTTTATTTTGATGAAAACCAAGCAGAGTCCTCCAGGCTGATTACACTGGAGAAGCACAGTCACAAGTCTCCATTCTAGTACTGGGTAACTGCTTCATGCCCATTACAAAGGCAACCACGTGCCACTCTGCCACATAAACTCTGGTGTGTCAGGTCTGAAAAACTGCTTCTCCTTTGCTTTAAAGCAACCAAAATAGATCAGTATCCTCTTATCCAGTTTTTTTGTTGGTTTTCCACATGTTCACATAGCCAGTAAAAAAAAAAAAAGCAAAGTGTATGACTTTGATATTAAATAACTTAGCCAAAACTTGGGATTATCCTCAACTGGGAAACCAGAATTTACAAACTGATGCACACAATAGCTTAGCAAGTCAATTGCAATGTCATATCAGCATTGCATACAAGAGATTATCTGTATTTTATTTTTATAAACATTAATGGACAACCAGTAATTACCAGTATCTCATGCATTATTTTAGACAGAAATAACCTTTTATACTCTTGACATGAAAAGGTTTGATGCTAACATATGAAACAGGAATGAAATATTGTAATAACAGAAAGGTATCAACTCTAACTCCCAAAGTCTCCAGTTATTAATTAAAAAGCAGCTATGATGAAAATTCTACTTAAGCTAGGAGATGTTACAAATATTATCAGGTTACCAATTGCTGACTTGCTGTTTTCATCTATTATGTATTAGCTGGCATCTCATGAAATCGCGTGATATCAAAGTGGAAAATGTTTCAATATTTCCCCTTAAAACAGAATTTTATTTTGAAGGAAACTTAGTGAAATTGAAGAGGTTTTACAGGCTGTTCATAGGAAATATTGTATTGCAGAAATCACTAAGTAATTACCTGAGAAATTTCAAACACATCTCCTTAATCCTACACCAGCAAATGTAGATTTTTAGGTCTGGATATTTATCCCTTGGAATGCATTGTAACAGTCACCCAAAACCAGACTAGAAGACAGATTGCAGCTACGAAGTGAAAGCAGAGTCCCTTGAGTGATAAGCTATTTTGCCAACACAACAAAAGCATCTATCCTTTCACATGTTGATTCTTGCATAACTTATTCTTTTTTTCTGCAACCCTTAAGGGTAATGGATAGCCAAAGGAATCGATTATCCAAGTTTTGAGTACAATGTTGTCCACTCATGCTGCAATGATTACTGACACCCACCTGAGCAGGGGTGTACAACAGTTTCAGAAAACTCAAAAAATACTACTGCAACTCCAAGGTAATACTGTAACTTGTAAGTACTTCCATGATGTGGACCAGGTATGTCAAATTTGGAAGAAAGGTTGCTTGGTATGAGGGAAATGTCCTATACACTTCCTGTGAAACCCCCCTCAAATCCAAGAAGTTAAAAGCCTTGGAAAAACTCAGTCTGAACTGACTGCACATTGCCTACTCCCAGAAGTATGAGGGGGATAACAGCTGGTTATTCCCTCAAGATGGACTGGGCACATTCCCCTGCTGGCTGCTGAACTTGGTCACTGCAGGGGCAATGAGGAAGCAAGGACCCTAACTCCCTCTCACCCCTACTTTCAGGCACTTTGAAACCAGGAACGATCACGGGGTACTTCAAGTCCCTGCATTTTAGAGATGACTAAGCCTAAAAACTAGTACATAGCTCAAACACAAAAGCCTCCTCCTAAAATGGCATCCAGTTTTGATCCAACGCATAGTAAAAGGAGGTTGTGTCTGCTTAGATAAAAAAAAAAACCTCTCAAAAAATAAACACCCAACCCTTTCCCCCAAATATCAGTTCTGATAAGAAATAAACTGCACACAGCGTTCTTTTCTTCATTGCTCCTCCCCCCATACACACAATACTCTGTATTAACAACAAATTTGTATTAGCATATTAGCATACATTCCAAACTCCTGGGGAAAAGAAACCTGTTATTCTGGGCTTAGTATAAAAATGTGCTCATTAGAAATGCTACAAACCACAAACCTTCAGCAATATTTCTTTTTATAGGTTAGTTAACTAACTTAGCAATCCATTTAACAAATACTTTCTTGAGGCTGCATAATGCCACTTTCCTAGTAAGAACGGCGTCTTCAAAACTCCACCCTTCCTATCAAGTCAGGGAGACTGGAGAATTAATTTCATTTCCATTCTTTTGTCATCCACTGTATGCATCCAGAATCAGCTTCTCCATCACCCTTCCTGGACTAAAATCTCACCAATAGCCTGCAGTTCCACCCATCATTGTAAGCATGTGAGAATTTTACTTGTTTGTTTTTTAATACAGACACATAGAGCATTCTTCTAGTGACATGGAATTTCTCTTGCACTTTAACATTTATCAAAAATAAAAAAGCTAGTCAGAGATTTTAGCCCAGTTTTCCAGGACTCCAATGATACAGAATGTATTTGCAGGCTATTTTTAACATATGTTAACTATTTACAGACTGAAAATTATTTCACTATCCTTTAGTAAAATGGATATTACACTCTGCTTCCCCTAAAACACTTGTTTTTGCCAAACTTTTTCCTTTTTCCACATTGTTATTAAAAGTTCTTCCATCTCTAGCTAAGAATAAGCCAGTAACATGCAGATAATATAAAACATCAAAATTCCAATTTTACTTAAGTCTTTTATCTGAATGATATATTTGCCCATGACCTTTACTTTATAATTTTCCTGCATTTCACAACTAGTTGCCATTCAGTATTATTTGATTCTGTCTCAACAGTGACACAGGAAATACTTTTACTATCTTCCTCTTCAGAGAGTCCTTCTTGGGTTTGTGTTGCTCTTTTTGTTGTTGTTGTTTACACTTCCCTTTCACTTTTTGAAAATTACTCTTCCTGAACACTCACATATGCAACTTCACTGTTTGGAATATCTTTTGGTTTCATTAAATGTTAGAAAATTAAGATTGTTCCTACACAACACAAATTTCTAGATTAATTCATAACTGTAAGCTCCAACCAAATGACCTTGTACTGGATGTAGTACATTTTACGCTACAAAATTATCATTTGCAATTTTCTGGCTAATTACATTTCACCTTTGTCTGTATTTCATCTACAGCGTAACATACAATGGTGTATTTTCTTTATATGCTTTTTATAGCCAAGTGCTCAAGGAACAATCCACCTCATGCCCCATTTGCAATAGATCCCTATGAGTACTTTCCTTCTGGGTTTGTTAATTATTAGACTGATATGTACTCAAGAACCTTGTATTAATTGGAGATAAGGCAGGTACCAGTACCTTCAGTGTGGCACACTGTTCTCCACCTCTTTTAGTAGGCTGTAAGCACCCATGCTGCATTATTATTTTATGAATTGTCCCACAAGGTTTCAATAATAGCAATTATCTCTCATTTTCCCCCATTAATGAGAATTTCCCATTTATCATGCTTGTCACCACACCTTAAAACTGTTACAAAACCAACTGCAAATCTTGTTTTCAATTCTGTTACAAGTTTAATGAGCTCCTGCAACACCAACTTTAGATTTCATTTATCTACCTGGAGGCTTTCCTTGAGCTGTCAATTAAGCTTCACCCTGGCTGCAACAGGCTCCAGCGAGGAAGATTTCCTGCCCCATGTCCCTTTGTACAATCTGCCTTCCCCTTCCCATGGGAGTTTGTCCCCATGTCCTGCACAAAGAAATCTGCAGATTTGCTCCACACAAATCCAAAAACTTCCTCTCCAGTTTTTTCTTTTGTCAGTCTTGTTTTTCATTACATCTTTTCCAGCTTTCTACTTTCCTTTTTTTCATAGTAGTACTTATGATGCCTGTCAACTTATCTACCATTTGGCTTCACAAGAACTAGCAAATACCTTGTTGCTATGTCCCCTATGGATTTCTCCTTTATCCCTCCACAAATCACTCCCACTATTAGCAAGCTTACTGGAATACATATAAATGACTTTATACTTCCTGTCATGTTGAATGTCTCCTCATTTTGGGTTATTTTTTGCTATAAACTACCAGGGCACTCTTCTGGATCCTCCCTATGTTTTCTGTGATATGAGTGGGAGCAATTTCCCACTCTGATTGTTTAAAAAAGACACTGCATGTTAAAGTTTTTCCATTAAAACTCAAAAGAATTCATGGAGAAAAGGATGAGCGTTTCATGGCTTGACAGCTTCATTTTTCCTTTCTTGAATTTTTCCTTTCAGCATATTTTAATGGCAGCAGGTCAGGCAAACAGAGCAGTGGGGCAGGCAAGGTCCTAAATGCAGCTTATACTGAGCGAGATTTTCTACCATTGCTATGAATCATTGCAAAAGTTTACATTAATGAAAAAACAAATCACATTCATCTAAATTTAATAGACAATTCTGAAGTTCATGACTACTTTTCTGTTTAAGAAGGGAGCACACTGATACCCCTTATCAACATACTAATGTAATATTTATGAAGATATGAAGTGATCTGAAAAGTCAGCAATGACTGAGGAAGTTGTCAAAAGAAAACCATTTACTGTCTGCCATATTGTTTTAGTTTTAAGCATGTAATTTTGCTATAAAAGACCATAACACATCTGCAGAAGGCATCTGAATTGAACAGCAAGATTTCCTAAGTCCTGGGTGATCCATGTAAGAACAATACTGTTAAACAATGATTAACATTTCATAAGGGCTTCTCTTTACTTGCTCTGAGTGCAAACCAAGACCCTCAGCTCCATTATGTCAAGGTGATCTGAACCCCAAATAATTCTTGAACAGGGTAAGAACCTTCAGACCACTGACATGTGAGCTAATCAGATCACTTCCACTTAGAAGCAATGTATTATCCCATTTAAATACATAAGGCATTTACTGGACTAAAGAATTGTACTAATATTTGCTGATAGCATAGCTTCCCCATACTTTAAGAGGAACAAGGCAGAAAAAGTCTCAAAACCTTTAGTGAAAAGCAAGCTATTCTACCCATGACACACCTGCACTCTTACAAATGGCTTATTGGTTTTGTCTGAAACTGAAAACCAACAGTCTAAAACCTACAGTCTGAAGAACAACCAGTGAAATTTCTGTCCAAATAGATATCAACTCTGTAGCTGCAAGGAAGTGAAAGCATAATGTTAATACCAAAAGAGTGGCCACCATCCTGAATCAAAAGTGCCGTTGGCCCAGTTTAGGGCTGTGATCATTTGACAGCAACTTCAGATCTCAATACAGAGATCACTGAAGTACAGTGCAACTCCTGGGGAATAGTCTTCCAACCCATTGGATAATACAAATACAAGGAGAACTTTCCAAGATTCACATCTCACATGTTTAAGCAGAGAATGTGGCAGTATTTAGCAAAATCTGGCATATTTTGAGAAGGTGTGGGATTAAACATTCCTTGTACACGCGGCTGAAACCAAAGCATGGAATGGCAGTGTTACTCTGGTGGTGCCAGGATCACTACTCCTTTGCTTGAATATCAAACTGAAACCCCAGATTATAAAAACAGCATTTGACTGCTATTTACATATTGAGATGTTACCATCACTCATACACCAGCAGTGATGCTAGGCCAGGTATATATTGTAGTAGGATTGTTGACGATAATCTGTAATACACCTAAGAGTGAATTTATTGTATCATTTAAAAGAAAATTAGTAAGGTTCTTTTGAGGAAAGGGATTTTTTTCCTGTTAAATTAAAAATATTTGCTAATCAAGTTTTTTTAAATAGCCTTTTTAATTTAGTGCAACTTGGGAAAATAGCAAGTTTGTGTGGTTTGAATTTTTTTTTAAACTGTGAAAAGTCTGAGCATGAACTGATCTAGATTGGACTGGGTACTCACTCTGTCGCACAGCTCTTCAAATGTGAAGTCTGCAATGGTTCCACACGCTTTATTCAGCCTCAGCTCTCTGCCTTGCACTTTTAGAATCCTTGGTCTAGTTACTATGGGAACATGAACAAAGACTCAATCTTCTCTGGATAATTACTATAAAATTCATCTCTTACAGATAGGAAATGCATAGCTTCATGAATAATAGCACATGATTCAACACATAAATTAGACAAAATGCTGATACAATGACTGCCACTTGAGTGTGGCATCAACCCATATACAGCAATGGAACTTATTAATTGGTCAGTGGAGATTGGGCATTGTGTTCTAAATGTATTCTCTTTCAAGAGAAATTAACTTACGTACAATCATTTTGTTTCTGAGCCAGCTCATCAAACAACTTATCCATGACAGCCTCCACATCAGCTTCACTTGTGCTACAGTGAAAAGAATAATAGAATATGAAATTAATAACACTTGAAGCCAACATCAAACAGCTGCCTGAGCCTGCTTAGCTTTTTGCCCATAAAAAAAAGAGAACAGGATGTTATGCTCTAAATACAAACATTACATTTAGAATACACTTAAAAGTAGAGAATATTAACTCTCAGGTAGATGATTCTGCCTTATTTGCATATACTGAAAGACTTCTGTGTTTTGAGCTGTTTCCAGTAATGAGGCAATACAGGCAGAGCAGATCCATTAACACTATGTGTACACAATGAGAAAAAAGGCTTCTGGCTCTATCTTGCATGCAAAATAAGAGCAAATAGACAAGGCAAGGCAAGGCAGTCAAGCACCTGAAGAAGTATCCTTTGAAATTTCTGAGAGGGGACTTTGTGAAATTAGATATTGAAGCAGATTTTTCTTTTTTTTTTTTTTTTTTTTTTCNTTTTTGGGGGGCGGGGGGAGGTTGCTGTGTCAAGTCAACCGATTGTATTGACCAAACAATTTGCAAAATTAAACTGTGAAATTAAAAATACCACTAAGATCTCTGCATTAGCAGTTTTAGCGGTTTCCCAACCTCTGTTCCTAATACTGCTTGGGAAAAGATCAACTACAGGTGGTGAAATGCAAAATATCTGTGCTGATAGCTGAAGTAAAGTTTATTTTCATCTTCTGGGCCACAAGAATTAAAAAAACAGTCCAATCAGAGAACTTTTTTTAAATCACTGAATAGGTTAGAGAGCGAACCTTTAAATGTTTTATTCTTAAAGATGGATAGATGGAGAGATGGAGAGATGGGTAGATGGATAAGATTTACCTGTGAGAATAGTAAATTAATGTTACGGTAGACAACAAACAAGAACTAGGATACATATAATGTTTCACTGAAGTTTGTGTAAACTCTTCTGGTCTGAAGTCTTATTTTATAGACCTTGATCCACTGAAGTCACACTGCTTCACATAGTTCTAGACATTCTCTTAACTGACAAATGCATATCAGCTTGTTAAACAAATACTCTCCTGCTCATTAGGCCTTAAAAATGTTAACAGCAGAATTGAAGTAACTACTTTTTAGCTAAAGCTTAACAATGACAAACCTTGTAGATACAAAGAAATTGGGAAGAAAATTTTAAAACTCACAAACTCATAAAAGTGCCATTTTGAAGACTTTAAAAACCTTTTCTAACTAGGAGGTTACATAAAATTCTAGAAGTTTCTCTCAACATTGATGTAGGTGTGATGCATTCCTCTGACAAAATAATAAATGAAAAAGAACAGACAACACCAGGAAAAAAAGGCCATAAAAGGGAGTAAAGAGTATGTGCATATGTGTATAAATATCTGTATCTATATATACCTGTATCTATCTCAGAGAGTATGAGAGTATGCATGTGCATGCATATCAGTAACAGAAATTTCAGTTGAAAGGCTACCAGAAGAAACAGGTGAATATGATGGTAAGGTGGATATTTGTACCTAACTGCCAAGAAAGTTTGTTTTGAAAACAGATACCTGAGACTGAGATCAATGAAGTTACTTTGATCAGGCATCTTGCAGTTGTGTGACACTGATTGCTCTCAGATGAGTACAAAACAGCTTTTAGTAGCCCTCAGTTACATATTTTAAATGAAGACAGGACTACACAACGTATGAAGCATCAAGAGGATCCTTAAAAAAATGTGACAATGATTCTATAGCCATTAATAGAAGAACATATACATGTTGAACACGAACATTTTCTTTGGGGGACAAGAACTGCTAATTAAATTTCAGAAATCTGTAGCAAACTACTGTACAGTACCTAATTTTAAAACAAACCAAACAAAAAGGAATCCCCACATTCTAAGCTAGTTCTACAGGGTTGAAAACTCCAATGAACCAGTTTGAATAGAATAAATGAGATTCCCTCAGAAAAAGAAAGGACAAAGAAATAAGTACCTAATTCCATTGGCAGCTATGGGGTTTTTTTAATAATTTTTAGCCTCACTGCTTCCTAACAATTTACACATCAAGTCTGAAGGCTACCAACATCTTTCCAGTAAGAGAGCATAAGACAGAATTACTGCCAATCTCTGCAATTCACTTGATCACAAGTTTTACAGCAGAACACAATGAAATATTTTGGCTGGGTACTACTCCTGGAACTTGTTTGTATTGCTTCTCCTCTGAGAGCTGATGCCACAGGCACCATGTTTGGCCTAGTACCTGCTAGAAACCACCAACATCCTATTCCTTTCTTCAGAGCATGGACAGTGAGAAAAGAATGTGGCAGGTGCTCTCCACAAGTGTCCAACAGAAAGTGACAGAGTGCAGTAGGCACAGGGAGCACCACCACAGGCAGGGACAGCAGCACTCAGAACAAGGGCCATGATGAGAACACACAGGTATCAGTGGTGGTTTCAGAAAGTACTTCTGAGCAGATGTGACAAAGCACAGACCAAGTGGAGCCAGGCGAGAATACAGAACAAGAGCTACTTTTCTCAAGTTCATACAGCCACAGTTTAAGGACACAGAACTTGCACTGGACCTGTTTTCCATATATGAAATTCTGTCACTTTCTTTCAAAAGCAGAAAGAGTTACCAGTTGTAGTTCCACCGGGCAGTATTCCTCCTTCCAGACAAATAACTACAATATCTAACTTCATTAAAAAGTAGCATGGACATACTTGGTTTCAAACACCCATCATAACAATGAAAATACTCCACTTTTCTTACCGGAAATATGATTTTTAAATCAGTATTTTAAAGGTACAACCATTATAAATCTGATATTAAGCTATTGTAGTCTGCTTTGTTCAGGTTGTCACTGATTAAATAATATTACAACAGAAAATACAAGACAGAAGAATGCTTGCATTGCAAAGGTTTCAAAGTATTAAAGAGGATGTTCCTATTAGGCAGATTTATGCTGCAACCAGAAATACAACTGTGAATATATTTTAAAATATATTTATTTGCAAATATAAAGTGCTAAAGAAATTTTGTCATGATAAACAAAAACAATCTGTCAAAACAGAAGGGTGTTGGGTTTTTTAATCCACAGCATTGGAAACACCCAAAATTAAATGAATCCTTGTCATTGGATTTCTATAAATACTTAATTACTTAAATACAATAAGGATGTTCTTCTATTATAAGAGAATTGTACAATCTCTTACAAGAGGATATTCATTACTTTCTAACCATCTGTCACTTCAGTTCTCCAAACACCACACCTCCCCAAAAAATCTAATTAGTTTTTATTCAGTCACACATTATAAATGATGCTAGTGTGGATACTGAAAATGTAGTTTAATGAAGTTAATATCAAGGCATAATGGAAGGCGGTTTGCTGAACAAAATGGACCAGAAGGCAAAGAAAGGAAAAGTCACACCCTGCTAATTCTACTATACATTTTTCATTTCCCATTGAATAGGAAATTATTGGCTAATAAGAAGGAAAAAGAGAGCAAATACAATATCATAGATAAACTTACAGGTAGTAAAGTTTTCCAGCAGCTGGAAGCGCTCGTTTCCTGTAGTCTATTCCAGAATCAAGCTGGACTGTGCTGCAGTATTTCTACAGAGACAAAAAAAATAAAAAAATAAAAAAAGAATAGCTTTCCTCGAGCCAAGCTGTATTTACTATTGTCTCTGATACAGAGAAGACACACTGCTGTGATAAACCATCAGCATGAATATCATCTGCAAAACTGAAATTCAAGATCTAAAAGCTGAAATCTCATTTGCAATTATCGAAGCTAAGAAATAAGCTGAAAATCACTCATATGTGCAAAACAAAAAGGTCTATCACAAGTCCATCAACTAAAAAATTAATATAGATTAGAAGCACATGGGATGCAATGAGGTTGGATATTACTCATTCTCTCTAGGCACTGCTTTGTTGCAAAAATAATTATTTTCACATTAAAATATATACATTTTGAAATACAAAATTAGAAGCACTAGAAGTTTAATGGAACAGAAACAAATTCTAGCAACAAGTGAAACCACTTCTATTTTATAAAGTAAAAATAATTTCATCTCTTCCTTCTACTAAGAAGACAAAGATTTTATAATACAAATATCAAATATATGAACCACACCAAGTTTTGCTGCAAAATGGACAAGGAGGGAATAAACAAAGCTCTATATCTAAAAGATTTTATTTCATTTTTGCAACGTCTGAATTAACTCAGAAAAGGATATTTTTTCCTCCCCTTTAAACAACCTGTAAGATTCTAAATGTGATACAGATGTCCCTGAGTAGTTACAATTATTGCTTCTGTTAGAAAACCTAAACCCAGCTGTACTAAAGGGTGCTTTTTTGATTCAAGGCCTGAGGCTGAAAGCAAAATTCTCACTAGAATCAGTAAGATCAAGATTTTAACTGCCCCCCCACCCCACCACTGGCAAAGGGAATAGCTCTGCTTATCTGTTATGACTACTTCCAACACACACAACTTCTGGGTGTTATATATAGCAAGAAGCAAAAGAAGCTATAGAAGAAAGTGAGGAAAAGTTTTAGTATTTTAGAAAGCACAGCTCTATCAACAATTTAATTAAAACAATAAAACTTTTTTTTTAATGTAATTCAACACCAGTAAAATTCTTCCATTTGCTAGAATCCACTAAATCAGTCTGCTGCTTCACTGCACCATGAACTATCAGTTTGTCTTTAATATTCTTGTTAAGCATTTCATATTCTGCATGTTCGAATTTTTCAAAGCCTCCTTGAGGCCATTCAAATAACAAAATTGGAAATGTCAAACCTCATCCATAGCAACTACATTGCAGGGAAAACATTTAGAAGAACTATCATCAGTGATTTAAGGAACAATGGCCCTTTCGAACAAATGCATTGCATAGGACACAGATCACAAATATCTGCAGGAATCACTGTGATGACTCATTGCACTAATTTTTTGCCCTTGGCTATCAGTGAAGGCCCTATACCTACTTTAAACCTCCAACTTCCCTGCAAAGAGATACAGCTGAAGAAAAAAGGTAAAAAAAAATCATCCCGAAAGCACAGAATCCCAGGAAAATCCATGTATCTTTAATTCCAGTAAGTGAAAAAGCCATGCTAATCAAATCATTATCTTGGACTAAGGCTACTGCAAACACAATAGCATTGGTGCTACAATATTATTATAATCTATTCCCTTTCTTTTCGTGAGAGCTCACAAAGAAAGAGAATGACAGAGCAGAAGAAAAAAGTTCCAGAGGCATGTAATAATATGCACAGGGGAGGGAGGATGTTTAAGATTTTCTTCAGCATCAGTCTGGCAGCCAAGGCCAGAAGGAAGATTACTGAAATTTCACAGCAAAGCTAGTTCACTTAGCTTTTCTTTGCCAGCATCTTTCCACCTAATGGTTTATTTTTCCAAAGTAGTAGATTAACTTAAGTACTATTTTCTTTATGTTAATAGGGGGGAAAATCCTGCAGATTACTACTACACCTTTGAGGTCTATGAGATTACTTAGATTAACTTTAGATATTTGCATCTTTAGTAATGCTGTTAATCGTTATGGTTTGTTTTTTTCCTGGAAACAGGAGATGGGAATTTTACATGAATTCAGCCTCATCTCTTTGGCCTTCAAGTCGGATTTTTAAACTCTACTGCTCCCTCAGGATGTTGTGCTGCACATAGTGAAAAGTGAAGAAAGACCCACATATACTTGAGAGTATTCCATGGTTATGGTAGGGCTGAAAGAAAAAAAGCCCCCCTGAACACTGCAGCTGGTGTAAATTTGTTCCCTGATATGTACAGGGGTGCTGGAGGCTCAGCTGCTAATGACAAGCAGGTGTCCTGTGCACTCAGATACAGACTCGTACTGGGCTGTATTATGCAGGTCAGTGCAGTTTGATGATGCCCAGTGCTGCACTGTTTCAGTCCATTTGTGTTCCACTTACAAACTTGTCACTCCTTACATGCACCAACAGCTTTTATGACTCCATGATTTAACATTACACTGAGTGAGTTCTGGAGGTAAGAACTGTGGAACTGAAGATATAAATACTACCATTACGGCTACAGAGAAGATGCCCTTTTTTTTTCCTTTCTTTTTTTTTTTTTTTTGTCTTCCTTCTCTTTTTTCTGTCTTTGAAATAATTAGTATTATCACTCTTCAGGAAAAACCACTATCATTAGTGACTCTAGTTAAAAAGAACTTGTGTGTTCAGAAAATTATTTATATTTTTGTACCCTTTTTAAGCTACAAACAGTGCCTAACAGAGATACTTCCTTCCCTATAAGCTTTGCTCATATGTCTGTAATGATGTAGTATTTTTGATTCTAATATGATACAACATGATATTGTTTATTTCAAGGAAACCTGATAGATGTAAAACCTTTCAGCAATAGCAGAGTCCTGTTCAGAGATCTATAAAACACAGTTAATATAGTCCTAATAATTTTTTGCTTCCTTGGGAGGCAAAACTGAACCAAATATAAACAAAATGAAAAAACAGAATTCTGTCATACAGCAGTTTTCTGTAATACACAGTGCAAGCATAAAAGCAGGGGACAGCTAACAGGAACCACGAAATACTTAGTATTTTCAAAAATATTTAGCATTATACTCCTTGGAAGTTCCTAATTAATGGATGTGTTTGGCCTCTCCAGACTGATGGTCAGTTCAGGAAGGTACTCTGGCCATTTAGAGATCATATTCTAAATACAAATAAAAGAGCCACAGAAACCTAACCCTTTCCTAACCCTTCTACAGGTTCAGGTGTCTATGCTCATTGCTAATTATTTTCACTAAGACACTTCAAAGCTCACCCACACCTATTGTGTTAAGACATTGAATATACATAAAATGAACTCAAACATCATAATCTGAATCACAACATGCTCTCAGAAAACAGCCCTTTAAGACATGATTCCTGCAGTTAGATTATAAGCTTATTCCTTATGTGAATATATTACAAGTACAGATCCATAGGTGCTAATTGAAAACAAACAAAAAAAAACCCAAACCACCAAACAGAGGTGGGAAATGTTATTTACACAAACTGAGCTCTACACAGTAGAGAAGAGAAAAGGTGGGACAGCAGCAGCAGAGAACTGAAGGGCAGTAGTAGGAGGATTGCTTGCACTGCCAGACAATAACAACACCATCTCTTCTCCAAGTTAAGAATGTACGCTTGGAGATAGTTCTAAAGGGAGATGCAGCACATGGTCACCTTTGCTCAATCAGAAAGGTCCCAGAGAAGTTATGTGCTGAGTAGAGAGCCAAAAGCTTTTCCTTTGGGGTTTCCTTTGTCAACAAGGGTATCTATCATGGTTCTTTGTTTCTGCACACATAAACATTCACTTATCTGTTTCACAGGAATGCAGAAGGAAAAATATTCATATTTATAATTTTTTTAGGATACAGGCTTTAAATGTTAAAAAAGACAGTGTATAATCAGAACATAAAACAAAAGAAAATAAAGCACAGAAAAAATAATGTAAATGTCCAAGCTAAACACTTAAAATACTAGATTTGCAAAAAGGAAAGCCAGACACATGGTTGCATGGTATGGAAAAACAAATCCTGGTCACAAGTGTAAGAATACTGAACATCAGAGAGGGTGCCTATGTGACTTATCACCATGCATCTTGTCTGCCCTTCACAGGTATCAGCAACATTATTCTCTTGCATCATGGTATTAAAAAATCTGTACTATAATTTTAAAATCCTCAAAGTTTGGAGAGCGATGAAAAGATAGGCTTCTCTACTTTTTACCCTTCAGCTTCTTACAGGATGGGGAAAACCCCTACTAAGATTACATATAGAAGTTCTACTTTCTCCATCTTTGGACTTCCTCATCCAGCACGGGACTGATTAAACCCTACGGATGTGATTGCGTTCTCACACTCACTAATCACCATGGAATCCTAATCACTAATTGGAGTGCCCAGGTTGTTAGCACTTAATTGTCAAACCCACAACTATAACAATTGGTTTCCATTTGTTAGGATGGAGTTTTAAATTTTCAAATTGTATTTTGTGCTAAACTTCTTTCAAAATGAATATTTAATATTGAAGCTACAGTCAGTCTAGTGGAACCATATGCAGTTTTCAACAGATTTTCTATTCTACTGAGATATTTAAAGTCTGACTTACCCTATTCAATTCAAATGCATAAAATTAATTAGTTATACAATTTATTTTGAAGTCATTTATGTATACAAACAGCAAATACAATTACAGAGTTGAAAATGCAATTAGTAAGTTAAAAATGCTTAAAGTAAGCATGCACTCATTCCCACTGAGTGGCACAAAAACGTTTTATTCCAAAAGGAAAAAAAAGGTAGAGCCTTCGTGGCTCAAGACACAACATTAAACAATCACCTTTAGACAGAATAGATAAAATTAGACTGTCAATAGACCTACTCTAGAAGGTTATTAAATACAGACTAACAAATACATTTTTTCTAGTAAGCACCTCTGATATTCCTTTATTGCTGCAATCAAGAATGGTAGCTATTAAAATGTTTAACTGCTCAAGAAATTAAAGCACACAACAGGATAGATTATTATGAAGAAAGAAACTTTGGAAAATTTCAAAAAGTAGTCCAAGCTGCTGGATAATCTGCAAGTTCTCAAGACGTGTGTCACATGTGTCCCCTCTGTGTCACAAAAAGCCCTGAAATGCTACAGATGGCCTTGTGGTCACAATAAACACCTTACTAAGTATCATGTGCCCTCTGAGCTCACATACTGTGATCAGCTAGTAACACTTGATAATGCAGGTGAGTAGATATTTCTTAACCTTGAAGATCACTGTAAGTCAACCCAATTACCATTCTCTGCTCTGAATTTCAATGGTATTAAAACAAAAAACCAAAGAAACCAACTTATAAATCATCCTATTAGACCACAAGAATAGACAAACTAATCACCCCAGAATTCTTATCAACAGCCAAAAGCCTAACTAGAGTGCTCAGACTGGCACTTAGCTATCAAACCCACCTATCTGAGGACTTCCAGAGAAGGTGTAGGGGAACAGAAACATAAGAGTGCTTCAATTTAGGAGGATCATCACCTTAATTCCCACATCTGCTGAGTTTTCACAGCCTTTCACACCTGGGTCAAACCAGACACCTGGAAAATGCAGTGGCAGCACTGCATCTTGCAGTATCAAATGCTCATTTTCCACAGGAGCAAAGAAGAGTATAGTTCTATCCCCAAGCAGGCAAAGCTGCACAATTAATACTCTTGGCCTCTGAACAAGCACATTAGAACCCCTAATATTAGTAACCATGACTAGCTAAGAAGTGCAACTTCCAGCCACTCTTTCTGAGTAAAAGAAATCACAATTTTCACATAGGTCTCATTCTCCTTTTCAAATGCATCCTCTGATTTGGTCTCCATTAACAATACACAGGATCACTAATACTCCTTTCCTCCAGCAAATTAGAAAATAATTTGGTTCATTTGCAATCATTCTTCTCATACACTTATATTCAGCCTAAGATGTTCTCCCACAACACACAACATGCAGACATGTGATGAGAGTCACCAGCTAACAGAGAAAGAGTCCCTCAGGTAAACAAAGCTCACTAGACTTAACCATTTTTATTTTTCATTATTTGATTCCACGTAGTGCTAGATTATCAACTAGAATATTATTTCTTCTTTTTAAAAATTCTTCCTTAAGCAATTTCAAGCCTTATTCAAAGGATACCACTACAACTGGCATTTTCCACAACTCTGTTAGAACAAGAATCATCTTAAGCAAAAATGTAGTATGTATCGAAAAAAATTATTGCTGATATACAAAGCATACCCACAGGTTTTCAATTCAGTGTACTCCCAAAGTCACCAGCATGTGACAGTCACCAGAATCTGAAATTTCAGAATGTCAGTCTGGTCCAGCTGGGACTCATGAGCTGGACAGGTCTGTCCACAGCCTGCTGAGAGAAGTGTACACGGGTAAGTGCAGTTTCCTCTCTGGTGCAGCTCTACAAGGAGATCAGCCAGATTGTTAGTCATGAGCATGCATAGTACAGGTGAGGGACCTTCAAAGGGCTGCTCCTTTTATCCTTCTGCCTTACTTGAAAACAAAAAAAAGCACAAACAAACAAAAAAAATTAATCAAGTTTGTAGCACTCCTAACTTTCTGCTTCACTAACCCATGGGATTGAGATGTACTCAAGGGAGGGGAGAAAGGAGAAAGGGAATCATCAGGTATTTGGTGGTGGAGAAAAACTTCGTCCAAGCATTGCTGGATGTACGTCTAGTTTTGTCTCCTTGTTCAGATGTTGTTGAAACAGTAGACTTAAAGAAAATGTCAATGAATCCTCATAAGCACTATATATGACCTCTGGGATAATTAGCAATCATTCAAAAGCAACAAGACTAAAGTGTTCTATTCTTTATTACTGTCAGCTCTTTTCTTGATCAGCATTTTAATAAAGATGGTTCATTGCTAAGACAGTTTCATGAATCAGTCATAATTACATTCTGACATGCAGTGAATAGTAAAGCAAAACTAAATATCACTTCATCAACCTTTCTAACCTTTGTGCAAGTATTAACTGTAAATAATTTTTACACAATCTTACAACAGAAAATGTGCATATTTCTTAGCTTTGTACATACTCTACCCTAACTGAATTTCCTGTGACCTATACCTGAAAAAAAAACCCCAACATTACAATCAGGAATAATTACTTATCTGGCATGGTATTCAGGTATTGCCTTTCACAGACCAAATTAACTTCAAGCAGAAAAGGCTATTTGCTCTACAAAACAGTGCAATGCTTTACAGGGTTAACTAAGGGGGGTTTTTGCAGTCTTTTCCCCTACATTCTTCTGCAAAAATGAAATATGGGAAATTGTTACAATAGCCTCAGATACTTCATCCTTATCACAATTGCAAACAATGTAACAAAACTAAACAAAAAAACCTCACGAAAACCCAAAGAACCATGTGAACAAATTTTTTAGAACACTCTAAATGTCATCCAAGTATCCTGTACAATATCAGGGGAAGTAATCACTCTGAAGTTGATTTGGGATAACAAACATTTTGCTTGTGAATTATTTTTCAGTGGGCTCAGAGCACAAAGATCTGGGAAAAGAAATACTGCCAAATATAACTTCTTCAATCAATCTTTTTCTTACACTTGTGACAAGAACATTTAAACTTTAAACTGAAGAGTTTAGCAGAGACAAATTGAGAGGCAAAATTCATTCAGTAGAAGTTGCACAAGTTTACATCACAGCCTTCAAAACTTTAACAACTAAGAAACCCCACTATTCTTGCTACCACAAGGAACATGCGATCTATTGTACAACTTCTCAATAACTTATTTTAATGTCTAGCTACAAATCAGCTACCCCCTAAGAAGAGGAAAAATAGACAATTAACTTGTAAAATAATGGTGCATGAATAAAAAGAGAGACTCTTAAAATGTACTGTTCTGTGAATAGTATTTCAGATATTCAAACAAAAGTGAAAGAATTCAGGAGGTACAGATGTGGCTGTGCCGGCTCGGAGACAAGTAGCCTCTCCTTTTTCCAGTCAGGGAACAGAAGAACGGCAGAGTAAACTTTCATGCACTAAGAATTACACTGAACAGTGCTCCCCATTTCACATCACTTTAGAAAAAACCTTCCCTGCAGAATAAGAATAAATACAAAAGAAAAAAAACCCACCTGCAAACCACAAATCACTTCAAAACACCCAGTTTTGCTAAGGGACCAGTAATGACTGTAACTTTCAATCTCCTAATAAGCAAGCTGTGGCATTCTGTGAAAAACAAACACCAAGAGTTCACACTGAATTTATAACATGATGTTTCGTAAGCTAAGGGTCAAATTCACCCAATACATGTACTTCACTGGAATTATACCCTGGACGAAGTTATTTGTCTAGATTTCTTTTATACTGTTGTTTTTCTTTTTAACATTTGATTTGTATTTCTTTTCCCCAGTATTAGCCTTTGCTCCTGCCAGAACTGTTGGCAGGCAGGGGAAAAAAAAAAGAAAAGGGAAAAAAAAGTAGTCATGATTTACAAAACTGAATTTCCCAGTATAATAATTTAAAAAAAGTGATTAAGATCTAAACAAAGGCTAAAGATGGCTTACGCTTAGCTCTGATGAGGTCCACTACCTCATTACCCACAACTGAAAACTTCTGATGCATTTTGTTTCAAGGGAATCCAAAAGTCCTTGCTGTAAAGCAGGCTGGGGGGTGCAGGGTCCATTCACTCTTTCTGTATCACAACCATTATGTAAGAAGTATAAAACACTGCCTTTATGCTGCCAAACCACAATGACTCTTCTTACATCAAAGGGGTTTTGCCACTAGGGTTTTTTTTCTCTGAAATTTATTCAAGCCAAGGGCAGGGAGACAACAATTCATACACACTAATTACACCTAATTATCTATTCCTTTTTTTTTCCCCTTTCCACCAGCTTCGGCCAGTGTTATTTGCTATCTGGGTTTCTCACAACCTCCCCTTGCCCTGTCCATCCAACTCAACAGCAAAGTCTTTGAAGAAAACAGTTGTGGCTTCTTAGAATTTTAACAATATAAGGTTCAACTCAAATTAAATTATTCTATTATTAGTTTTGACACATTTATGTGTTAAATATGAAGGCCTCTTGGTTAATTTGGCAAATTCCTCACATCTCTTCACAAGTAGAATTGCTGGTAACACCCTCTCTTGTAGGAGCTTCTCCTCATGCTTTCTTTTCATGATCTAAATGAAATGTTTATTGGATTAAAGTTCTTCTCTGCAGACCTCCACGGTGGCCTGTGACAAAGAGCTTAAAAGCTTTATTAATTGGCTCGGGCTTTTTAGGGAGAGGCAGGACCTCATTTCACATTACATCACAAGCAAACAGAACTGCCACGTGTAATTAGACTAATTTACCCTGATACAGCAGGAACCAACTATTCCATATCTATGATATGCTTTCATTTACTCATTTTAATCAAGGAGGAAACAAACCAAGCAAGAGCTCAGGAAATCCTAACAACTAAAGAAAGGGAGAAGGCAGGAAGCCTGGCACAGACCTACACTAGCAACTATTTCATCCTAAGATAAAGTTTTGATCTGCATCTATGTCTAGGACAAAGTGTCTAAGACAGCTATAAAAGGTAAATAAACTGAACAGTTCATCCCTTGAGAACACAATAAAGCAATAGGTACATTATAAAATATTGTAACAGTTACATGCTCGGAACTAGAGTTCAAATAACCCTTGTGTTTAAATTTAACACACACACATAGAGGCTTAGAAGGCTGAATGCAGAAGGGAATGGTAGCTTCTAATCTGACACCTTGCTTTCTATATACAATATTTTATTACTTGACAGTCTAACAAATTTATCAAACTAAGATTTCCCAGAAATTATTCTGAGGTTCAAAAACACTTGCAGCACAAAATACTTGCAATCATGCTGTATTTCCTATTTTTATTTTTTCTGTGTTTAATTAGGTACACTTCACAAAAGATGAGTACTTCTATTACTTGCACAGAGAGAGAACAAGAACAAATGCTCCTTCTACTTAGGAGTTTGCTTGGTTACATACTAAGAAGGGAAACAAAAGGCCCAACATCTTCAGTAATGAAAAAGTCAATTGATAGGCGAAGCCATCACAATATCAAAGGCCTAATCCCTGCAATTCTGACTCAGGTGACAGTTCACAGGGGTCAGAGTGGCTGACACTGACCTCAAAAGCAGGTTTTAACTATTCAACATACTGAAAGCTGCTGGGCTATCACACCATTAGACTGGAACAAACTGACAAATCAATTTCATCAAGGAGATGACTTTTTTGGGAGAGGGGGGAGGGGAGAGGCAGATCCGCCTCTCAACAAATCCCTGCATTTCTCACACAGGTGGTAGGACAAAAGCTGACTGCACCATCAAAGACATTTTATATCTACCAAATGCCTTTGTACAAAATCAACTCCCACAATTTCCTTAGGGGCAGCTCTAAATGTTTTTTAAACAAGTATTTTTCACATTCTCATACTAAGCTATTGAAAACTGAAAACGCTTTTACATTCCTCAGTTTCTTGCTCTGTAGGAAAGGGTATACTTCAATTAAAACTACAGCCAGCAGCATTCTAAATAAATAATCATTAACTGATTTCAAGAAAGACGGGGCAATACAGCATATAAATAATGCACTGCTTTCTATTTGAGAGAAGTGTACAATGCTTCCTTATGGTGAAAAGTCATTTTAACCAAACAGTTTTAAAATAAATAATTATTTGGTCCCTAATAGCAGAAGGGAAAAAAAAAAAAAAAAAGAAGGGAAAAAAAGCCGCTGAAAGTAATTTCATGTCCTACTGACAACAGATTTCTGGCTGATTCTTCCCCTTTACTCAAAGCAAAACGCAGGTAACCAAAGCCAAACATTTTTTCTAAAATTGGGCCTTTTAAAGTTATACTCAGAATATGAAGGGCCCTAAAACTTTTTGACTTTCAGTTAAAACTTATTGTAGTGCAAGTCTATTGCATGAAGAAAATCTGACAAAACGCAGAAGTTACATACTTGGTATTTCAACACAGCTTGACATTTTGAAGTTTCATGCTACCCTTCCACGAAACCTTTGGAATCACAAGAACTGCTCACTCAAGTTACAGACTCTACACAACAAATTATTCAAGGAGCTTTCCTTCCTGATTTTCCAGAGAATGAAACATTGAACTAGCCACTGAATTAGAGTTAGGATTTCAGAACAGCTAACGGTTGATGTAAATGTCTCCATTAAATGTCTGCAAAAATTAAAATGTTGCCAAAATTACTGTCAATACAGTAAATTAAAGCATGCTCTTTTTTTTTTTTTTTCCCAAGAGCCTCACATAATATCTTACATCAAGTTGTTAAAGATCAGTGCAGTGTTGATCTGCTGGGGGTCAGGAAGGCTCTTCAGAGAGATCTAGACAGGCTGGATCCATGGGCCAAGGCCAGTGGGATGAGGTTCAACAAGGCCAAGTGTCAGGTCCTGCACTTGGCTCCCTACAACCGCTTGCAGTGCTACAGGCTGGGGACAGAATGGCTGGAAGGCTCCACAGCAAAAAAAGTACACTTCACTGGGATTAAAATTTCTTCACCAAAAGGGTTTGTCAAGCATCGGAACAGACCGCCCAAGGAAGTGAGTGAGACACCATCCCCGGAGGAAAGACACACAGATGTGGCACTTGGGGACATGGTTTAGTGATGGACTTGGCAGTGATGGGTTAACAGTTGGACTCGACAATCTTCAAGGTCTTTTCCAATCTTAACAATTCCATGATTCCAAGACACATAGCTTTATTTGTAAATCAGTGTTAAAATATTTATAAACTTTGTATATTTCTTTTAGGTTGAGAGTAACAATTTTTGGAGTATTTCTGCTCTCTGGACTTGAACAAAGTAACTGCGAGCAATGAATGTTTTTATCAAGAACTGTCTTTAAAAAAAAAACACATAGGAATTCCATACACTTTAAAATACTCAGCAAGAGATCCTGTGAGATTAAAAGCTCAATCAGAAGAGACTGAATCAAATTACAATTATAGAATTAAAAGATTTTTCTTCCTAATACTTCTTATCTCTGTAAAGCTCTATCTCTGTAAAATTTCATGGATTGAAGAAGCACTCCTATCTGTTGCAGAAACTAAATAAACCCTTTCATAAGGAATACTGTGTCCAAAGAATCATAGCCACAATGATGAACTGATCAGTTCAGAGTTTTCCCCTGTTTACAAAAACTTTGAGTTACAGGATTAAAGAATCCCTGAAAAAATACATCTCAAACTATTTAATACTTCAAAAGAAGAGAACACTGGGATAAAATCAGAATTGAACAGGGAACACACACAGGGCAGAAGAAGCTGCCAGTGGTGTTACTGACCTGCCCAACAACACAAACCTGGGGCTTTTATGTGGCCACCAGCTGTAGGGCTTGAAGCTTTCACGTGGCTCTAAAAACTGGAACTTTTCAGTTGCAACCTCACACAACAGTCACTTGTCCCAGCAATCTACCACCTAGAAAGATAGTATGGACAAACTTTGGAAGATAATTGTATCTTCTCTAGAGTGCTATTTCACCCTTTTGCTTATTCCACAGAAACTGTAAGAAATAGGAACATTGTAAGAAATTTGTAAGAAATAGGAACTCAAACACAGATACTGGAATTACATAGACTGAAAAAAATAAAAACAAAATTGAGGATTAACATGGGTAACTGTAGCTCTAGGGAAGAAACCATTACTTTGGATCATTTGAAGACAAGAAAATATATAACAGTTACTCAGGTGTTTAGAAACCATGTGTTCCACTGATGAGGAATGAAAAGAGCTTGAAACCTATTTCAAGTGAAGCATCTCTCCACAGAAATATACTGCCAATATTTTCCATTCATTCCACCTTCCCAAGAACATTTAAAGGAATTTGAAACTCCTGTGGTGAACTTGAACTACTTTTAGTGCTCAAGTTTTATCTTACGATTTATGATCATAAAAGTTAATTACTGAAAAAAATCAAACAAAACCAACCCACCTATTCACTCCTGCTAAACCCCAGACAAAAGCCCGCTGGGAGGCTCTGAGCCCAGAGAAAACTAAGACAGGAGTTAGTCCCAGCTGTAAAAGCCAGTACCAGGGTATAGGTCAGACGAGATCGACATTACCACAGACACACATGGCTTGAGTGAGGGAAAGGTTGAGAAGACAGTAAATCAAATATTTGCAAGCAACCAATGCAGTATTTGCCTTCATATTTTCATGAAAATCCTAGAAAAAAATCATATTTACATCTCCTAGTCATGGAACTATGCACAGCTAAGGTTGAAGCTATTTTACCCATTCACACCAATGCCATCATACAGATTCTACACACATCAGGGAGGCCTAAACTGCATTTCTCAAACCACCAAAGCCAGAGTGTCAATGTAATTCCATCCACACCTTTGTAACATAAAGGTCAATGGTTAAAATCTTACTCTAGAATACATTCCAATGTGATTTTTAAATGCTGACTTCTGCTGTATTGAATTAAAAATGTAGATTTCGATATTTTTTGATTAATAATTTTAATACCATGTCCTTATCCTTTCCAAGCAGGGTCAGAGAAGCATTTTGTGAATAAGCTTCCTCTGATCCACCTTTTGGTCATTATGTCTTTGGGAAAGAACAATGTTACATTGATAATATTTATTAAAGTGACATTGAAGGCACATATATTTAGAGTAGTGTTAAAACACAAAGGTGCTGGGAAAAAGAACAATGACAGGAAATCCAGTATTTTAGAAAGGCCCTTGTGAACTATGTTAACATTTGCTTCTCCCTTCATTCATTATGATGGTAATACTCATCTGCCTCTGGGTTGTGGTACTTGTTTCTTTTGCAGTACTCCATTCTCTAGACTAAGCCACCTTTACCACTTCTCTCAGCATTCCATCTGTTCCCTACTAAAAAATTTTGATTACTTTCCCAGTCCTGATGAGGTGTTCTGATGCATAAACTACATTTCACATTTTTTTAATTCAGCTAGCTAAAAAGAGAAAAAAGGAAACTATAAATAAGCATATATGATAGGTATTCTTAAAGCCTGACGATCACCAAAATGAAAGAGCCTCATTTATCAGGGAGAAAACTAGGAGTCAACCAGGAAAAACATATAGAAAAGAATGATTTGCCATGGTTGCTGCATTTCAAAAGGCAAATGCATATGAAACTACTTCTATGCTTGAAAATACTCTATGATTGGAAGCTCTCCTCCAATGCAGCCAGCTACAAAATAAACTCCTTTCAAGAATCAGAAACGGAAGTGGTTGTTCATTTATTTTTATATTCCTTACTTCTCTAAAGCCATCCAGGTAAGACCCACTCTCACTGTAACCTCCCTGACTTCATACACAGCCATTCAGAGATGCACAGGAGTGCCATAATCATGTCAATAGCATAGTAACTTTTAAACCTGGCAACTGTACAAATGTCAGCATTAGATGGGATTTTCAAAGGTTCTTAGGTAATTAAGCAATCTTATAATTCTGAAAGAGCCCACTGAAAATGCAAGGCACTGTCAGCTGCTTTACTGCTGACCGCCTGAGCAGAAACATCCAGTCAATGCATCAATTCAGCAACTCCAAATTTCCTATTACAAAGACAAACATACCTAAACTCTACCTTACAATTCTTTTATCCTAGACACTAATATAGTTAACATTATTTATGTATTTATTTTAGCAATTCTTCTGTGAGGTACGGAAACGCTGACATCTCCATTTCACATGCCATGTCAATCCAGGCAGAGCAGGATACGAGAGCTGTATGTTAGCCCTCAGTAACATAACTATACAGCCGTAGCTTGTGAATAAAAAAATATCTGCAACTTGTCCAGAACTTGAAAGTGTCATTTCAGCTTATGTTCTTTTTTAACAGCAAAATAAGCACCAATTGTGTTATTCACAGAGGGAGGATCCTCCATTTTTTAATTTAAATGAAGCTATTATAGTTTTTGACCTCCCACAACACAACATGCAGACTGAGGGAAACTTGCTTCAGAGTCACCGTTTGTTGAACATAATGTGAAGCCTCACAAACAGCCATTGAAAAAAACTACTTACACACAAGAAAGACCCAGAAAAAAAGTAATTGGGGGGTACAGAACAAACCCTACTTTCCTTATATCAAAGTAACAGGAAGCTGCTCCAGCATTATAAATGTAAGATATCCACATGTACAACACAGTATAAATGTTAGAGGAACACAGCATACATTCACCAGCAAGAAAGTCTTATCCAAACAAACACTTTCTGCTGCCTTAGTCAAAAAGATAACTTTTTGTCATGCTAAAAAAGTCCAGCCTTAAAAACATGTTAATTCCAGAAGGAAAATGTCCCTTCTTGCCTTATCTTCAATCAGTTTTAAATAGTTAATGCAGATATATACAATCTGGAAACTTGCATCAAAGCAATCCTCTACAAATCTAAAAATTCATTAATAAAGCAGGCAAAACTGAAAAGCATTGAACAAGTGGCTCTCCTTACCTTCAGCACAGCAATGAATGGCACAAAATTAGCCCTCTGAAGACCATTTTTATAGAGATCTGAAAGAAAGGAAATCAGTACCATTTTGCTACTTAGTCTTAATAATGTTGGCTTGTCTTCAAGTCTAGCAAATAAAACTCAATGTTGCTAGAGGCAGTAGGAGGAACAAAAGGCAGAAAAAGAGCTAAAATCCATTTCTCTTCTTTTGCTGTATGAAAATTCAATACCATCCTAAGGAAGAAAGGGTCATCCTGAGGAATTGTGAAAATGGCAGGGCACAAAAAATTACTTAGATCTCTAAAGACATATAACTAATTCTAGCAAAAGAAATTAGAGCAGCATCTGTTTTAAAGTAAGGGTAAAAAAAATATTTGTAATACTGGGTATACATTGGTATAGATTGTAAGGCCAAACTATGCCACTGCTAAACCCAAGTATTTGGCAGTGGACAAAAAACCCACATAAACTGAAAATACACAATCTGTCTTTACTAAGTTAGCATCGTTCTTGTTTTATGTACCGTGGTACACTTTCTCTTCTAGCAATTCTGCCAGGTACAGCCATTCTTCAAAACAAGAAAAAAGCATCACCCCTAAGGTCAAAAAACTGAAAATTAAATTAATATATAAACTTAGGCAAAGTTGCTAAAAAACAACTGAATGAAGAAAATGTATGTTACGTAACAAAATGCAGATCTGCATCATCAAACAAAATACAAATTAACAAAAACTGCAAAGCAGCATTTTTCATCTTACTTATCTCTATATATTTATACAATATAAACTTTTCTTCCCTGGAAATTATCCAACTCCCCAACAAGTTCATAACAGAGTTACTTCTTTGAAAACACAATCGCTTAAAACACAATCACTTAAAACTGTATGATGATCTGCTCTGTTTCATTAATATTTGGAAGCCTTATAGAAAGGCAGCTTAGCAGCTATATCTGACAGAAGGAGTGAACAAGAGAATACCGACAGCTGGCAGAGATATCACCAAAATTCCACACAAAGCATACGCCAGGTTATGATTGTCCTTTATATTCCCCAAAAGACCTGAAGGCTACAGCTTCACTAAAGCTTTTATGATTTACCAGCACCTCAAGATGGACAGAAGATGCTGCATCCATGAGACACCAACAGGGCATGGAATGGCTTTCACAAAACTGGATATGTACACGGAAACATTTAGAAAAATTATCAGTAAATTCCATTACCCTAATTACTAACAAAGTTCTAGGAAGCCATGTATCATGCTCATTCCCAACTCAGCAAATCAGGATGGACATACATTTGTTAAAATATATAGGAATCAATTGTGTATTTACAAGGGAAAATTAGTGAACATGTAACAGTAGTGTAAGACAGCTACCCATGTTAGTTCTTCTAGCTAATAGGGCTTAAGCTTTGTATCATGTCTCTGTTTCATGAGGATCAGAAAAATAAACAGTAATTTTGGTGGAGAAATGAAGCCAGGACTCCACAAATACAATCTCAGTGTTTCCCCTGACATTCCCTTGGGGCAGGATTTCAACACAGTTACATGTATCACCAGTGGTCAGCAGATGGGCACATCTGCTCTCTAATGAAAAAGCCACTTTTCCACTTTGTATCCACAAGAAACAAATCTCTCCATTCAGTCTTAAACCTTGGTGTGGCATATTACACTGACCCAACTCCCTTTCCTGCAGGGGGATGTCAGACACACCATAAGCATTCCCAGATAGTGACCAAAGAAGAGAGAGGCATCAGCCAACACCTGGACTGTAACACAGCTCAACTTTGGAAATGCTGTTCTTGACATTCTCTGGGGTACTTAATACAGGTGTATGTATTTCAGGTTGATATGACAGTGACATAATATATATGAAAAACATCCATACAACAATAAAGGTCACAAAATGACATCTTGATTTAAATCATTGGCTACAATCCTGAAGTTACAATTAAAAATTCTCCTGAACTTTGAAGAGCAGTGCTTCAAAAAACCCAAGGTTGGCTCTCAAGTGAGTAAAGCACCAACACTCAGTCTATCTGTAGTCAACACAACTACAGTAGTTACAATTTCATCTTGTTTGTGCAAAAAAGGAAAATAAGCCAATGGGAAATTATTTTCTCCCCTAATAAAAATATTTGGGTGGGTGTTCCAGGTTGTAGGGTTTTTTTATTTTTTTGCGAAGATAAAGTTCATTGTAGAATTACCCATCATTAGTAACTGTCTCTTACTCAATTAATTTGGATAGGAAAATTAATGGTTGTTACAGTTAACAATTAAGGTAACTCTTCAGTATTTGAAATTGATCAATCTGAAATGTCATAAAAGTTTATGCATATGCCAACTGCTAATGATATACAGTACATACATTCTTCTCCTCTACAAAAACTGAGAGTTACTGCATGGTTAAAACCCATACAGATTTGGCGACTTCGTAGAAGGATCTACTTAGATAGTCACTAGAAGTGACTAGTCACTGTAAAAAAAGATAGAAATGGAAACAACTCTCCACTTAATTCCCTAAAACCAGGTTGTAAGAATGCAAGAATGGCATCCTGGTAAGTGGCTCTCCTTCAAGCTGGTGGACCACATCTGCAAGTTTCTGAGTTAGAAACTGGGAAGGAATGTGATGTCATTTCCCTTCTTTTGCAGGATCTGATCTTTTCCTATCCTTAAACACATTCAAAACAGGAAATATTTTACCACTCCTCAACTGCCCTGTGCCCAAACAGCCTCTCACTGGTTTGGACAGAGTAGGGGAGATGAGAAAACACAGAAGGCTTTGCGAGTGGTGGAGGAAGGAACACTCTGAGTTTGAGATAAAGGAGGCATGAGATTAACTGAAAAACCTTTCCTCTTTAAGTAAAGAAATAGCAGGGGACAAACTGGGCTATCTCTGATTCTTGCTGTCTAGAGAGTCCATTAGTATTAAATACTGTAAGATATAAATACTACTGTTCTGTAAAATACTGAGATTGATTGGATTTGGGTAATATTAGCAGAATGTTTGTTTTTACCTTCTGGCGGCCTGTTAGATGTTGCCACAACGACAACCCCATTTTGGAAGAGATTTTCAAAAAGCTGCTTCAGAATCATGGCATCAGCAATGTCAGTGACCTGAGGAGACAACACATTTGTTTTATCTTGCTTTCAGCTTCTGCTGCAATAGATCTGCAAGTGGCTTTGTAGCTAGGAAAATGCTTGTTAGTGAAAGCCATGGAAAAAAAATCTAATTATTGCTTGGTGAGAAAAAAATAAAAGGGATAATTAATAAGCAGTGAATGTACCAGTCTTTCAAAACTTGCCCACTCTTTATTGCGGAACTCCACCATTTCTTTACCAATTGCTAAATGATTCCATGTTAACTTCTATTATAAAACTACAGGTGGGAGACACAGAAAACAGACCTAAACATTTAAGAGCCTGCTTAATTAGGAACAACATGAAAAAAACCCCAGAAGATAAAACGAGATATACACCGGCTGTTTTACATTTCTATTACCTTTGAGGCAAAGGTTTGCAGAGGTGAATTTAAAATGGTCATGGGACTTCAGAAATAAAGACAAGTAGCCAACTATACATAATCAGCTGCTGTTGAAAATAGAATGATATGACATAGATACTATTGTGTGATTGTTGCAAAAAACAATTCAACAGATGGCCCATCACAAAAATAAGCAATTTCATTGTTCTTTTTAAGTGCCTTCTATTACTGTCCATGAATAATCAAAAGGCAGGCAGTCACTTCCAGCACAGTCAGCCTCTTCTAACCTTCAGGCACAAAACACAAATGAAAAAATAAAATGGGTAGGACAAATGATACTGGGTAAGGAAGGGGTAAGGAAGAAAAAATGCCTAAAAGATAAGGCATTAAGTAAAATTTCTTTAAGTATCTTAATTTTAGGTTAACAAATTTGCTTTCTAGTACCAAAAAATAAAAGGATACAGGAACAATGCTATAAAAAAAAGTAAAGGTTTTCTGAAAAAACAGCAATTCATATTTTACAGGAGTTCACCATCTTAATACATAAACCACCTTTATGATCATTACCCTTGAATTTCCTGCAGTCCCTGTGGTTATTATAAAGAGACTTGTTGCATTTTGGCTGGCCAAAACAGACCCCAGTTCTGAGGAAATAAACCAGTGGTGGCATCCTGGGAGTTATGACACAAGAGATTGACAGATTTCTTTGTTTTCACCACCTTAGATGTGTATGCTGTGATGGCAACACATGTGCAGAAAGATTTTACCCAGCATAATGTTCTCTTCTACTCCACACCCCTCCATCCCGCATCATTCTCCCACTTCTAAATGAGTTTTCTGGGCAGGAAAAAAAAAAAAAAAAAGGGAATTCTACAGTGGAGACTTAGGTAAAAGACTTAGGTTACATTTCTGGCAGCTATTTTGAAGCAATAATGTTCTGAATGAACGATATATAAACACTAGTTTTCTTCTTCCAAAGTTTTTTTCCATTTTTTTCTACAAATGCTTTAATAGGGATTTTTTTTTTCCTTTTTAAAAAGCAAACTTTTACACAATCTGTAACACATGCCTCAGATTTGCATATCTCTGCTCCCTAAGAGCTAATATTAGAAAGAATAATAATTCACTATTGTACCATATGTTGCACTTATCAATAATTTATTTCTTCTACTAAAATTTAGGAACTTCTCCCATTGCAAAAAAAACAGGAGTCACAAAGAATCGCTATAGATGTGCATCTTAGGGGTAACTGAATTTCTTACACCACAAAGCACACCTAAAAGCCAAGTTTTAAAATTCTATTATAGAAGTAATTTGGTTACAAACCTTTTTATTTAATAGTACTACAAAGCACGCTACCCTTAGTAAACAGGGAATGAAAGAGTATTAATGCTCACATAAAACAAAACAATAACATTCTCTTATTAATGAGAACTGTTATTTGATGCAGAACTCTGAGCTCCATTACAAAAAAAAGAAAAACACAAAACAAAACAAAAATAACACAGAAAACCCTCTTGAAAGTTCTGTCAAAAAAAGCAAGAGCCATTTTGAGGACCAGGATTCAAATATGAGCTCTTTTTATCTAATACACTTTGGGAAAGAAAAAATTTCTACAAGGTAAAGGAGGTAGAAGACAGTAACTAAAGGATTGTAACTTCTCATGTTTTTAACGGTATCCAACGTTTGTTGCAACTGATAATAAAAGCAAAGTCTACCAATTACCAATAAGGAGAGCCTGCTAGGGGAGAGAATGGAGAAAATTCATTAGCATTTAAGAGAAGAAAGAAAAAAAAAAAAAAGACACTAGAGTAATAGTTAATTACATGTGTAAGTGCCTGAGACTCAGTCAGTCACTGATTGGTACAGTTCCATGCAATGAATGACAAACATAAGCATGTATTATCAGCAATTATTATTAGCACAAAAATAAGAGCCTAATTTTTATTAGAGGCTTTTAATAGAATGCAGGTTAGTAAAAACTCACTAAAATTGTTAGTTCACTTTTGTAGTCCAAATGGTACCATTGGTACCTTAAGGCTAACTCTGCATGATGGCTCAGCTCCCCGAGAAGGAGGGACTCTTGTGTCATTATCAACACTAACATAGGTTACAAAAAATTAGAGCCAAAATTAGAGCTTCTAATTACCTGTGTGTAGTTTTTTGGTCACTGCTAGCCACCCCTGTGTTCTGAAATATCATAATTACAAATGGCTTAATTTTAGGGTTTTTCTTCAAAATGAAAACGTTTTTAGTGGCTTAAGACTTTTGTGATCAAAAAAAGACTTTAATATTTCTAGTAAACTTGTATGACAAAGACCAGTAAGGCATAACAATGCTTTAATAACCTGACAGCCTGCGGCTCAGGCAACTGCTGACAAAATCCTGCATCAAAATGGACAAACACAGAAGCAGAGTGCCATCGCTGAGGTCCTCGTCATCACACACTATTTGCACAAAAGAACTTTTTTTTTAAAAAAAAAAATTTTAATACAACAATACTTTGGAACACAGAAAATTACTTTTAAAAGAAGTACTGAAATATTTTTCTAGATCAATTAGTCAATTCTCCACTTGTTTAATAGTTCTCTGGGCTTTGCAGAAAGATTCACTTCGAAATACTTGTTTTGCTTTAGCCCACTGTCAATGAGGAAAGTGCAACCTCAGCAATGCTTTTGTCTTCTGAAGTTCTGCATTTGGTTTCCTCTGCAAAATGGGCATTAACAATATGTTTTGCTGTCCCTGTTTAAAATATCACTCATCCATGTTTCTGTTCTTAAGATGAACAAATAAATAATTTCAACTTATTCTCCTTTTTTTTGTTCAGCAGGCATCTGAAAGCAACTTGAAGTGTTTAAAGCAAATCTCAATTGTGTGCCTCCACACACAATTATTTTGCCAAAACAACTTCACTTTTCATCTGTCAAAACAGAAACTTGCTTTGTCCACAAGTCAGAGGAGTGTATGTTCTAAGCCTGCAGCTCTTTCCAGTTTCATTTTAATCTAGCAACTCTTTAAATACGAGTAAATCAGACTGTAGGGAAATAAAGCCATGGATTTCCACGGCAGAAATGAGCTGCAAACCTCCCAAATTAAATATGGCTCCTTATTAATAATGTTACTTGTGTCACCATATGAGCTCCCCTTCCAGTCACTGCACTAATTTATGATTTTTTAAATAGAGGGTTTCTTATCCCAAATTCAGTGCCTTTTTCAAAATTTCAGAAAGCTGGAACTCCTCTTAAACAGGCAAAACCTGTGTAGAGTTCCACATTACAGAAAATCAGGCAAGAAATCCAGTCATTCAGAAATCTGTAAATTTAGAAAATTAGTATACCCAAATCAAGTAGATTTTAAAAATTCACTTAGTAATGTATTTTAAAGTATAGTTCTTGTATTAATTTCCCAACTGTGACAGTTCAACAGAACAGGTGATTTTTACAATTGAAGTCATTGGTGTACCTCAAGCAAGTCAGCAGGGGGAGTAGGCAATCAACTTGGGAACAAAAAATACCAGAGTCTCTCCCTTTAAAATGTGGAAACATGACAGACAGTCTGTAAACAACTCAATACTGCAACATGAAAGCAGTGAGCAGAAAAGCAGGTACTTACACTAATACACGGTACAGCCATTTTCTACCATTTGAGCATTAAACCCATCCTGGTTAACACTTCCCTCTCCAAACCTTCCCATTTCTTCACAGTGTCAGTACAATTGTCTCTCTATCTAGATTTTACACACAGGTTTTGGAAGCCCAGCATAACCTTATTCATTGGACAGAGCACAAATTAAATGATCAAACAGCAGCAATTGCCATGACCCCACACATTCTGAAACCACGGATCAAAGGACCACCTCTGCCTGAAAAATGCAAGAGAAATTTAAAACAAGAACAACTGTTACTTGACCAAAATTCCCTTCAAGGGAGCCGACCATAGAACAGTTATTTCCTCAAAGGTGCCAGTTTGCAAAACAATAGCAAGGAGATATAAACTGCGCCATTCATTTCAGAAATGTATTAATTTAACACCATAACAGACAATTTACAGTGAATAGATTATTTTACTGTTGGTAATTTGAGAACTAACATAGATCTGTCCTTACCTTGCTCTGCATTTTCTCTCCGAATTGAAAAAAAAAAACACAGCTGGTTAAAGCTGCCAATACCTCTAGATTTTTATTTAACATTTTTATAAAGAATTTTACATTTAAGTTTGTGACATGCCCTTAATATTCACAAGCTGTGTAAAACAAATGAAATAATCAAGTTAGCTTGGGCAAAGACCATTTTATACACTTATTTTTAATTTTCACGTTTAATTCAGTAGAAGTTTCTTAAAATCCTTAATCACATTGAGAGTGTTTGTTGCATTACATGAACTACAAAAGCAAAGATCAGTTGCAAGCAAGCATCAGGTGGCACTGTACAGACTCAGTACAGGATGGTCCCTGCCCTGAAGTATTCCTGAGCCTTTAGACAAACTCTAATACCTTCTTGTATGATCAGTGAGCAGACTGGCAAACAAAAGCACTGTAAGGGGACTTATGCTGCTAACTTGCATCTTGACTACTGTGGAAAAAAAAACCCCAAACCCCACCATCTTCAAAACTGTAAAGTGACTTCTAGTCTTTAACTTCTACAGGTCACTACTGGCCTGTGATTCAAATACTATATTAGCAGTAACAAGTATCATATTTTAAGATCAAAAGTAATTTTATGAAGTTTCCCTTGAAGTGAAGGAGTAATCTCAGACTTCTTACCTGAAACTCATCAAAACACAGGAGAGCAGCCTCTTTGCTTATTTCCTCTGCCACAGGTGCAATTGGGTCATACGATTTGGCCATAAATCCTGCTGTTCTCTTTGGTAAGTTCTGCTTAAGGCGATGTATTCCTTAGATGATAAAACAGAAAAGAACAAATATTTCTTATTTCTTTTTCTAAGATGGGAAGAGCAAAATTATTTAGCTAACAAATAAAAGGTATACTCGTTCAGTAAAAATAAGAAAGCTTCCAACTTAATCCAGTTTCAAGAGGGTAAAACACTTTTCAACCACATCCACACAACAGTTAAAAGCTCACAGATTGTGTGATTCTTTTATATTTTATTTAGAAAGACATAAAACCAATGTCAAAAACATCTTGAATGCTATGCACCTATACTTCATCTTCTATAAACTGATACAAATTGCAGTTTTATCTTTCTTTGAAGGTATTCTTAGAATGCATCTGGCAAAAAGAAGGCAGACATAGCAACACAGTTATACTTCAACATGTGAAAATGATGATAATGGCACAAGGTAAGATTATTAAATCCATACTTTACTGTCTCATGGATTGTACTGCATCTGACTGTAAATAAAGATTCAGAAAAAAAAAAGGTCCTGCAGAAGGAAGCTACCTTTGTTAAGATTTAGCACAAATGAAAAGAAATGGAAACAGAAAATCTCAAGTGACCCAGCAGTGATAGAAAAATGGGCACTAAAAAGTGGCTCGAGTTATTTACACGAGTCAAAGGTTCCCAAGAAAAATGCAGCTGTCACAACACTAGTAAAATAAAGCAATAGTTCACAATTTGAGAGTATAAGGTCACAGAATTTAGAAGCAGAAGCAAGTTTTAAAATACCTAAAACAGCATCCCTGTCAAAACAAAATCCCTTATTCAGCTGATCAGAAAATTTCCTGAAACTTAGGATGATTCTTTCTGTCACTTTTCCCCTCTAAATTACTGACAGTTTTACTAATTAGTCAACCAGAATAGTTCCCATTCTCCTTGGCATTTATATTTGAATTAGTTATTGCTTATTCAAAATATAGGTTGACTTTAACTTTTACATTTTCAGTTTTGGCATTGCCTTCTTCAGATTTCAGGTAAGCTAATGGGTACCTGGAAAACATTTAGTTAAGGATTTCATTCTAACCAACACATTTGACTTATATATATTTTTCTTACAGAAGAGATACTTGAGAAATAATATGCAATTAATATCTATGCTGGTATGATAAACAATGCTAAAATGCTTTAACTTTTCTCCTATTTTTTACTTTTCTTTATGCTAAAATATATAAATAAAATTACAGTGATTAATATGAATATGAGATAGACTTTTTAATAGATACTGTGTTTTATAAAATTCTTGTCAATACCTGTGTCTGCACTTACTCTGGTGTACATCCAACATGAAGCCATGAAAATGGACTCTCTTTTTCCTTTCTACTTCTAAGTGAGAATAGAACATGTCCATCAGCATTGTCTTTCCTGTGCCTTCAAATAAGAGCAATAAAAAACATTCAACAGGTAGTTAATTTAAGAGCAATATGTACTGATTACAGTAATGATTGTTTGTTAGCTTGGCCCTAATGAAATAATAATTTTCCACAGGGTAAGTACAAGACCAGACTGCTGTGAGGAATTTTCTGTTCAAAAACTTGGAACAACTACATTTTTATTTTTCTGTTTTAAAATACAGAGATGGCCCAAAGGCTCCACAAATTACTCCCCATACATCCATAAAACATGTTAGTATTTCATGTGGAAAGCAAGAATGTTTTCATGCTGTACTGTTGCAATTAGAATACATGAATTCTCAAATTCACAATTACTTCCCAAATTCTTAAATTGCATTCCTAAATATTAGTGAATGGGTAACGCTGAAAACAACTGCACATAGTAATGTGGACCAATCAAACAGCTTCCAGCATTCAGAGTAAAATTATATTAAATAACATCATAATGTTACATCCTGTAAAATTCATTAAACCAATAAAGCTATATAAACATTAAGCTTTTAGATGCTTCAGAATTTAAATAGACATGAATTTAGAAGAAATTCCATTGGATGCAAATGAAACTTACCAACATCTCCATAGACATAGAGACCTTTTGGGGGTTTGGTTTTAGCGAAGAGCTGCAAGTCAAGACAAAAAAAGTAAGTACAGATATGGGATAAAATAAAAGCAAGCACATGGCTGTGATGAAGTAAGAAAGTAGCTACACTTAACCACAACAGCAGCACTAGGTAGTGAAGTGTAACTTTGACTAAATCATTAGCTCAGAATTCCTAGGTAAGGTTACCACTGTGCAAATTCTGTATAAGAAGCAAAACACACATACAGGGCTTTGGATTTGGGGTTTTAGGGTTTTTTTACATCATTGTGAAAACATCCCCAGCCCTAGCACGTGTGCCTTTTTATCAGAACACATAAAATGTTTCAATGTTTCCAAATCCACCATCATCAAAACAAATCCTTTCCCTCATTAAGCCATTTGAGAAAACAGTCCTAGGAAAAAAGGATATAAAGTTAACCAGTATTGTACTATTCATAGATATATGCACTAAATACCTAATAGAGCAGATCTGCTAAAGAGTTAAACTATTAGGACTTAGAAAATCAGTACTGCAAAGCCCATGAACATTGTATTTCTCTCAGCTTCAAATATTAAAAGCAAAACCATCCCTGGTTTAAACATGATTAAGATCAATGGAGTCACAGTAAAAATATGTATCTATATACACATGCATATGTCTGTGTATGTATAAATATATAAACATTTAAAAATATTTATTAACCATTTCTTCAAGTGAGTTCCTTTCTGGAATGAATACTGCTCAAAATTTTAAAATTTCTTTATATTAGTCAGGACATATATTATGACCCCAGATATCTATTTTACTCAAGTATATATTTTTATGGGAAAAATTCCAGTAATGCTAAGACTTTCAATTTGAAATAGTCCTCTTTCCCTTTCCCCCAGTACTGTGCACAGCCACTTCCAAGTATAATTCAAAAAAGAAGCAGTTTCTAAAACACTGGAGATCTTAACAAAATTCAATCAAATCCATGAAACTAAACTGACATCCACAAAAAACACTACAGAAGAGTATTCACTTATTTTAAAGTGCTTCACTTTCAGAGCTCTATGGGCTGAGCTAACACAGACAAAAATTAAAATTGCAACTCTGTGGTCTCATTTGGAGCTGGGTAATTGCTAAACAACTTGAATCTAAAGCACTTTTTCAAAATACAGTGCCATGTTAAAGAAATAGAGGAGTCAGTACAAAACACTAATTAAATAAGAAAGAAAATGCATGACCAAAAAGTGGAAGGGTAATATCTCGGGTCTATAGTACCAGCTCACTCAGAAAATATGCAAGCATGGCTCTTACACAAGAGCCCCTTTTAGATTTAATTTAGATCTGCATTAATAAGGTAATCAAAAATTTGTATCATCAATCTCCGGCTGGAAAGGGTTTCAGATGTTTGGAAACTATTCTATTAATTGACAGGACTACAACTATTTGCTAGTACTTTGAAAGCATTGTAAGATAATTTATTGTTGAATATTTTTCAGTGTGTACTTTTTAAGAGCTTGTGCTCAATAAAACTACTGATGCTCAAAGTTACAGGAGAAATGGAGAAACAGACAAAAACCCAAATGAGACATTTACAAAAAATTTCTTTGGGTTTAGTTTTAGATTACCAACAATCATTTCAACAATATAAAAGACTATCACATTCAATTTATTATACAGGAGGGCTGTATTAACATGATTTGCAGTTTCACAAGAAGTGACACAAAGTCAGAAAAACAAGTCAATGTGTAGAGTACAGTTTTACCTGTTTTTCCAAAGATTATACAACCAGAACAAATAATAATGGCTACATTTTTATACCAATATTTTCATTGTAAAGCTTTTATTAATTACATTTAACTACCTTAATATTTGTCTTTTTAGGCATATTTATTTCCAGATAACATGTTACAGAAAAAGAACTAAAGGAAAAATATATAATGGCTTGACTAAAGGAAAAAAATATAACGGCTTGGGCTTCATAAAAGTTGGTTTAAAAAATGAAATTAGTTTCCCTTTGAAGACAGCAATTTTTGTGTGATATCTGATTGCTAAAAAGGATGGATACTGTAGCAAATCCAAACACATTTGCTGAAGCTGATCATCCCTAAAAACAAATCACGTGTCAGAAAACTTCTTGTCCTCCTTCAGCAATTAAAGACGTGTGTAGGAAATATTTTACATATACTTCTAAACATCACACTATTGACAGCTTTAGTATAACGACTTCTTCATTCCTGTCAGACATTGTATAAGAATTGTCTAAGAATTTGTTTTTATATCCTTTGGTTGTTTTGATTTGTTTTTTTTCTTAACATACATTCTATTTCAAAAAAGTAAAACTTTATCAGTGGATTTTTCTTAATACTGAAAACTCAGACATCCTACCTCAAGCTATTTTGCATGATCATAAAATGGCTTTTTTTTTTTGTTTTGTTTTTGTTTTAATTATTCTAATACATCTTCTGAAGTCTGGAAGTTGTCTAAGAAAAAGGGAAACTTCCACTGGGATTGCATATAAAATCCCATCAACGCTCCTGATGCAATTTAAATCACAGCAAGCAGTCAGTCAATGGTTTGTGGGGGGAAAGAAAGCAGAAGACTGATCTTGGTTCTGTGCAAACATACACTCTGCAAGAAGGAGGGGGGAGATCTAATGCAGAAGATCCTCCAGTCACCCTAAAATAAGGACAGTCTACTTCAGGCGTGAAAGGGAGAAAAGTAGGAAATGTAGGAAGACAAACTAAATTAATGACTTCTCTTTGCTCATTTCTGTATCATCCTCAGGTACATGTGGGGTCTCAGCACAACAATGTTAAATTTGTTGACAATATGTTTTCTCTGGCAACAATGGTAAGATTTAAGGATGTTAAAGTTAGTATTTCAAGGTACTAACCCAAAGATACTAAGTGATACACAAAATTTGAGTTTGAATGGGAGAATATCTTTAGTAACATGCAATGTCTTCCCACTTTCTCTCCTGCTCAGACACCAGACATAAGCCACTAATTTCTGGGGAGTATTTACACCCTGTTTGGAAAAACTTTTAAGTGCAAATACATGTCAATACTAAGATGGTTAATTAAAATATGCAAAATTCAAGAGACAAGTCTCCCAGCAGTAGATTTTTTTTTAAATGCTAACAAAACTGCCTCTTTCTCCCACTCTTTCAGCCCTCCTTTTTGGCTGCTGCTGTAGCTGAAGACATTTTCAAGGTCGTGAATGGTGTTTACTATTGTTCATACCTCTTTTCAAAACGTGACCTCACTTATAATTGAGCTTATTTCAAGTCATTAGTACAGCAACTCAACAACTCTTAAGATGTCCCAATTGGTATTATTTTGAAAAGCTGGAGATCTGAAATGTCTATGCAAACTCTTATGGCCTTGAACTTCAATTCAGAGGATCTCAAAAATATCTCAACACATAAGGCCACGCTTTCACCAAGCTGAAGATTGAAGTCTTTGTTCAAATTTGACGAGTAATTTTGAAAAACAGAAGCCTGCTTGGTTGGCAGCAAAACTAATTGTTTTTCCCCTGAGACTCATTCTAAGCTGATGCCCCAAAAAACCTACATCATAACAAAATACTGGTTTATTACCATGAAGAAAATGGCTAATGTCTGCTGTGTCTGTGTCTATGTGTGCTCCAGACCACTCATTTCAGAAAGGTTTGGTCTGTGAGGTAACACAAGTGTTCTGGATGAAAAAACCTGAAGGGCTCTATTGTATCTGATATAAATATTTGCTCCCTAACCCTACTTTTACCATATTTTACTGAATAAAACCATTTAGAGAAAAAGTGACAAAGGAAGAACAAAGCTAAAACCAAAGCAGACCATTCTTGTAAAGGTTCAGAAGTGCAAGAAGTTTCTATTTCTGGAATAGTTTCTGCTATTTTGGAAGAGGCCTCTGCAATTCTATCACAGAAGAAATAAGGCAATAAAATAAGGAATATCAGACTACAGAAGAGGCTGGTAGAGAGAGGCTTCTCTTCCACTGTCCTTTTTTCTTCACCACAACCTTTCAACCACAGTCTCTTCAATGACAGACCCAGGAAAAATGAGCACACTTGAAATGCCAAGCACCACTATTTTTTTTTTTTTTTAAAGCTNTTTTGTAAGGTTCAGAAGTGCAAGAAGTTTCTATTTCTGGAATAGTTTCTGCTATTTTGGAAGAGGCCTCTGCAATTCTATCACAGAAGAAATAAGGCAATAAAATAAGGAATATCAGACTACAGAAGAGGCTGGTAGAGAGAGGCTTCTCTTCCACTGTCCTTTTTTCTTCACCACAACCTTTCAACCACAGTCTCTTCAATGACAGACCCAGGAAAAATGAGCACACTTGAAATGCCAAGCACCACTATTTTTTTTTTTTTTAAAGCTGCCAGTAGATTAATTTCTTCTCCACACAGGAGATTTCATACTAAAAGTGGGCTATTCGAGTTGCTAGAAACCTCCTGAAAAAGCAAGAAGTCAACCTACAAAATACAAAGTATAACTGATGTAGTGTTTAATTTTTTCAAAATATATCCTTAATTAATTTAAAATACATCAATTTGTTGCATTTACATCTATTAAAACTCACTGAGTACAAAACAGAAAGGAAATCCAATGGTTTCATCACAAAAACATGACAGTATTCAAAGTTACAAAGTACCTGGCCTCCATGAGAGGAGAATGCCAACGAGCTATTCACAAACACAGGATTTACCTGTACCATTAGTATTTCCTAGAGAAGCCTTCTAGTGGCCATATCAATGAATTCCATCCATAAACCTACACAAACCCTATTCAACCCAGGCCAGCTCCAGACAGCAGTACTCAGCACCAGCTCTTCTTGGCATGAAAAGTTTAGCTGTCTCTAACTGAACCAAGTCTGCAGCAGCATCACTACACTGAAAGTCTATAACAGAAAATCAAGTATTTTCCTGACTTAGGAA
>VXBB01015319.1:68207-87077 GCA_013399915.1 Illadopsis cleaveri
TGTCTGCTGTGTCTGTGTCTATGTGTGCTCCAGACCACTCATTTCAGAAAGGTTTGGTCTGTGAGGTAACACAAGTGTTCTGGCTGAAAAAACCTGAAGGGCTCTATTGTATCTGATATAAATATTTGCTCCCTAACCCTACTTTTACCATATTTTACTGAATAAAACCATTTAGAGAAAAAGTGACAAAGGAAGAACAAAGCTAAAACCAAAGCAGACCATTCTTGTAAAGGTTCAGAAGTGCAAGAAGTTTCTATTTCTGGAATAGTTTCTGCTATTTTGGAAGAGGCCTCTGCAATTCTATCACAGAAGAAATAAGGCAATAAAATAAGGAATATCAGACTACAGAAGAGGCTGGTAGAGAGAGGCTTCTCTTCCCCTGCCCTTTTTTCTTCACCACAACCTTTNTATTTTTTTTTTTTTTTAAAGCTGCCAGTAGATTAATTTCTTCTCCACACAGGAGATTTCATACTAAAAGTGGGCTATTCGAGTTGCTAGAAACCTCCTGAAAAAGCAAGAAGTCAACCTACAAAATACAAAGTATAACTGATGTAGTGTTTAATTTTTTCAAAATATATCCTTAATTAATTTAAAATACATCAATTTGTTGCATTTACATCTATTAAAACTCACTGAGTACAAAACAGAAANGTAGATTAATTTCTTCTCCACACAGGAGATTTCATACTAAAAGTGGGCTATTCGAGTTGCTAGAAACCTCCTGAAAAAGCAAGAAGTCAACCTACAAAATACAAAGTATAACTGATGTAGTGTTTAATTTTTTCAAAATATATCCTTAATTAATTTAAAATACATCAATTTGTTGCATTTACATCTATTAAAACTCACTGAGTACAAAACAGAAAGGAAATCCAATGGTTTCATCACAAAAACATGACAGTATTCAAAGTTACAAAGTATCTGGCCTCCATGAGAGGAGAATGCCAACGAGCTATTCACAAACACAGGATTTACCTGTACCATTAGTATTTCCTAGAGAAGCCTTCTAGTGGCCATATCAATGAATTCCATCCATAAACCTACACAAACCCTATTCAACCCAGGCCAGCTCCAGACAGCAGTACTCAGCACCAGCTCTTCTTGGCATGAAAAGTTTAGCTGTCTCTAACTGAACCAAGTCTGCAGCAGCATCACTACACTGAAAGTCTATAACAGAAAATCAAGTATTTTCCTGACTTAGGAACCTCCTCAACAGATGCAAACATATGCTAAGCATATGATTTTACCAACTACCTAGTCACATTTGAGAATTATTCTGAGGAAACCTTCATTAAGATGTTGACTACAACTTTGCTGAAGCAAAACCTGCCTGCAGAAGAATTTAAACTATTATCTGTTTGGCTTCATTTTATCTCATAAGGAGCTCTGTTTGAACTGGCAAATTGCTTCCTCAAAGATAGCAGAAGGGGAACAAAGCTGTTGTGACTTCCTCTCCCTGAGTCACGATTTCATTTAATTACACCAGCAAGCAGACTTTGACAGATTTCTGCAGAAACCACTGCTCTTCTCCTTTTCTGGTGCTTTGATGTATAGCACAGCACTGTAGTGCTCAACCTGGTTACCAATCTTAAGATTTCCATAGAAATATCAAACTCTAGAAGAAAAACCTCAAACTGCAACAACACTTAACCCTGTAGCAAGTAGTTCTTCAGCTGCTTCTCACTGACTCATTAGTTTCATCAGTGAGCCATGCAACAATTTTTAAAAGTTGGTTTAAAATTAAAGCAATGTTAAATGAAGAAGTGGAATGCTTTAAAGGAAGTAGTGAAAAACACATTCTCAAGTAAAAAAATGTCAGACAGTCTCAAGTAAAGAAAGTGTCAGTCTGACGTTACTGCAGTTAGCTCTGTTACACAGGGGCATAGCAGCATCGTATTTCCTAAACAGAATAAGGTTGGTATTTGTTCTCTGCAGTACAAGCTTTCTTCCCTATTCACACTTCCCAACAAAGAATCAGTAAATAACAAACCCACACAATGCTTGATCTACAAAGCCATGACACCTGCTCTAACAATTCACAATGATTTGGGGCACTCCAGCTAACACAAGCCAGCTCTCAAAATTATTTTCCAGGGCAGTGCTTTTAGAACTTAATATCCAAATGTCCAAAACATCTTGCCAAGAAAAGATCAAAAGACACTAACGTACTGAAGGCAAATGCCTTCATCATGACATTTTCCCCTAAAAAATGAAAATTAATAAAAGTCAGGCATTTATGTGTGATGCCTATATAACTTAGATCAAAGTTACAAGGTGCGTATATAGCTTGAGTTATAAGATATCTATATAACTTGATATCAATATAAGCCAAATCATGACTTTTTATATATCTATATAACCTGATACCCATATAACCTGAATCATAGCTTTTTATACCTATATAACCTGATGTAAATAACTTTTTATACAATGTAATGGCTAGTATATGGTTAATTAGTTGCTTAATGCTGAATAGACCAAAAAAAGAAAAAAACTTGCCAGGTGGATAGTTTTAGAGACAGAAAAGTATAAAACTAATGAAAAATTGGCAAGTGCAAAGCCAATTAGCCACAAAAAGAATTTAGGTGGTTGAGACCACGCAGAACACCATAACTGTGCATGCTCTGAAGACAAAGCTTGAAAAGTTCAGCTGCGAAGAAGACCTTGGAAGCCTTCATCAAAGACCCCGATGACCCCCAAATTGAGGAGGCGCAAGCGCAGTGCAAAAGAACTCTCTAATAACCATGAGATCATACCATGTAAATTAGTTCCAGAGTGTATGTGATGATGTTGCAGTGACACAATGATACTAAGCAATACTTACTGTAGAAATAGACCACAGCACTCAACAAGGGTGGGTGAGTTAGGTGGAGGTATCCCCCTTTATCACCAGTGCTAAAATAAACAAATACCTGCTCTCTACACAACCGTCTATGGGGATTTATTTCCAGGCTATCTTTTGGGCATCGTGTCCAAAAAAAAATTTAAAAAACCAGGAGCAAACCTGATAATTGGCTCTCTTTTGAATGACTTCATTTACAGTCCAAGTACAGTAAGACAATTCTGAGATAGGCAAGTTAAAAGACTGTGAGACCAACACCACAGATTGAAAAGAAACAAAAAGAGACAAAAAAAAAGCCCATGACCCAATCCAACAGCCTTCCACATTCAGGATCCCCACAAGATACAGGACACTGGTCAGCAGCTTAAGATTCAACTAAAGAAGTAATTTAGCAAGCAGAATCCAGCTTGGTCTCCTTACACTTAAGCAAAGAAGGTTAGCATGCAGGCATGCTGTCACACTGCTCTGGATACCAAAGATAAGAAATAAGCATTTTGAAAAAAGGAAGTTTCTATTTTTCACTTGGTACTTGCACAAACTCAATCAGGAGACTGGTTTAGACCCAGGAGTTAGCCCACAAATCCATCAAGACAACACGAATCCACAGGCATACACACACACACAACATGAATAAGTGTTTTAAAATAAACATATAGTTTTCAGGCTATTTACGATTTTTGCACTGGTTGTATGCTTTCAATAATTTTAAGTAGATGAAAACCCTGAAGTAAAAAGGTAAGTAATGTGATGACCTGATCCCAGTGCCAGAGAAGGCAAAAATATACCCCAAAGCATTGTTTGGCTCCAATTCCCACATCAGAGTTAGAATCACTGAATGATTTGGACTGGCAGGGATATCAGGGGGTCACATGGCCAAACACTCTGTTTAAAGCTGATTTGAAGGGGACCCATAAGGATCATGGGGTCAACTGCTCCTAGACAGAACTTCCAAAGAAACATTTGTTGGCCTTTAGGAACAGTCTTGCCTTAGGATTTTGCTTCGTGTATTTGTGAGTTTTCTTCCAGAGTGCCTACTTTTGCTTCATGGAATTATTTCCCACTCATGTTTCTTCCTAATAAAAAGCTCCTTCCTAGGTGCTTAGTCTGCTTCCTTCCATCAGGAGGACATTTATGGCATTCCAGTCAAGCACATGACTAGCAAATACATGATCTCCAGCTACACATCTGGGTTTAAGGCATTCAGGGGATGTTGCAAGCAGACCAATAGCCAGGCTTGCATGCCAATGCTCTGCATCCTGCTACTCTTTGCCTATTTGAAAAAGCCCCATTTACAGGTGTAATACTTGTTCTCTACTTTTTCACACCTTAAAGCTAATACCCATCACAAGAGCTTTAGAATGGTTAACTTATTATTTGGTGCCAGAAGGACAGAGGACAGCATGCCATTTAAAGGCACTTGAGCCCTCTAGGCTTTGGCTCCCCCGATCTCATGCTACATCATTTAGTCTTGCCCTGCAAACGAAAGACACTATTTATGCCAGGTAAGAGAACAATCTGGTATGGCAGGTAACAAGTTCAATAGAGTGGCATATTTAGGTTTATGCCCATGAGATGAGTGTTGTGTAATGAATGCTTAGAAAGGCTGACATGGAGATTTCTTAGCAAGGACTGCAAAGGACATTTATTGACCATAAATGTTAAAGTCACTTTGGATGAAAAAAAAAAAACAAACCAAAAGTGGTGCAAGAGAAGAAGAGAAATCAAAAGAACACTCAGAGTCTAACTGGGGAAAACACTGACAGTTTCCCTCCTCCCCCCAGGGACAGGGAGGTCTCTCCAGTAGAGGCAGGGAAAGTGCAGATAAGAGCCATGAATATTTTGCCATGCTTTTTCCCCATGCACCATACTTTTATCATCAGACTTAGTCAAACACCCCACTCTTGTTACAAGTTTCCTCTGACCACAGCTTACAATTGTGCTGACTGGAATATGTTAATCAGGTGCAAATGAAGCACATTCACTGGGCATTCAACTTCTGTGCACGTCAATGACTGCCCAATATTTAGCACGGAATTAAATGTTTTATCTGCTTTGCTAGGTGCTACATTTGGTTTTCTGGGATATAAACTCAGATCTACAAAACAAGAGGCAAGGAAAGCTGAAAAAGGAATTCCCACACCAGTTCTAGTTGCTTCCCATGAGAATGTGCCATAACAGTGCTATCAATATTTCCAGGTGCAAGGCCACCAGAGCAGCAATCTGAGAACAACAGCATGAAAACAAGAAACATGGAAAATAGCGTCATAAGAGTGTGGAAAACATTGTGTCAAGAGCTTCAAGGAAAGGTTACAGAGTTGCAACAGCATCCTAACAGCACTATGATTGTTAAGGCCATGTGCAACAGGGATATGTTCAAACTTTTGTAAATCCTTTGTAAAGAAACTGCAATGCCCCCAAAAACACAACAAGGACGCAGATTATACCTAGGCCTTCTTTCCTTACCTCATCTGGAAACTAGCAACATGAAGAAGAATTGGTTTTAAAGTTATGTCTGATACACATTGTAATGTGGAATTATTTGTGGAATATCTGTTAGAACATAAAACATCAGTGTTCAGTTTATGTAATCCAAACACATAAGTATAATACCAGTGCTTGAGAATTAAAACCTGGTTTAGGCCCCTCTCTCCTATAGCCAAATGACATTTTTGAAAAGGTAGGCAGTGGACATAACTAAAACTGTATCAGATTTTCTTACAGAATTATTTCAATAATATTTATTTTGGTTACTTCTGGAGTACCACTGGATTTTACAAACCAAAAAAGAAAAAAGAGAGATTGAAACATGAAGGATGATCTACCTGGAAAGACGCATTTGCAAAAATAAGATGTATGCTCTTGCCAGAAATTTATGCATTTTAAGCATATTCTTATGAGCAAATATAAATGCAAAAAATATTTTTGTCATTATAAACCTCACCTTTGAAAGAACATTTTTTGAATCAATGCTGTAGCCTTTAAGGCTCTCATGCAATTTCTGCAGGTGCTGCACAACTCTTCTTTGTTGCTCATCATTCTTCAGCTCTTCCTGCTTAATCAAAAAGTCATAATGTTCTAAAGGTCCATTGCAAACCAGTAAGGCTCTGGCATGAGCATCTGTAGGAGTACCAGGACCTGTTTTCTCATCTGCCTGAGCTATGTAGGCTGTAAAAACAAAAGTAACCAATTAATAGAGAAGTTTTTAAAGGCATCTCCTTATAAATAACACATTTCCTAACAGTTTACTCAAAGACATATATACACAACTTACCTATATAACCACAGGTTACCCCTTCATTTTTCATTAACTCAATTTCGAATTTTACTCTGGTAGTATGTTTTAACATTACTTTATTTTATTAACAAGCACACATTCTAAGAGCCCAGCTAGAGAGTCAGTAAGATTTGGATGAGCTGTTGCAAGGGAAGTTTTGACCTTTTTTTTTCCAAATTGGGGTGAAATCATTTAGAAATTCCAAAATGCATTTCTACAGATAATCCTTTAGGTAAAACTTCAGAAAATATTTAAAAGTCAACAAACAAGAGACCAAACCAGGAGTTCTGTAAGGAAGCTGAAAGACTCAAACACCACACTAAGCAAGGCAGCAGCTGCGAAGCCCTGCAATGCCACAGCCTGATCTGCTGGCATTATCTTCTGCCTAGAAGAGACAGGGACAAGCCCAGGAAGGAATACTGTCAGAAATAAGGCATTAAAAAAAAAAAAAAAGTCAGAATTGCTAGCCATAAAACAAGACATAACTAGGAAAGGAAAGAATGCACAATATTACAAAGAAGGCTTGCCAAATCATTAGTATCAGAAACAATGGCATACACTGGAAAGCTGTTAAATATCTTCTTTGCTTCCAGTGTCATTTAATAGGTTAAGTATAATAAAGAAAAACATGATTTCTTAATGGGTAAAGGAAAAGCATGTTAATTGCAGTAATGCTTTTGTCACATAGCATTGCCATCTATATAGCAGGAAAGAAAGTTGCAAGTGAAAGTACTTTCAAGCAGGCACAAAACACCTGAAAAAAGAATATGTAATAAATAACTACTACAGTTAAATTATGTGTATATCTGCAGTGGAGTTTCATCCCTGAATTTCCATCCATGCCATACATGGCAAAATAAAGTACACACACTGGGAACACAAATAACAGAAAATCAGGAGAGGGCTGTAGACACTCTAGGAGGCAAGTAAATTCTGACAAACTGGACAAATAATGTAATACAAATAGAATGCAATTCAACAGGGACAAAGCACATTATTTAGAGGAATTAACTACCTCAGGAGATGGGGAATGACAGGCTAAAGAGCACCTCTGCAAAAAAGGAGCCAACAGCTACACTGGATCACAAAATGACAGTGAGACAATATCATAACACTATCAGAGGAAAAAATAAACTAAAATAAAGTAAACACAAGTACTCCAATATAAATACACACGGGGGAAAAAAGCCCCTGTTCTATTCAATACTGGTATAGTCTGCCCTGGAAGACACTTTTCAGTTTTCACATCATATGTTATGAGAAGTATGAACCAAATGGGAGAGTAAATGGAGATTTAAAGGACTATTTTTTAAAATACGAGTCACAACCAACAAAGATGCCATAAAAGGCACAAAAAGAGTTTTAAATAGTTATAAGAGAGACAGAATATTAGAAAACTGAAAAACTGAACTAGTAGATCCAATTATGTTTACTTATGGCAAGTAACAGTTTCTCCATAAAAAGACAGTCACTGTTTATATCTGCAGCCAATAATTGCACCAAATTCTCTCATTCCTGGAAGAAATGAATTGCTGCTTTGAATTAAGAGTAATTAGCTCATCTCTATCTAAAAAGATCACATAAAGAAAGTTGAGTTCAAAGACTGTTATTGCAAAAATATGAGTAAAACCTGCAACGAAGAAAAACAGGGTACTGAGAAAATGAAAGGAAATTGTATTTATACAGATAACTTAATAACTGTAATTAAGGGAGTGAAATAGATTAATAGTTTAGAAGCTGTAAAACTTCCAATGATGTGGGGTGAATTTTAAAAATAAGTTTGATGAAAATCTGTCAGGAACAGGTCAGTAAAAACCTGACCTGCTGCTGAAGGGAAAGGGGAAAAGATCACACAATTATGGAATGGCATGGGCTGGAAGGGAGCTGAAGTATCATCTAGACCCAACACTCCTGCCATGGCCAGGGATACCTTCCACTAGACCAGGTTGGTCAGATGATCACTCAAATTTTTTTTATCTTGTTTTCCACTATTGCAGTCCCAAAAAAAGTCAACCTCAGTCTTGTGATCCACACCACTGAACTATCTGTGCCTTTGCAATACACAGAAGCTGATGGCCCCAAGAGCTCCAGTGTGCCCCCTTATACCTATAAATTCTTGAGTTCCTACTGCTTACCACAGGATCGAAGAGAAAAAAACAATAAGCTGATTTAGGGATAAGAAAGGGTTTGCAGCTCATGACCTTCCTGGCCATGGACAAAGCACACCAGCAGGACTGCTCAGGAGCATGGGGTTCACCTCAGGTTACATGTACTCACAGCTAACTATCCTGGGAGTGGGAGAAAACACTCTGTCATTAACACGTGGCAGAGGTGGAGACTGTACAAATGGCCACAGAGGGTGTCCTGACACATATCACTCACTGTTCTCCTAAAATAATATTGAACACTGGGATTTAAATATGATGGGAGTACACTATAGTACACTACCAGGAGACACCCAGTAACTGGTTAAGTGGTAAACTCACACCTGTAGCTGCAAAAGTCACACACTACTGAAGAGCATGTGGGGGTCTTAGAGGTAAGTCAACAGAAGTTAGCTATACAAGTGATAAAATAGTCTAAGAGACAGAAAAAAATGTGCACCTTCCATTCTAACCTGCATTCTGTGGAACAGATTGCAAAATCTATCATTCAACTATAGGAATCACCTGTGATTCAGTGCACTAACTGTAGTCCTACAGCCCTCTTCTCCACATTGTAAAATAGGGGTTTTCATTTATTCCTGACTGTTTCATTATCTAATCTTTGTATTACAGAAACTGCGAATCCATTTTTATTAGTTCCCTTCTAAAATCTACAAGTGCCACACACAGAAAAAGCACTCTCTGCAACTATGTAGTGTTCTAGATACAACTATAGATAAGCACATCAACTCACTGTTCACTTAGTTTTACATAGAACAGCGTAAAATTAGACATATGGTTATCCATAACCTACCTTTCCCACCTTCAGAGTGCAGGACAGTGTTGGCTGTTACCACATTGACCTGATGTTCCCTGCTTCTTTAGATTTGACACCAAGGTGCAACTTTTTTCCTAAATTCCTGTTCCCAAAACATACATATGTAAGTATAATCTCACTTTATTTCATACCATATAATTAGGTCTTTGCATTTGCCTTTCTGCTTAAATATACAAGGATCACAGACACAGCTGCAGTGAAGACCTACAGTGATATACCAATAAAAAAAAAAGAAAGAAATCGGAGGGGAAAAATCTCACCAAGGCAAATAAAACTTATTTTAAAAAATGCCAACCTGGAATTATAAAAAAATTTGTTTCAAATGGAGGACTTAAGGCATATTCAGTAAACTGACATTAATTTACCACTGCAAAGATAATTAATGCCTACATAAAAATATAAAAAGTCTTCTTAACTCCAGGGATTTTCTGCTCTGGAAAAAAGCAGCAAACTGAAAAACTGATCAGTGTGTTGTTGAGTTTTTCTACTGCTACTTAGAACTGATGTCTGAGATGACACAGAAAAAGGTATGTGAGTTTCAATGACACAGCTTATGAAAGCAAGTCACTTCCGAGGCAGGCACTAGAGTTACTTGTGCAAGAAGACAAACTGAAATGGAAGCTGAGTTGTAGCATACCAAAACTAATCCTGACAGCAGCCAAGAGGTTGAAAGCACAGAAGGGTAACCAAGGTATAAGGTAGAGAATTAACACTGTCCCCTTCCTTCTTTGCTATAACCATTACTTTCTGTTTGTCTGAAAAATAAAGAATATTTCCAACCAATAGTTGTGCGAGAACTGCATCTAAACCAAACCCATGTAGGTTACAACTGCATCAAAATTAAGCAGCCCAAAATCACCCAAGTGCCACCTTTGCTGACTGTCACAACCAAGAAGCCAGAATAGGGTCTACTAAATCAGTGTTAATGCATGATCACATCTATTTCATTACTGCTCTGCCAGCACAATCTGCCTTGAGAGCTTTTCATAAACCCTGGAATTTGTGTGGAAAGAGGAAAAAAACCAGTAATAGAAACCAACTTTTAAAAACTGTCATGTTTTCAATAATCCAAGCTGAAGTTCAGGATATTAGTTTGGGTCACGATGAAGCCAAACTGCTTCAAACCTTGAAAATCTTAGTGTAAAGCTGTTAAAACTGCCTATGAAACACAACTGCCATGACAGAAAAAGAGGACTTGGAAGTCAGAGGGCACTTTCATCAACAGGCAGATGGTGGTATCAGAGACCTTCCTAAACTCAAGATTAAGCTGGTAACAGAACTGCTGCAAAATCTTTGCTTCTTAGATAACACCACAGTGAGGAGGTGCAATGAGGAAGAGCAATGGTACAGTCTTGTAGATCCAAAGGTTATTTTCCTGCATGAAAATAGGAGCAAAGGTAGCAAAATATCAGAAAGGATTTTTTTCATGCTAGAATCTGTAAACAATAATAATGTCCTCTTGTCTCATTTTTTATTAAATATATATGCAAGTTTTGCAGAATCAGACTCAAACAGGTAAATTGCCCCATGATGTACAAGTATTTTGATAAATTAAACACGTGTTAAAGTTAAGCACATGAATAAACCTGCAGAAGTACAAAGACTTGTCAGGTAAGCTTCTTGGGAAAGAGATCATGTGCTACATATAAAGCTAAAAATACATTTATAGTCCTATAATAAACAAATGCTCCTTTCGAAATACTGCACTATGATTAGTGACAAGAATGTTAGAGGTGATTTGAAAATATTATTTACTTTCCAGTGCTTAACAGAAAGCTTAAAAATCAAAATCCAACCAACCATAGTGGCAGAGGGGGCATACAGGCACTAAGTTATCTGCATGAATTGAAGATGTTAGGCCAATATCATGTAAAATTCATAAAAGTCCCACACTTGCTGAAATTAGTAGTTCAAACCAGAAGAAGCAGCTTGCAGCTAAGACATAAGGACAAGGATTTGCATTTTTGTCTCATTATATGACCTCAGATGAATCACTGAAGGCCATTCATTCGGGCAGCATATGAAACAATATTTAATCTTCTAGAGAAACATGAGCTGGAACTAGAATTCTACTTTTTGCATTCATGCCTGATACATTATTCTGCTAGAAGATTACTTGTATTTTTTCTATGAACACCCTGTTTAACAACCTGACCTATAGATGAAAGTAAGGAAAGAGAAGAGAAGCACAGCAATGAAATTGGAACTTCACACAAATAATACTTGTCATGTCTTTCCTTAATTACAGAAAAGGTACAAAACTGTGGAAAGCAAATCAGAAAAACAAAGAAAAGGCTATAAACCAGTGATCACAAAACCAAGATTATAAATCAATTCCATGATGGCAGCCCATCCCTGCAGTCTGATGTCCTCAAACAACATGTGCAATGACTGCCTTCCCTTTAAGCTGATAAACTGCCTAAAGCCACTGGATTTGCTCTGACAACTTTTTCTAAATACTAGTATGTTGGTTATAAAAAAAAAAATCAACCTACATAGAGTCCATGTGTTAGACCAATATCAAAGAGAACACATGCAACTACAGTACTACTTGCAGTGCTTGTCTGTTCTTCTTAGGATGTTTAAATATTCTACAATCACAACATAATGTGTGAATGGGAACATTTTTTAATCCTGGGACCCACCAGTCACCAGCTGAATTCTCACACTTTGGTCAGACTGGCAGAGGAAGGACGAAGTGCTTTCACTTAAAGAAAAAAAGACCTCTGCTCCTAACCTAAGCCTCATAAATTTTTGTACGGAAGGGACTTTCAAAGCAAGGCTGTGAGGACAGAGCCCAGCTGTCGTTCGTTAAACACCGGAGGGTCCTTGTGGGAGAACAGTCCCTGAGACCCCAAAGCCCGACCAAAGCACTGGCAGCCACCAGCGCACTCGCCGAGCGTCCAGTGCAGCCGCAAGGCTTTAACCAGGCAGCACACCGAGGCCGTATTTCCCAGGGGGAAAGTGGCATCACCAACTCGGGAAGCCACGGGCCCCCTTCGCGGGTCCCCACGGGGACCGGCGCCGACTCCCGGTGCCACCCCGGCAGGCGGGTCCCCTCCGGGGCTGGGTCGCGGACAAACCCAGTCCGGGGAATGCCAGGACACCGGCAGGTCATGGCAGAGCGGCGGGGCCTGTGCGTGTCCCGGCGGTTGCCGCGTGCCCCGCCCGGCACCGCCACCCAACTCCCCTCCGCCGGGGACAGACCCGCAGCACGACGGGGAGGGGAGGCACGCACCGCGTCCCGCGACCGCTCCTCGGTGCCCTTCGTGCGCGGTGCCCCAGCAGCCTGTCGCCCGCCCGAGCCTAGCGAGCCCCGGAAAGCCGCGGCGGCGGCACTGACCTCTGTGCGACGGGAGCAGGCGGGCACGGCACCCCAGAGCCCGCAGCAGGCAGCGCGCAGCAGCCAAGGGCGACACAAGGGCTGCCATCTTCCCAGCGCTGCGGCGGCGAGGGCGCGGGGCGTGCTGGGAAATGGAGTCCCACGGGGCTGTAGGCGAGCTGGGGCGCAGCTGGTGCTGGGCGAACCGTTCCCGGCTGGGTCCCGGAATCACAGGGCCGAAAAGACTGGACAAACACTCTGAGATCATCGAGTCAGCCTATGGCCTAACACCACAATGTCGACTAGACCATGGCACTAAGTGCCACGTCCAGTCTTTCTTAAAAACCTCCAGGGACAGTGACTCCACCACTTCCCTGGACAGCACGTTTCAATATCTAATCACCCTTTCTGTGGAGAAATTCCTCCTGATGTCCAACCTAAACCTCTCCTGGCACAGCTTGAGGCTGTGTCTTCCCATCCTGTCACTAGTTGCATGGGAGGCCAACCCTCACCGGGCTAAAACCTCCTTTCAGGCAGTTACAGAGAGCAATAAGGTCACCCCTGAGCCTCCTTTTCTCCAGGCTAAACACCCCCAGCTCCCTCAGCTGCTGCTCACAGGACTTGTGCTCCAGACCCTTCACCAGTTTCATTGCTCTTCTCTGGACTTATTCCAGCCCCTCAATGTCCTTCGTGAAGCCTAGAACTGAATTTGAGATTTGAGGTCTCAGGATTTGAGATGCAACATTACCAGTGATGAGTACAGAGAGATAATCGCTGCCCTGGTCCTGCTGACCACACTATTGTTGATATAGGCCAGCATGCCAGTGTCTTCTTGGCCACCTGGGCACACACTGGCTCATGTTGAGCCGCTGTTAATCACCACCCTCAGGTCCTTTGCTGGTCCCTGGCTCCTTCCCTCTCTCTTTTCCCCCCAAACTGTGCTCCAGGAAGTGGGGGAGCCCCTGAGGAGCTCACTTGCCTGCCTGCCCCAGGGCCATGCTCCCTACACAGCCACTTCAGCCACTTGATACAAACCCACTTTCCAGACCCACCTGGAGCCGCACACAACACCTTACTGCCCTACCCGTCCAATCCAGTTTCCAAACAACTTCATCATCCACCTCAACACAAGGAAGATCTTCTTTACACTGAGGGTGGCAGAGCACTGGAACAGCTCCCCAGCAAGGTCATGGGCTCTCCCTCTCTGGAGACACTCAAAACCCACCTGAATGCATTCCTGTGTCACCTGCTCTAGGTGACCTTGCCATCTCCAGAGGTCCCTTCCAACCCTAACTATTCTGTGAGTCTGTAATTTTTATCGTGCTACACCAAGGCTATATTGGGTGCCACAGCTGTCATCTGAGAGTTTTGGCAACTGAATTTGCATTTGTTGATAATTTCTATCTTGTGCCATTTGCTTTTATCTCTAAAAACATGGACCATAAAATACTAAGGACAGATATCTGTAAAATATTAAGGACAAATATCCCTGGCCAGAGTTATAACCTACTGCACATCAGCAGTATTAGTTTTATGTCTATCAGTATAATTTTTATGCCTATGAACATATACTTAAAGTGCAACAAGATATGTTAATATAAAAGCAGATTTCTCTGGAGACAATTCTAACCCTAGAGGCTGATTCAGTCTTATCCAAGTACCTCCACTGCAACTATCAAGTTCTTTTGACAGAAAGGCACAATGCAGACAGCTTGCACTCCAAGGGAAGGGCACTGGCACTCAGGAATCACTAATCGTAACACTCGTCGCTTATTGGCCAGCCTGTCATTCCCATCAGAAATGTATCCAAATGTCAGGATGGGGCTTCGGGAGATGTTGCCTGCAGAGCGCATTGTGCAAGAAATAGTTAACCAAGTGTCTGTTCCTGGTAAAGCATGAAGGAAGGGCTTAAACTGACTTTTGGTTTTGTGACCTCAGAATTCCTATATCCCATTCTAGCATTAAATTTCTGTGCAACATAAGAAAGTGAGCAAGTAGTTTTCACAGACTATCAATGAACTTTTTTCTTACAAAAGTATTGGAAAATGTTGCTTTAGGGAACCATAGAACAGCTTGCAAACAAAAGCTGATTATATTCTGAATAGTACTGCTAATTCTAAAAATAATATTTATGATCTTGAAAATATTAGCAGTGATTGAAGTTAGACTCTAACATGTTCAGCTGTTTAAAACACGTAGTTGGTCCAGACACATCTTCAGTGTTATACATCTAATTAAGTAGTGAATTAAAGTGCCTATTTATCACATCCTAAAAGAGTTGTTTTCAGTGCATTTTCTTTCATCTTTCCTCTACTGGGCATTTATTGGTTTTGACTCATTCCAGCATATTATAGCTATCAACACCTGTGCCTATTTAGGAATGAATTCCAGTACAAATCATAGTGAATTGAATAGACATCTCAAAGATGCATCACAATTGTTGCAATATATTTAGAAACTCAAACAAGGAAACAAACAAATTCTGTAAAAGTGATTTAAATAACAAAAAAGTTATCTTTATAAACAGCTTATCTCCTTGAGAACAAAGAGTAAACAAGGCAACAAGAGCTGGGTTTTCTTCCATTATTAACTCAGATCACAATATGAATGGGTGAAATGTCAAGAATAATTGGAGAAAATGACAGTATAATCTTCAGCAAAAACATCTGATTTATTTAAATTGTCACTGTTTTTTTCTTAACCTTGCTATGCAAGGCAGCATAGAAAAACTTCTCATTTGGATCTATTCGGACATCCTCTACCTAAATGAATAAACCCTCTGCAATGCTATGAACCTTCTATACACTGGCCAACTGAAATGCCACCATGCACTGGATTGCACATCCCAGGAACTCTCTGTCCTTTGGCTGTAAGCACTTGGCAAAAGCAAGTTTTGGTGTTAACCTAAACAAACAGGACTTTCAAGTACATTTCCATAGATTACTGTGGTTTATGTCCTGTAACAGGTACAGATCCATTCTGTGGCACATTTGTACCCTTCATCTCCTGTAGCTGTGCTTTTTCCCACCTTCAAAAATGTGACATTGAAACACTGTAGAAATTAAATTGGCACTTGTTCAATGCCTGCTGCATTACTACTCTGCCAACTAGCCAAAAGTGGTCTCTAACAGGAATAAAACAGGAATAAAAATGAGGGGCAAAATCAAACCACTCCAGATGTCTAGTCTGGTCTCTAGTGATACCACTGCACTGCTTTTAGAATTTTGGATATGCTGAACCCTATGGGAATGGATGTGTCCAAGAGTCTTTGGGTCTCTGCCAGAACCATTCTGAGTTTCTGCAGAAGTGGGGCTGGGTTTACCTGACTGCAAGGCTCCAAGATATTCCCACCATGGGAAATACCTTTGGTTCCCAAACACAAAGGTACTTTTGATACAGAACTGACATTTCAGCCTACTCTATGAAAATGGTTTTTGCAGGTAGGTTTCATCAACACAGTTTCCATCAAAAGTCATTTTCCTGGGATTATGTCAAAACACTCTGGGGTGGACTTCTACCCCCATTAACCTCATCTATTTTGAGACAGTCAAATACGCTGTTAAAAGTCTACATTGCTTATAAAGCCTCAGGTTAATAAAGCTGCACAAATGTTCCCAGAATTATGGACTTACAGCCCTTTTCACTATCTGTTTACAGTTTGCATCTCAGGCAGCTCAAATAGCTCAAAGTGTTAGAAATTCACTGCAGTATTTCAGCTACACAGGCATTACTCAGTCTCTCAGAATAGGAGGTCACAGTATATGGATGTACATATAAATGTAGATATTACAAATTATGTTTAGAAGCTTAATATTATTATCTTGCAGGCAGGAACACAATGCAGACATTCAAATACCATGTTTCAAAGCACTGGCAGCAGGGATCAGGAAGTCCTTTTTCCACACAAGGCATTTCACAATTAGTTCAGTGCCTTGTGAGTTTTGCCTTATCCTGAGTCAGCATTCCCCACAAGTTCTGACAAAGTATGCTGTCTAAAATGTGCTAGCCTGAGCCCTTGTCAGGAAGGCTGGAGAGTCCTAACAGGATAGCTGAATGATTTGGCTTCCTTTCCTGTTCAATATGACTCTTTCTTTTAAAAAATGAAGAAAGAAACAAAAAACTACTGGAGAAGTATTACTATATTACTATGCAAAATTCCAGAAGCAATCATCCATTAACACTGCTTGTATGGGTCCAGGCTATGAGACTCTGGTATCCATTTTGCCACTTGGTTATGCCAGAAAATCTTTGTGTCATAGTTTAACAAACAAGGTGTAATAACAAATCATTGAGTACCTGATTGTTAAAGAATTTAGTTTCACTAGGATTTTCACTGATATGACAGAATATGCTGACTTGGAAGGGACCCAGAAGGATCATTGAGTCCAATTCTAAATGCTTGATCTAATCTTTGAACCTACAAACACAGCTCACCTCTGTCCCTCCAGATTTGAAATTTGGCCCAAAGTGCATGTCAGAAACAGAATTAAAACTTTACTTTCTGAGTTTATGCTCACCTTCATGCTGAGAAAAGAACCTTTCTAGCATGAAGAAACAACTACATATAGCATAACTCTAGTCTCATGATCACAAAAAAAAACCCAAAAAACCTAGAACATGATTCAAAGTAAACAAATGCATTTTCTGAGGATTGGAAGGAAACGAAGAGGCTTGCAGGACTCTGCTTTTCCCTTGCCTTCACGCCTTCCCCTTGTCTCATTAGCCAGTGTGGCATGCTTTCTTGTGATGTAAGGCGGGCACTAGTCATGAAGCTGGGCATCTTCCCCTTTGTCTTCCAAGTCAGAGGAGTTGTATTTGACTTCAGTGGGAAAAACAGGGATGGGACACCTCACCAAATCACTGCATCCCCTTTATATACCCATGCTGTTGATAAGTGGGCACTAAAACCATCACTCCCTGTAGCCTCCACAAGGCTCTCCATCACCAGTCATCCCTGATCAGAAAAGCAGACAGAATAGTGGTACTGAGAAGGTGTGCTGTGAGAAAAGCATTCAACTAAAGCCTCACTCTTAGTATCTACCCAGCATCAGAACAAATTTTTTATTCATCACAGACTCAGCAACTTCCCAAATGTACAGTACTGGACACTTTTTCATTGCTTTGAACAGATAACGAAACCAGGCTTGGCCAGGAAACAGACAATGTATTCTAGTTGAGACAACACCAGTGTTCTGGTTTTTTTTCACATTTGCAGTCAGATGTGGCAGCATAAGTTGTGTAACAAACAAAAGCTTTTCCAGATGCACATGTAATCTCAGTAGAATTAATGAGGTTTTTTTTGCCTTGCTGCATGACTAGTTTAATAACTAGTACGACTCAGGTAAATCTCCCCTTCATTCCTGCTTTGTAAAACTCTTGTCAGCCTCATTTCTGTTTATAATTATTAAGTGAATAGTTGGCAGCTATTAGCGGAAAGAAAGAAAGGTGCACTAGTAAGTGGGAGAAATAGCACTGAAGGAGTGATAACAAGGAAATTCACAGAAAAGTTACCAAGCAAATCACCCATGGTATACTGATTATGGGGATGAACTGTTTTTGAACTTTGGGATCATCTCTGCTTTCTGATTACCTTTTTATCAAGACAGACAACAGCTAACTCAACTTGCCAGATGTTAACTTTGTGTCTCTTGGATGAGATTTGTGGGCAGCCTGGCATTTTACCTACTGCCTACACAGATTTTGGGAAAAAATATCAGTAGTTTTCACACAGTCTCATTCAACCTGGATAGTAAAGGAACATCACTAGAACTCTTTCATAAGAAAAGATGGAAGGAAAATGATATATGCATTTAGTTATTGGAGGGGTATTTTAAGGAGATATTTTAAAAAGTCCAAAGTCCTCCAAGATGATAGAAAAATTTAGAAATAATAGCAGATTGATATAATTTCAATTCACTGATGTTCTAGGTAAACATTGCACGACTTTGGGAAATACTTCTTTTATCGTAACACACCACCTACTTAATCAGATAATGAGAAATAAAAACTTATGTCTCAGAAGGGGACAATTCTGTCCGCTCTGCTTTTCCCTTTCTCTCATTCTCTTTCTTGCTCTCTCAAGTAATTTTAATAACTTATTCTGTAAACACAATTTCCCTTTCCTATCCTTTACGAACTCTTTAGCTTTGCAAGCTATGAGGACATAAAATCTGGTCCCGCTGATAATATTATTATTACGTATGCATGATTTGTTAAAATTGCAGTAAGTTTTAAAAGGTTTAAGGCTACTACAAAAAACACCGTCACCTCGATTGCAGCTTGGGTCAGTGATTTAAGACTTTGTTTTCAACACAAAGCTTTTGGTGGGCATGTCCACCAGCCTACGTTTGCAGCGGGCTGATTCCTTTTGCATAACACCTTGCATATACAGCACTTCCCACCCAGTCTTTTCATTCCCCGAAGGATGAGCATCTGAGGGAAGAGTCGAGC